>BPTQ01000002.1:82468838-82824636 GCA_019973895.1 Chrysanthemum seticuspe | reverse complement strand
AAGTCACACCAAAAATATTTCCAATATACCAAATGAGTTTGATACAATCAAACGATAATTAAATGCATAAAATATATGTGAGACGCGTCGTCATCGCGACTCTATGATAAGTCCACATGCATGCCATGAAGTGAATGCCTTAGATACCTGAGATAAAACATGCTAAAAGTGTCAACACAATGGTTGAGTGAGTTCATAGAGTTTAGTTGAATTGTAAAGCATTTAAAGAATGTTCATGCATCAAAGGAAAAGTTTTTGGTCATATAGAATAGTCCACAAAGCAAAGGCATTGCAAATCCACTTAGTTCCAAGTTCCGCCCATACAAAACTTGCAACCTGTGTGTTCACAACCCACTGCCAAAATATGTCTAGTTTATGTTCATGCACACGTTGTCAAATGAGGTCACAAAGCAAAGGCATTGTAAATCCACTCAGTTCCAAGTCCCGCCCATACAAAACTTGCAACATGTGTGTTCACAACCCATTGCACAAAATATAGTATGTCTAGTGGTCAAGTATACGCTGTCGTAATAGTCGATTATAAGTTACCACAATAATACACAATATTGCACCACGTATATAATAATGTATGCCAGGCAAAGCCCCTAGAATAAATAATATGCGTCCCGTAACATAGTGGACGAGAGGTTGGCCGACCTCTAATAGCGCTATCCATACTACCTACTAATAGGAGACTAACAATGCGAATGTACGAACAGTACATCATACAACTATTATATACAATTAAGAACACTCCGAACATGGGAGAATTTGCACTGCTCCGAATATGGGAGACTTTAGATTGAGAACGCTCCGTAACATAGTGAGACGTTCTGCTCCGGACCGGGGAGGCTTTAATTTGCTCCGAACAAGGGAGACTTTATAGTGATGCTCCGAACATGGGAGACTTTATAGTGATGCTCCGATCATGGGAGACTTTATAGTGATGCTCCGATCATGGGAGACTTTATAGTGATGCTCCGATCATGGGAGACTTTAGGTCAAGGTCATAACACGTACGGTTCAATAAGTTCAAACAAGTCATAAGTTTGTATTTAAGTTCAAGAGTTCCGTTCAAAAGTTCGTAATTAAGTTCAAAGATTTAAGTCGAGTTCAAAAGTTCAGAACAGTCAAAGAGCTCGAATAATATCAAAATATTCAAGATAGTCGAAGCGTTCAAAATCACGTCAAACAAGTTTAATATATATCAAAAGGGTCCTTTACAAGTTAAAAGAGTTTAACTATATGTCAAAAGGTTCATATCAAGTCCAAAGTGTTCAAATCTATGCCAATAGATTCCTATCAAGTTAAAAGAGTTCCAATATATATGTCGAAGGGCTCAAAATCAAGGAAAGTGGTCCAAATAATGATGTTCATAACATAGTGATCAATTTAGTTCGGGCACAATCTACTTACTAGCATAAGTAGTGAAACAGGAGGGTAACAAGTTCATGATAGTTCAAACGATATAGTTTAAGTTCATATGAGTGTAAAGTGAAAGCATTTAGTTGAGCATGTATCTCCCCCGAAGAGTTTATAAAACAATTAAACGAGTAAAAGTGGGGCTACGAACTCACCTGTTGCAATAGTTATAATGACAAAGTGGATACACAGAAATGAGACGCAACAGTCTAACCGCGACCTATAATGAATGACATGCTCTAATATAAGTCATGAAACAATGTCGTGCATGCAAACTCATATGATATCCATACCACTTGTACATTTTGGAAAATAAAGTTTATCGTCGAAATATATGTTTATGACATATTGTCAAGTTACCAAATACTTTACAAGTACTTACGTCGAAATGATATCCTACGATAATCATTTAGTGATTTATTATGAAACTATAACTTTTCGTCGTAAAATAATGTCATTTGACAATTTCATGAAAGTGACTAAACTGCCTCGAAAAGCTAGTCGTAAAATGGTGCACATCGAGTGTTAGGAAACAAATTCAACGGTTTTGGGAAGCTTGTATCATTATCTCAAAGTTTTAGCATTTAAGTTTTCATCCTAGAGGTCTCGATCACGGAGAAAAATATAGATAATGTATGGTACTTGTGTCCAAAATATTGTTTAAGGGTGGTTTTCGGCAAAGTTTAAGTGACCGTATTATATTCGTTACAACTCCGCTTGACGAACGGTTGGACATTTTAGAAAATAGGCTAGGCGAACTCACTTTTACTAGAAGACATCTCGTTATAAAAAGTACTACATCCATGTTAAAAACGGCCCTCAACATGGTCCTTCGTTGCCGTAGTATGTGTCTAATAGAAATATATTAATTTGCTTCTATAATAAAGTTACGGCAACTTTATGTAAACACGTGTAATTTAATCGTTACAAGTCCGTTTTCTACGTTTTATATGTCCTTAGCTTCGTATCAAAGTATACTAATATATTTTTGATAAGTCGACACATTTAATAACGCTTAAGCCTCATTTTTGACTCGTAAAGGGTGACATTTTCATGCTGAAATTTCTGGAATTATTAGTTTTCGTCGTCAAACTTCAAAAATTCATAACTTCTTCGTTATAACTCCGTTTTAATCCGTTCAAGCGGCCACGTTTTCGTTTTAAAGTATATTTTCCAAATATCTAGCCCAAAATATTTTACCAACTGTCGAATTTTCCCAGATTTAAAAATATAGACAGACCCTAAATAAAACTTGTCGAAATGAGTTTTTCTCGCGCAAAACCTATTCTAACCAATTCAAACCAACGCCGAAGCTATTCTAATCCTACCATACACCTTATTAGGGTGTCATGGGTTCCTAGACATCATCAAAAGTGATATGTTTCAAGGGATTATTTATAGGATGACATATATTAATTTATAGCACTTAAAAACATTTAAAGTGGTATAAACATCATATAACTTGTATGTTTTATCCAAACATGATAATATGAACATAACATGAGTATGAAAGATAAAAATGAATATGTGATGCTTACAAGTTACTTGATGAGGTGTTATGAACAAAGGATTAATCCTAAACACCCAAGGTTTTTATTTCACAACCTTAATCAAGAGTGTGTCTAGGTTGTTTAGAACTTGACTAGCAAAATTTTGTGATCTCCTTCTTGGTCTCTCCATGGTGGCCGGTTCTAGAGGAGAAGAGGAAGAGAGGATATTTTGATTTTTACACATTGATATTTTGATGACTATGTGTTAATTGAAGTATAAAATGAATATATGTGAAAGTTAAGTTAGATATTTATTATTAAGAGTGTGTGAGTTACCATGTTGGTCGACATTTTCTATAAAAAAAAAAGAAGTGAATGTATTTAGTATTAATTAAGAGTAGTAATGTAGAGTAAAGTGTAGTTATTTAGGAATGATTAATAACTTGTGTATTTATTTGAGCTTTTAAGGCAGCGTTAGTTAAAAATAAATTTTAACGGAGCAAAATAAAATATGTTGAAGTCATAAAAATTATGAAAAAATACATTTCTTACAAGAACTGAGTGAAATAATAATTATCGTGTAGAATTTACGAAAACCGTCGTAATTATATAAATATAACAATTTATATACAAAATAAATTTAAAACACCGGGTAAACTCATAATATTATTTTTATAATCTTAATATGAATATAAAAATATATCGGGATAATTTTTTTTTGGAAGCGTCGGATCAAATGTTCAAAATAATTAATTACGCGATCGTGTTTATTTAATAAGAATTTATGCGTTTAACGTGAAAGGCAAAACCATGCATGAACTAATATGATGAATATTGAGTTTGAGAAATGACCGGAAATTGAGAATTGTGACAGTATCGCCAGTTTCGCATCATACTATCAGTTGAAGATAAGGAAGCTTATCTAGAGCATCCCATACCTGCAGCACCCGTTGCTACTCCTGGCCACCCTGTCCTACCTGAGGCTCTTGCAGCTCACACTGCATGGGTTAAAGGTTCAAAGGACATAGCTGTCTTCATGCTCATGACCATGGAGTTAGAGATCCAACGAAATCTAACTCATCTTGGTGCTTATGACATGCTTCATGAGTTGAAGTCTATGTTCTCTCAACAAGCAGAACAAGAGCTTCTACAAACTGCACGTGAATTCCACGCTTGCAAGCAGGAAGAGGGTCAATCAGTTAGCTCATATGTTCTAAAGATGAAGAGCTACATTGACAGTTTGGAACGTCTTGGTCACCCAGTTACTCTCCACTATGGAATTAGTTTGATCCTAATCGGTCTTTCTAAAGAGTACATCTCATTTGTGCAGAACTTTAATATACACAGCATGGGGAAGACTATTAATGAACTACATGCTATGCTTAAGCAACATGAGCAGACGTTGCCAAAGAAAGATGCTGCACCTGCACTCCATTATGTGCGTGGTGGTAAGGTCCAGAAAAACCAAAAGAAAAATAAATCGTTTAAGGCTGCTAAGGGGAAACAAGGGAATGAGAAGTACAAGCTAGCTTATGATCCTAGACATAAACTACCTCATACTTCCAAACCCAAGTTTCCTCCACCACCCAAGAAGGATAATCCAGCAAAGGACGCTACCTGTCACCAGTGTGGTGAGACAGGACATTGGAGAAGGAATTGTCCCCAGTATCTCGCCGAGTTAATGAAAAAGAAGAAACAGTCTCTTGCAGCTAGTTCTTCAGGTATTTTCACTATAGAACTCTACTCTTTCCCTAAATCATCCTTAGTATATGACACTGGCTGTGGTACTCACATCTGTAATAATACTCAGGGTCTAAGGGGCAGTAGGAAGCTGAAGCCAGGAGCTTTAAGTCTGTGCGGGGCAATGGTCAATGGGCAGAAGTTGAAGCTATTGGAAACTATCATTTATCACTCCCTAGTGGATTAGTTATTGTTTTAAAAGATTGTCATTATGCTCCCTCTATTACTAGGGGGATTATTTCAGTTTCTCGTTTGTATGACGATGGTTTTATTAACTATTTTGAATCGAATAATTATATTTCAGTTTCTAAGAATAACGTTGTTTATTTTACTGCTATTCCACGTGATGGTGTTTATGAAATTGAAATGTCTTATTCAAATACAAATGAAAGTTCTATGTTTGCTGTAAGCAATAAAATAGCCAAGACTAACTTGGACTCTGCTCTCTTGTGGCATGGTCGTCTTGGACACATTAGCAAGAAACACATGGAGAAGTTGCAACACGATGGACTTCTCAACTCATCTGACATTAAGTCTCTTGAAAAGTGTGTTGCTTGTATGTCTGGTAAGATGGCTAGAAAACCTTATTCACATCAAGTGGAAAGGGCTAAAGATCTGCTTGGACTTATACACTCAGATGTATATGGCCCATTTAGAATCACTTCAAGACAAGGAGCAAATTACTTCGTAACTTACACTGACGACTATAGTCGGTATGGTTATGTTTACTTGCTGAAACATAAACATGAAGTGTTTGAAACATTCAAAGTGTTTCAAAAGGAAGTAGAAAATCAACTCGGGAAGACCATAAAATCACTACGTATTGATCGTGGGTGAATATATGAGTCAAGAGTTTTTTGATCATCTTAAGGAGCATGGGATTATTGCCCATCGAACTCCTCCTTATACTCCACAACACAATGGTGTATCTGAGAGGAGAAATCGAACCCTGCTTGACATGGTACATTCTATGATGAAACAAACTACTCTTCCAAAGTCCTTTTGGGATTATGCCCTTGAGTCTGCTGCACGCATTCTCAATATGGTTCCAACTATGAAGGTTGAAAAGACACCATACGAAGTATGGCATGGGCAAGCCCCTAAGCTGTCTTACTTAAAAGTCTGGGGTTGTGAGGCACTTGCTAAGCGTGATACACTTACCAAACCTGACAAACTTGAACCTAGAGTTATTAAGTGTATCTTCGTAGGATACCCTAAGGAAACTATGGGATATTCTTTCTATCTTCCATCTGAGAACAAAGTTTTTGTTGCTCGAAATGCTGAGTTCTTTGAGAGTAATCTTATGGATCTTAAAGCAAGTGGGAGTATGGATGATCTTGAATTACTTCAAGAAGAAGATACAAATCCTTCTTTTGACACTAGCATTCATCATGATGAGGATGATCAAGAAATTGAAGAACCTCAAAGTGATATTGTTCCCATTCGAAAGTCCAATAGGACACGTCGTGCTCCTGACCGTATGTGTTTATACATTGACGCCGAGGAACATGAGTTAGGGGATATTGGTGAACCCAATAACTATAAAGCTGCATTGCTGGATCCTGAATCCAAGAAATGGCTTAATGCGATGAATGTGGAAATGCAATCCATGAAAGACAATGATGTCTGGGTCTTAGTTGAGCTTCCTCCTAACTGCAAGACAGTTGGCAGCAAGTGGCTCTTCAAGAAGAAGACTGACATGGATGGAAAGGTATACACCTTTAAAGCTCGTCTTGAAGCAAAGGGCTTCACTCAAACCTACGGGATTGATTATGAAGAAACCTTTTCTCCTGTAGCAGACATTAGAGCTATAAGGATTCTCATAGCCATAGCTGCATACTATGACTTTGAGATATGGCAAATGGACGTCAAAACCGCCTTCCTCAATGGACATCTTTAGGAAGAGGTCTATATGGAGCAACCTGAGGGTTTTGTTGATCCAAAATATCCTAACCGTGTATGCAAGCTCAAGCGTTCCATTTATGGACTTAAGCAAGCATCGAGCCAATGGAATAAACGTTTTGATGATGAGATAAAGAAATTTGGATTTTCTCAACATCAAGATGAGCCATGTGTATATCAGAAAGCTAGTGGGAGTTATGTCACTTTCCTAATTCTGTATGTTGATGACATATTGATTATGGGAAACAATATTCCAATGTTACAAGATGTAAAATCCTATCTTGGAAGATGTTTCGCCATGAAAGATTTAGGAGAAGCTGCATATATTCTTGGAATTAAGATCTATCGAGACAGATCTAAACGATTAATTGGTTTGAGTCAAAGTGCTTACATTGAGAAAATCTTGAAAAGATTTTGTATGGAGAACTCCAAACGTGGCGCAATCCCAATGCAAGATAAGCCTAAATTGAGTAAATCACAAGGTGCTGAAACACCTGCTCAGAAAGAGCGCATGCAAAGAATTCCTTATGCTTCGGCTATAGGTTCTATTATGTATGCTGTGAGATGTACTCGTCCTGATGTTGCGTTCGTACAGAATGTGACAAGCCGATTCCAACAGAATCCAGGTGAACTTCACTGGACTGCTGTGAAAAATATTCTTAAGTATTTACGCAATACTAAGGATATGTTTCTGATTTATGGAGGGAAAGATGAACAAGAGCTCAGGGTTTCTTGCTACACTGATGCTGGATATCTGACAGATGCTGACGACTTAAAATCTCATATTGGATATGTATTTTTTCTTAATGGAGGTGCTGTTGATTGGAAAAGCACTAAGCAAAGTATTTTTGCTACTTCATCTACTGAAGCTGAGTATATTGCTGCTTGTGATGCATCAAAAGAGGCTGTATGGATTCGTAAATTCATTTCTGGGTTGAACATTGTTCCCACAATTGAAGAACCCATAAATATGTATTGTGATAATACTGGAGCCATTACTATAGCTAATGAAAGCGGAATCACTAAAGGTGCTAGACATTATCGCGCTAAAGTTCATTATCTTCGAGAGACCATTGAAATGGGTGATGTGAAGATATTAAAGGTTCACACAGATGACAATCTAGCTGATCCATTTACGAAAGCTTTGGATTTCCCTAAGCATTCTAAATTGACTAGAGAAATAGGTTTGGTACCTGCTAGTAGTCTCATGTAAACTGTGTGTTAATTAGTATTTGGATAATTTGGAGTTGTAAGACAATTATTATTTTCTGATTAATAAAGATACGAGGTATTTGTTATTATATTCATATAATCTGTTATTCCATTTTTGCATGTTTAATCCATGAAATGATTTATCATTCAAAATATGTCCATTGTCGGTTAACAATATGGGAATATTGTTATGATAAGGCAAATGTGAGTGTTGGTTATAATTCTAATGAGAATTCGGATTGTTCCCGCCAAACTCATATGTATTCACTAGAGATGCATATTGGATTCCCCAACTTTCAAACATTTACTTTTGGATCCTTGTCATAAGTAAAATATTGAAAATGGTTTGTTATCTTCGTCCTTAGACTTGAGATGCAAGTAAATTCTGTTATGTGTGGATATCACTTTTTGTAAGTATATGCAAAATGCTATCTGAACAAGGTAGTTATAAAAGCTATATTTCGGAGTGATGTGAAGCAGCATCCACAACGCTTGTAGTCAATAAAGGATTTGTTACTCCACTTGATATGTGCAGAAAGATACCATGGCGCCTCTCCAGATTTAATCAGATAACTGTCTGGCCAGACCCAAAGGGTAATGCAAGATGATTTTTGATTACATTTGGTATATCTGAATCAAAATCTATAACGAGATTCTAAATGGTTAAACTATATGGAATGATTAAAGATCCATAATCCATGGTTTAACGGTATCTATAACAAAGGATGATTAAAGCAAGACATTGAATGACCATGCTATTGAGAAACTTTTACAAAACTATTCTCTCAGACACATTTAGTTAAAAAGCGAGTGAGAGCGTTTGCTAGGCGTTTCCGTTGTTAGTTTTGTGTGCTATTCGACACACCAACTCCCAAGTGGGAGCTGTTGGTTTGTGGGAGTTCTAAAACACGACAAAGCAACTAGATGTGTGTGAGCCGATGGAGTCGCACGCGATAAACACGAGTATACATGTTGAAACGTAACTAATACTTGAATTGTAACTTACCCGTTTATGCATGCGACTGACCCGATCATTAAATTGACCCGTGGGCTTTTATTAGTTCATAATTGGGTCATTTGGGTGAAGCCTTGGGCCATGAAAGATCCACACCGATCGGGTACAGGGATTAGAGTGGGTTTGGGTTTGTTTTGTGACTTGCCGAACAAGCTAGGGTATCCTCTAGGGTTTCGACTTGTGCATTATATAAACACCACCTCTGCCTCTTGCATTCCCATGCATAACTTCAGTTTCTTATCCCTAAACCGAACTCCAAATCTCTGCATCTTTTCTTCTTGGTCGATTGGTAATTCAAGTCGTAAAGGAGGGGTTTTTGTTTTGATCCTAAACTTGTTTTTGCAACAAGTGTTTAGGTATGTTGGTTAGCAACTGCTTCTGGTCTCCTAGTCGACATAATCACAGCAGCAACAAGGGTTTTAACTGCTTCTGTTTCCAGCTTGTTTCTCGGATAGAAGGCGTATATATCGGACAAGGTTTGTCCGATATCGGGTAATATTTTAGAAGCTGTTTTTCCAGCTTGGTTATCATGTACAGAAGGTGACTAGTTCCAGGTGGTATTCTGATACGTGGGTTTAATTCAAGTAAGACAAAAGTTGTTTGGTTTTTATAGTTACGTTCTCGACTAGCTACATCGAACGTATACGTGAATCGGGTTTGTGTGTGATACTCTTCGAGGTGTTTACTTTAGACACTTAAAGGTTTCGTAAGGTTTCTTGTTCCGTTACTAGTGTTCAATTGCCAAGCAAGGTTAGCCTTCTTTATTCCCTTTTAATTATTTAATATTGTATTATATTATGTGTTTATTAATTACGTGTTAACATAATTATATTAACTAGATCCAATATCTGCTGCGTACTCGTAGAGGTTACTGGTTAACTAGATCTAAAATCCCAACAAGACATCCATTTAAAGTACCACTATAGTCGAAGAAAACCAAATTGGGGGTACTGGTATCAATTTCGTCTAAATCACAGAATGTATCACAAGTGTCTGCAAGGAAGGACTGGCAACTTCAAGTTGTTGCATTGACATGGAAGATTCAAAAACAAAATTTTGATGTAGGGAGATATGGATGACATGTCAGCATAGGCTTCCGGGATTGGGGAGGGATACCCATCGTAACACATTGTTATATGTTTTTTGCATAAAGCAAGTTCATAGATGGTGCTCCTCTTCTATCCCAATCAACAAAAGCACATAACAAAGAATGGGAGCTTCATATCTATTCTCTCAACTTCACATTTGAAGCAAATCCTAACCTTTTGAAGATTTTGAAGCCCATAAACACAAAATCTTTTGAAACCATAGCAATGAAAAACATTAAATTCCTCAAGAAGAGGTGAACCAGCAGTAAGATACGTGATGACTTTTTGATCTATAGGGACATGATCAAGATGCAAGTGCTCTAGAGACTTGAAATTCACAGAACTAGCTGTCAAGAACAAAGGCAACACACAAGTACATAGTTTCAAAGATGTTAACGATGAGGCAGTTAAGAGCATGTTATGTTACGGTATGCTGGAAAAGGCGTTGAAACATATATAGGCAGAAATGGCCAGTCCATAATACAAATCACCAACACCTTTACACCTTGCTTAAGGATTGATCCAACACATCTATCAATAATATCCCCTTCCTTAGGCCCCTGAAGCACTGTCATGAGGTTGAATGTGTGTGCGCTAACACTTTGCTCGCAAAATCTGGAAGTGGTATAGTCAATATACTTGAAAACTTGTCCTTGATATAAATGCTATATTTGCAGGTCTCGAAAGGGATCCCAGTTGCGCATATGGCCCAGGAAATCTCATCAATATTGAAATTCAAAATCGGGAAAGCAGTCGATAGAGAAAACCATTTTTTAGACAAAACACTCATTCAAACAAGATGCACATGAGAATCCAAAAGTAAGAGTATGTGGTCAACAATAAACTTAGGAAGTTGTGAGATCTGATCCGTTGTATCCATTATTGTTATTATATTCTCATCCTCCATCTCCCTCATAATCTCAAACTCTAGCTGACTATAAAATATGCCTATAAAAACATGCAATAATTGAAATCAAATTGTTACAGGTGATTAGTTTCGTACACATTTTGACCTGAAGATACACACTTTGACTACTTTAATACCTATAATAAGTAAAGAGTGTTACTATTTACACAAAAAAAAATACCAATTCTCGAGGCTCTCATTGTAAACAGTGATACTCTATTTTTCGAATAATAATTATGTAAAACTAATGTTCTTTTACTTTAATATTTTATTATTATATTATTTTACCTTTACATTTATTTGAATCACAATATTCTTTTATGTTTTAACTTTGACAAAACAAACGTAAATTGATTTATCTCTGTAATTAACAAACCAAAAGTCGCATAATAATATTAAAATTTGATAAATTTAGTCTATTACAAGAGATTTTTCTATTATTGTATAAAACTAATATTTTAACCTTGTTTACACAGAGTTGTTTTATAACAAATTTTTATAAGGGGCCGTTTGGTTTGTTGCTAGGAATCACAATGGATATCGGATTTGGTATGAGGTAGAATGACAATGAATATGAAAAAGTGTATCATTACGATTGTTTATATTTGGTTGATAAAATATGGAATGAAAAAGTGTATAGATATTTGAATTTTGTAGTAGAAAAGAGAGGGACCCGCGAGAATGGATTTCATAGACACCTAATTGGTGTGTAATGAATCTATGACTATGATATACTCATTTCATTACTGGGCCCACAAAACAAACACCTTTAATCACTTTCATAATGATAGTCTTATTCCCATAGTGGGATACCAAACGCACCCTTATAAATCATTTAGACACTTATTTAAACCATAAAAACATTTATTTATATTTAGACTTCTTAAAGTAGATTATAAATCATTTAGTCCACAACAATCAGAACCACATGAGACAATTGTGATTGCTCATGTGAATGGTAACTGTTAATACAGATAAACCATAAAAATGTTTATTTATATTTTACGATCTTTAATGCTTTGTCGATAACAAACGTAAAATCATTTTAACGAAACAAACAAAATACGTAAAAGGTTTGAGCCAATAGTTTACTAACACACTTATACTAAACATATTAAAACCATATCAAAACATGTTTAGTAAATAAGTTATATAAAACCAAAGACATTTTCATATAAACACTAAACAAGTAATATTGTTTACATCTTATAGAATGCATACGTATAACAACTAATGTTTACATAATATGGAAATGTACATATATACTTTGTATATATTGTAATGGGTAATGTAATGGGTAAAAACCAAAGTCCATGATGAACCATGACCCATAACTTATGATCCATTAACTAGGTACAATGAATGTTGTTGGGTAAAAACCAAAGTCCATAACCCATACCCATGGAGCATGATCCATAACCCATGACCCATTGCATGACATCATGCATGAAGTCATGTTGGGTATTATCCATGATCCATGACCCAAAGTCCATGACCCATGACCCAAGATCCATAACCCAATGTCTAGGTACATTGCATCTTGTTGGGTATCCACAATCCATTACCCATAACCCATGGTTCATAACCCATAACCCACAATCCGATTTGCAACCCAAAATCCGGACTATACTTACCCAGTAGCCGGATCCCCAGGATTGCACTAGCCGGATCCCTTGGGAGGGATCCGTGGGACAGTAGACAATTTTGTCTATAAATAGTGAGCCATTTCTCTCTTGCTCACCACCACTTTACACATACTTTCTCTCACTATTGTAACATCTCTAAACTCTGATCCAAAGGATCATTCTATGTAGTTTTATGTTTGTGTGATTCTCTAGGTTCCTCTTAAAAGGGAGATCACCACCTTTTGAAGAAGTGCAAGCTCAAGGTCATGAGTTGCTAAGCTTCGTCATCATCAAGACCACTGAAGTGTATCTTGTTGATAGTTCTTTTCTCCCTCCATAGAAGTGTTATGTTGAAGGCATTATTGAAAGGTGCCGAAGGGTCGTGTCGAAAGCATTAGTGAAAAGTACTAAGGGTGTACATTCGATATGGTGCATCGATGTACAAGATAGCTAGTTTGGGTTAAATGATATTGATATCCTACTAGTATTGTAACAAGGAGTGTGTCTCCTTTGGGGTAGCTGTGTTGTGGTGTAGTGTTAGGTAGTAGTTCCTCCTTTATAATGGAACTCGGTATCTAGCCTTGTACCAGATAAAGTGTAGGCGACGTTGTGATAGGTGTGGTTCTACCTCGTGGAAGAACTCGGTGTCTAGCCTAGTACCGGATAAAGATTAGGCGACGTTGTAAAGGATTCTCCGCCACATTAAGGAGCTTGTGTTGTATAGTGCTTATGAACTCTCGAGTGGGGTACTCGGGGAGTGGAGTAGGGCAAGGAAGGTGTCCTCGTAGCCAAACCAATATAAATACTCGTGTCGTGGTTTTGTGTTCCTTTACTCTTTATCTTTGCACTACTTACTTATATGCTTATCTATCATTACCCAACACACGCATTAAATAGATTGACATAATTCGATCTAAATAGTTTAAAACGAAGTTTTAATCGGTAAAACTATTCAACCCCCCCTTCTAGTTTTCCACAATTAGTACCAGAGCTTCATTACCAAATTTCTTAGAGTATATTGTACTTTAAAAACTTGATACGATCCATGTATGGTTGAAAACTACAAAGAAGGAAATTTCTTAAAACAAAATTTTATATTTTAACAAAATGTTAGATAGTGATAGATCATTCTAACAATTTCTCTTTAAGAAATCTTCATGCTAGGACTCTTCCAAAGACTTCGCTTCTATCCAAAGAAAAATGAAGCCAGCACCCAAGGAAGAACCCAAGAGTAATCTCAACCTACTTTGACTAAGTACAATGGATTACGTTAAAAGCTCATGAAGTATTTCGGATCTATGGTTTCTAAAAACCATAAAAAGAGATTAGGACAAAGGTATGTTCCCTTACCCACAACTAGTTGATCTATACATATAGTAATCTTATGTGAATAAAATGATGATATGTGTCTTACTCTCATAATAAAAAACGTGCATATAAATATAGTTATTTAAAACTATATGAACACATGTGTTAGGTTTTTAACTTCAAAGTCGCAAGTATCTAAAAAGTCTCTCTTCACTACTTTCCATCTTAACTCATCATCGGGAATAGTATTCCTCTTTGATTCTCTTAAAAAACATGAAAGATTGTCAAACTTACGCCATCATCGCAAAATAGACTGTTGATAGTTAAGTCTTAATTCACCATTATTCGATAAACAATTTTCCTCCCTTTCAAAACAACTTAGCCAAACGTCTATTCAAATAGGAATCTCATTCTACAAGTTCTTTTCCAAAAATAAGTTATTGTATAACTTATTACAAGTAAAAGAATAATCCAAAACACTTCAATTTCTGTCTGCAGAGCCGGATCCCACATGTTGTACTAGCCGGATCCCTAAAACAAGGGATTCGGAGGAACCGTGTAAACAGACATCAGGAAACTCACTTTTCAAAACCTAAAACAATCCATTTTTCCCTTTTCCTAAAAACACAAAAACGACCTAATATCTGCTTCAATCATCCTAGGGCTTCATACTCTCAAGCATCTCAATCTTGAACATCATTGTAAGTAATTACACTCATATGTTCTATTCATCATCATCTCCATCCTAGGGTTTATGGTTTTAAACTTTTCAATTAGCTTCAATTTTTTTCACCAATTGGGGAACTTGGGTATTGCAAAATTATTTTCATTACAAAAAGGTTCTACATAATCAAAGATTTTCAAAACAACATTGTTAATACAAATTAAACCCATAAACCCATCTTGACAAATTTTACCAAATTGGAATATTAGTTTTCTAGGATCAAACATGCCTAAAGCTACCCAACAAGATCATCATGACACCGTTCACTACCTTTCTAGATACTATCGGAAAGAAGGGCTATCAAAAAGTAATCGCAAGACCTTCAAAATGCTCGAAAAATGACTTATCCACGAAGGTCGTGTAGTTAAGGAATTTTTCCTTGAAAACACCGACATTCATCAAGTCTTTTGGGCAATCAAATTTGATTGTCTCTTGGAAATTGATGAACAAATTTATCCGGTCTTTATTTTTGAATTTTACAAGAGTTTTAGGATTGTTCGAAAAAATGATGAAAGTATTTCAATCGCTTTCATTACAAATAACCAAAGCATTACCTTACCCCTTAACAAATTCGCACAAATCCTTCGCATACCATGTGAAGGTATTTGTATGTTTGTTAGGATTTAGTAAATCCAATTATTAAAGAGTCGGTCACCTCAAGTATATGTAATCTTTAGAAAGCTCGTAGTCGTAGATTATTATAAGTTAAGCAGTATTTAGTTTGTAACACCCTGGAGGACGGACGGGTCTTTACCCACTGTATGCCTGATCCACAGCCCGTAGGTGGCGATTTATGTAAGAACTATAAATACTCTCTACCTCCCAAGGTAGAGAGTTGGAGCTCATAATAATACTTTCATTTTCTCTCATTAAGTTCCCAAACTTCTAACCCTTTCTCTCTCTAGAAACTCATCTTGTACACCTCTTGTGTTAATGATTTGATGTGTATGTGAAATCCAATATGCTACAAATGGTATCAAGAGCCATGGTTTGATCATCTCCTACATATCCTTAGATTTCTAGTGGTTTTTAGATGGTTTTTGAGTTTGAAAAAGTTTAGTGGTTTTTGCATCATTTGGTTCACTTCTAGTGTTAAAGTTTGAATTTTGGGTGTACTTTTGTGTTTAGAATCATTGTATGTGCTTGGGTTTTGATTTGGTAAGCTTGAATCACTGTGGTTGAGCTTGTTTTGGATTGAAAAGTGTGTTTTTGAAGTTTTTCTTGGTAGCGACTTGGTTCTCGTAGTGAATTTCATCTTAGCGACTTGCTTTAGTAAAAGGTAGCGAGTTGTAGTGCTTTTTGGTAGCGACTTGGTCCTAGCGACAAGCCGACAAACAATACACTTAGTGGATTCTCCACTACGGGTAGCGACTTGGTGAAGGTAGCGACTTGCTTACAATTTTGTTAGCGACTTGGACCTTAGCGAGTTGCTATTTAGCGACTTGACGACTTAGCGATTTGGTGCTTAGCGACTTGTTGTCATAATTCTCAGCGACTTGGTGTTAGCGACTTGGATCTTAGCGAGTTGCTCTTTAGCAACTTGACTGTGTCTTAGCGACTTGGCATTATAGCGACTTGATATTTAGCAACTTGGTGCTTAGCGACTTGGTTCAAGGTTTCTTAGCGACTTGGTTGATTTTTGTTTGTAATACGATTTTCTCTTGATTTAGTAAAATCCCGTGAAAGAATCTATTTCCCGGTTTAATCACAGAGTTATAAAATCCCGTGTAATCTGTTAACATGTCTACCAACGTACCTACAATCATCTCCACTGTGGCTAAGGATGTTCAAGCAGCTGGCTCAGATACTCGTCCACCCATGCTTGACCGAACTGACTACGACTCTTGGGCACAACGAATCAGATTGTACTGTCTTGGAAAGGAAAATGGGGTCAACATTCTCAAATCCATTGATGAAGGACCTTATCAGATTGAGACTACTAGAGACTTAATTGATACAGCTGCTGATGGAACAATGATCTATGGAATAGACAGACCAAAGACGTATGATGAGCTCAATGATAAGGAGAAAAAGAGATTCGATGCTGATATCAGGGCTTCTAACATTATACTTCAAGGTCTTCCAAAAGATATCTACAAGCTTATCAATCACAACACCGAAGCCAAGGCAGTGTGGGATAATGTCAAGATGCTTCTCTCAGGTTCTGAATTAACCATAGAAGACAGAGAATCACAACTGTATGATGAATTTGAACACTTCAAGATGAAACCAGATGAGAGTGTCTATGAGTACTACGTGAGATTCCATAAGCTTGTGAATGACATGAGGAACATCAAAATGACCATGCCAAACATTCAGCTGAACTCAAAATTTGTGAACAACATGAATCCTGAATGGCACAAGTTTGTCACCTCTGTGAAGCTAACAAAAGGATTGAAGAATACAAACTATGAGCAACTATATGCATTCCTTCTTCAGAATGAGAGACATGCTATGTTTGAAAAAAGGATTCTTGATCAGTTCAAAACCAACCAGGGAGAGACAAGCTCATCAAATGATTCAACTGCCTTTTACACAAATGTTGGAAACCACCAAAGCTTCTCAAGTTATACCCATGGGTAATGGTAATCACAAACTAATTCCCGATCCAATGTTTAAACAAGCTGATGCTGATGCAGCTGTAGGACACTTCATTAATCAACTGGCCCTTATGGTTAAACAAAACCTGACTCTCAGTCCACATACCAACAGTCTTCACACTAACAATGAGATCAGAACTGCATCCAACCTTCACAATCATGCGGTTGTCAGAGATGGAAAAGTTATGGTGCAACCAGTTCAAGGAAGGCAATATGAACAGGGAAGAGGTGAAGTAGGTGGAGGCTATGTTGGAAATCAGAATCGGGGAAGGATTGGAAATCAGGGACAAGCAAAGCCAATCAAATGCTACAACTGTGGTGGTGAGGGACACATTGCAAGGAACTGCACATCTCCAAAACGTCCACAGAATGCCGAATACTTCAGAGACAAGATGTTGCTTGTGCAAGCTCAGGATAATGGAGCCGCTTTGGATGAAGAGGAGTTATTGTTTCTTGCTGAGGGAAATGCCCGAACCTATGATGATGATGTTGATGAACAGCCAATTCAGGAGATAGGTCATAATCATCAGAATGCCTTTCAAGTAGCTGATTGTGATGCATTTGACTCTGATGTCGATGATGAACCTACTGCTCAAACAATCTTCATGGCTAGCATCTCACCTATGGTTCCTCCAAAGGTCTCTCCACTACAACAAGCTGGTCCATCCAAAGATAAAATCATTTCAGAGGTATTAAAACTATATGATGATGTTGATGAGCGAAATATGCATAATGAAGTACAATCTCTTGAGACTTATGAATCAGATATTGCTGATGAGGGTAATAGCAATATTGTCCCATATGATCAATATGTGAAGCAAAGTAAAAGTGAGGTTGTACCAAGTAATGCATCTTTCACAGTCAATGATGACTATGTTTTTTGATGAATACACTGCATGTACCCCTGATGATTCTGTTGTCTCTGAACTGAATGCCTATAAAGAACAAGTTGCTATTTATGAACAACGTGCTAAATTTGAGTTGACCACCCGTGAGCAGGAAATGGATGACCAAATGCGTACAATTATTAGAAAAAGTAATTTTAGAGAAGAAGTATTAAAACAAGAGTTAAACTTCTTACAAGAAAATCTTTCTAAAACTGCTAAGCAAAAACAAGAACTTCAAGAAAATGTGAAAATGCTTAAGCAAGAATTCAATGCTAAGGAATCAAAACTTTTGAATGATTTTTCCAATCTAAAAACTTTGAAAAACAAGCTTGAAAATAAGTTGTACGTACAAGGGAACACCATTCAGACTGCTCACTTGATCACTAAGCATAAAGTCTTAAGCGATAAGCATAGCATTCCCATTATTGAGGAACCAAATCCAGAGGTCATTAAAAAGGCTAGAACTGCTCATAAGGTAATTTATGATGGCAATGAAATCCTTAAACCTAGGCAGAAACCTAGTTGCGCTGAGTGCACTGAGGAAGATAAGAAATCAGATGAAGTCACTAGGGAGAAAATGGATAAGAAACTCAACAATCCTACATGTAAAGAGAAAAACATAATTATCAGACCCCATGACTACAAAAAGGAAAATTGGATTTCCTTGAACATGTTTAAGCCTCAAACGTTGTTAACACCCGAACAAATGTTCTGGAAAAAGGATTTAGATAAGCAAAAAGCAGAGAATCTTGTTGTAACAAACCCCCATTAGGAAAATGCCTTCAGCGACTGTGTACACTCCTAATACACCAATGCATCTAGTCCCTAGAACTATTGCCACTAAAAGCAAGACCTTAATCAGTCAATATGTTATCTTTCAATTATTTGTTGATTTTGAGAAAACGTGTAAGAAAAGGATCACACCCACTGGTATAACTGAAGGGGAAAGGGGTTTTGAGCAAACTAAAGAATGCTATTTAACTGAGGTCATGCCTTTCTTTAACAACTAAAAGATCAATTTGAGAGTCTTAAAAAGGGGATGAATTCAGATATTAAAGAAATGGAAAAGGAATTTGATGCAATGATAGGTGAGGTTAGTGACTATGAGCGAGAATTAAAATATAATGAGATTGAGAGGAAGAACTTGCATACATTGAATGAGAATCTTATTTCTGAATGTATTACTCAAGATGTGTTTTACACTGCTACGAATTGTTCCATTAATGCTTCTCAATTTCATGAATTATCTGTTGCTCTGAAAGTCTCCCATGATCGTGTCATTGAGCTTGAAAAGACAAATTCTAAACTAAATGAGAAAATTGATCAGGATGATCACGATAATTTGGTAAAACATCTTTCTAAACTAGAAGTTGAACATTTTAATTTACAACTAAAATATCAACATCTTAAAGAAAATGTCATAACCTCAAATATCAAGACATCCTCAGATGCTCCAGAGTTTGATGCAGTTTTTCAGATAAACAAACGTGACGAACAGATTCAAGCTCATTGTAACACGATCAAAAAGTTGAAAGCCCAAATTTCTCAATTAAAGGGTGAAAAGAACAATGTGACTGGGTCCCAAATGCCTCCTCCTTTAGATTCTCAGTATTCTCAAACTTTTCATCTTCAAAACTTAGTAAATGTTTTACAAAAGGAAAACGAGAGTTTTCTAAAAGAGAATGAAAAAGTTAAACGTCACTTTAAAGAGTTATATGATTCAATGAAAGTCACTCGTGACAAAAACAATGAAAAAATAACTTCTTTACAAAAAGAAATTGAGAATCTGAGGAGTCAGGAAAAAGGGAAACTTCCACTTGTTTTTAATGAGAATGTTGCTTCAAAGTCATCCTCTGACTGCAAATATATTGTGACTGTTAAATACATTCCTCCTCATCTTAGGAATAATGAACTTGTGTTTCATAACTATTATGCTCACCTTAAGGATAGTCTAGAATGTCTCCGTGAGATTGTGGAAGAGGATTTCATAAATAAGCCTCTTGATAGAGAAATTAGGTTTGCTTGCATTCAAGCCAAACGATCTCAGAAGCTGCTAGAATGTTTAATTGCAACATGTCCTAAATCCTTAGGTGCGAAAGGTAAAGCTGTGATGCCTTGTTCTATGCCTAGTGCCAAGCATACAAACCATTCCATGCCCAGCTTTAAGAAAGTGAACACTAATGTGCCTTCTAGTAGTTCAGATCCTTGCACATCTATTTTAGGAATGCAAAAAGTAGATCAACCAACTAATGTTCCTATAATTCCTTCTACAGGAGTAATCAGTGACATTAAAGCAAACGAGTCAAATCCTCCAGGCAATACCAAGCAAGATAGGACCTCGCAAGCTAAGAATGTGCATTGGAAGAGAGTAGAAGACCAACCTAGGAACTTTAAGTTTGAGTTGAATAAAAAGAATCATGTTGATTATAGTATTAGCCATAGGCGTACTGTAATTAATTCGAATTCTGATACTATCTGCAAACCATGTAATGATGTCTGCTTGAATTCTGTTACTAATCATGAATGTGGTGTGAATGTTTTGTCTAATGCTGTCAAATGCCCAGTTAAAATTGTTAATGCTAAAAATCATGCTAAGAAGGCTAAAAGGCAAAGACGAAAGAAAGTTAGAAAACAATGGAAACCCACAGGAATAATATTTAGTAAAATAGGTTATCATTGGATACCTTCTGGCTGTAAGGTTAATGAATTCTGCCCTCAATTTGCTAAAACAATGCCCACTAGAAAATGGATGCCTACTGGTAGAACTATTCCCTTAAGAAGTGAACATACTTTGAATAGGTCGAATACAAATATTAGCGCTGCATCTATTTCTGATGATTCCACTGTTTCTACTTCTGATGTGGGTATTCCAATCACTGTTACTAACCAAGTAGAACCCAATATTGCATGGGGTTCCCAATTATCCAGTTATCCATTCTTGTCTGTGTTCAACTGCAGATCGTTCAAATCGTTCTGTGGTACCTGGACTCAGGCTGTTCCAAGCATATGACTGGAGATCGCTCGCGGCTCATGAACTTCGTGAGTAAATTCATCGGGACTGTTAGATTCGGGAACGACCATTTTGGAGCAATTATTGGTTATGGAGATTATGTGGTTGGTAAAAGTGTTATTTCCAGGGTATATTATGTGGAAGGTCTTGGTCATAACTTGTTCTCTGTTGGTCAATTCTGTGATTCCGATCTAGAAGTGGCTTTTAGAAAACATACTTGCTTCGTTAGAGAACTTGATAGTGTAGAATTGTTAAGAGGTACTCGTGGTTCTAATCTATACACCATCTCTATCGATGACATGATGAAGTCTTATCCAATCTGCTTGCTATCAAAGGCTTCTAAAACAAATTCTTGGTTATGGCATCGTCATCTCAATCACTTGAACTTTGGCACCATTAACAACCTTTCTAGAAAGGATCTTGTCAGAGGCTTACCCAGATTAAAATATGAAAAAGATCATCTTTGTTCAGCTTGCCAATTGGGAAAAAGCACGAAATATGCCCACAAACCAAAACCCACAAACTCTGTAATGGAAGTTCTTCATACCCTTCATATGGATCTGTGCGGCCCAATGAGAGTACAAACGATAAATGGGAAGAAATACATTCTTGTAGTTTTTGATGACTACTCTCGATTTACTTGGGTAAAGTTTTTGAGGACAAAGGATGAAACTCCAGTTGTCATCATCAAACTAATCAAACAGCTTCAGGTTCGACTCAACAATACAGTTAGAATTGTTCGAACTGACAATGGCACAAAGTTCGTTAACAAAGACTTAATTCAGTTTTATGAAAGTGTTGGAATCAGTCATCAAAGAAGTGTTCCACGAACTCCTCAACAGAACGGTGTAGTTGAAAGACGAAATAGAACTCTTGTGGAAGCCGCAAGAACAATGCTAATTTATTCAAAGGTTCCAATGTTTCTATGGGCTGAAGCCATTGCCACTGCTTGCTACACCCAAAATCGTTCCTTTATACACACCTCTCATGGAAAAACTCCATATGAACTTGTCCATAAACGAAAACCTGATTTATCCTATCTTCGTGTGTTTGGTGCTTTGTGCTATCCAAAAAATGATGGTCAAGATTTACGTAAATTAAGAGCTAAGGCGGACATTAGAGTTTTTGTAGGTTATGCATCAAACAAGAAAGGTTTCCGAATCTACAACAAAAGAACTCGAGATATCATGAAAACTATTCACGTCACGTTCGATGAGCTGTCCAGGCAAATGGCTCCAGGACAATCCAGTTCTGGACCCGCATCTCAACCTTTATCAAGTAGTCCCATCAGTTCTACTCTTGTTTCTAATCCCTCTCCAGCAACTCCTTATGTACCTCCTTCAGAAGATGATTTAAAGAAATTGTTTGATCCAATGTTTGATGAACACTATGAACCAAATGCTGATGAAATGTCAATTCCATTAACAGAGGCTGCTCCTGTCCCTGTGAATGAAGTCAACCCTTCAGTCTCAATATCATTAAGTTAAGAAGCGCCTGCTGCTGATCACTCTGTCTCATCAACAAATCACCAATCATCGAATGTACATCATGGAATTGTTTCTGGCATCAATGATGAAGTTAATCCCTTTGCTACTCCCGAAGAAGCTCCATTTGAAAACAAATTTGCTCCTGAATCATCATCAGAACCATCTTCATCAGGAGACATCGACTCTGCTACTTCATTCCCTCAACAACAGCCACATGAACACCTCAGAAAATGGACTCATGATCATCCATTGGACAACATCATTGGAAACCCCTCTCGTCCAGTATCCACACGGAAACAACTTGCAACCGATGCCTTATGGTGCTTCTTCAACTCCGTACTCTCTAAGATCGAACCAAAAGATGTCAAAACCACCATGAATGAAGACAGCTGGTTCAATGCCATGCAAGAAGAAATTCATGAGTTTGATCGACTTGATGTATGGGAATTAGTACCTGCTCCAGATTGTGCTATGATCATTGCTCTAAAATGGATCTTCAAAGTGAAACTTGATGAGCATGGTGATGTTTTAAAGAACAAGGCTCGATTGGTTGCAAAAGGATACCGTCAAGAGGGGGTATTGACTTTGAAGAATCATTTGCTCCTGTTGCTCGTATCGAGGCAATCAAAATCTTCTTGGCTAATGCTGCAAGTAAGAACATGGTAGTCTATCAAATGGATGTAAAGACGTCGTTTCTTAACGGAGATCTTAAAGAAGTCTTCTACATCAGCCAACCTGAAGGCTTTGTGAATCCAGAGCATCCTACTCACGTTTATCATTTGAAGAAGGCTCTTTACGGTTTAAAGCAAGCTCCAAGGGCATTGTATGATACGCTATCAAAGTTTCTTCTATCTACTGGATTCAGCAAAGGAGCAGTTGATCCGACATTGTTCACCAGGAAGTCAGGCAAACATTTAATTCACGTTCAAATATATGTAGATAATATTATCTTTGCCTCGACTGACCCCAATGAGTGTGACCGTTTTTCTAATGAAATGGGTTCTAAATTTCAAATGTCAATGATGGGACAAATGTTATTTTTCTTGGGATTACAAATTTCACAAAGTCCCGGAGGCATTTTTATAAATCAATCTAAATATGCAAATGAGATTTTAAAGAAATTTGGATTTAATTCTAGTGACCCTGTTGACACTCCCATGATAGAGCGTACTAAACTAGATGAGGACCACTCAGGGATCATGGTAGACCAAACGAAATATCGTAGTATGATTGGATCCCTGATGTACCTCACAGCTAGTAGACCAGACATCTTGTTCGCTGTTTGCATGTGTGCTAGATACCAGGTTAAGCCTACCAAAAAGCACCTTGAAGCGATTAAACGGGTCTTTCGGTATCTCCAAGGAACCATCAATATGGGACTTTGGTACCCGAAGGACACCGGTATGTCACTAACAGCCTATGCAGATGCTGATCATGCAGGATGTCAAGATACTCGTCGAAGTACGTCTGGAGGTGCTCAGTTTTTGGGTGATAAGCTTGTGAGCTGGTCTTCAAAGAAGCAAATGAGTACTTCTATTTCCTCTATAGAGGCTGAATACATAGCTATGTCATCTTGTTGTGCTCAAATCCTATGGATGAGATCCCAATTATCTGACTATGGCTTTGAATTCAACAAAATCCCTCTGTACTGTGATAATAAAAGTGCTATTGCTCTCTCATGCAACAACGTACAACACTCAAGAGCAAAGCACATCGACATTCGACATCATTTCATTAGGGAGCAAGTTGAAAACAGTGTGGTAGAACTATACTTTGTGAGGACTGAATACCAGTTAGCAGACATCTTCACCAAAGCTCTTCCTAGAGAACGTTTTGAGTTTATCCTTCCACGACTTGGTCTTAAGAGCCTACAACCGGAAACACTCAAACGTCTTCAAGAGGAAGAAGAGGAGTAAAAGGTTTTCCTTCATCTATCTCTTGTACATATCTATTCGAAAAGCAAAATACAAAATTACAAAACCTTAAAAAAGCAAATAGAAAAATATAAATCTTTCAAAAACCCAAAAAAAAAAAAAAAAGAATTGAAAAATCTTGAAAAATCCCAAAAATATTGTCTTTTTGTTATGTTTTCCTTAATTCGATAATATCTACGGTCTTTGTGATGTCATTCAAAGAATAACACGGGACTTTAGATATTGTTCGAATTTTTCAAAAAAAAAAAATAATAATAATAAAAAAATAAAAAAATATTTTTGGGAGAAAGTGAAACGATGGTTTATTGTCATTTCAGGCAGTAACCCGTTTTTCAAAGAAAGAACAGAGCCATGCCTTATCTTGTTTTTCAAATCTCATGCTCTGATTCTATTAACAATTACTTACTATCTAATGAAAACTAATTGCTTTGAAAAATAACTCGGACTCTATTTTTGAAAATCATCTGGACTTAACTTTTGTCAAAAACATCTATCTTTTAATCAACAACTTATGTCATTGATTGAGGGGGAGAATGATTTCAATTAAATTAAAAGGTTATTTGTCATACAATTGTTTTCAAAAGATAATCATGCATGTTTAATCAATGGAGTTTAAAGTCTCAAAATCCGATCCTTATCAGTTAAAATGTTTTCATAATCAAGTCACAATTCTCCTTAAAAGCTTTCAAAATCAATTTAAATCTACAGAGATCACAAATCTCAAATGATTTGATAATTGTGATCGGGAGAGAATTTGTGATTTAAATTGGATTTAAACTGATAATTCGATAAATGGTTTTATAAGGATGTACAAGCTCTCCTTCCCACATGTGCCGGTTCCCTCTAGTATGTGCAAAAATCTTTCAAACCTTGAGGCACATATTGAGGGGGAGCAAACTTATGAAAATATCATCCTTCCCTAATATGCTTTATCTACTTGTTTTGATCAGAGAAGTGATGTTGATATCTTTTAGAAAATGGTAATCAAAGAAGTTAATTCTTCCTCTTGCCTCCGTGTGCAAAGACGATTTAAAATACATGAGGCACATGTTGAGGGGAAGCTCCTTTTCTAAAAATATCAAAAACAATTCAGGTACAAAATGCTTTGATAATATATCACAAGTATCTGGATTGATTTTCAAATGGTTTTCAATTGGTTCCAATGGCAGATGAACAATACCAAATAGACTGTAACACCCTCAAAAATTCACAGCGGAAGCGTTCGGGTCATGGGGTGCTAGTAAATCAATATACACAACACAAGGTAATAAAGAATGGAAATTGTATTCCATTTTCAAAATATAGATTTATTTAAGAAATAGTTTTACATCATTGTTTCAAAGTGCGGAAGTAAAGCCCATAAAAATATATGTTGTCCCATTAAAATTTGTATTAAAATGTTTGGAAACACTTCGGATGCCAGTCTTCAACGAATGCCTTTGCCATTGCCCACGCCAATAAGTAAACCTGAGAAAAACATGCTAAAATGTCAACACAAAGGTTGGTGAGTTCATAGGTTTAAGTTAAAATATTCAAGTTGGACCACAGTTGTACATATAGCATCTCCGTGAATGACACTATATGCAAAAAGGCTATTACGCTAGTACCAAGTTCATGCGACCGAAACTACGACAGTGTGCATGCATCTAGAAGCATGATAAATAAAAGCCCAGCAAGTGTATTTCCAGTACACTCAATCAATACGATATGATATACGCCCGACGTTTGCCTATCCGGTCAAACTCGAACGGGGGTGTCATCCCCAATAGATCTATTCATAACAATCGAACGGGGGTAGCATAGTTGGGATTCAAGGTTGTTTCACCTAATAGTGTTTTCAGTTTCAGGTCCGAAAAGAGTTTTGCATGTTTCTCACCCCATAATTTTATAAAGCAAGTAAATAAAAGTAAAAGTGGGGCTATAAACTCACCTTAGCAGTTCGGTGAATAAAGTACAAAGAGATCAAGTAACGAGTGGCTCCAACAAGCAACCTAAATATATTATGGCAAGTCTCAGTTTACAGTTTTGTGCACTTACGACTCGATGTTTTTAAATAAATGCAAGTGTTTACAAGTGGTTGTGTTTAATGTTGCTTATGTGGCAGAGCTTACGTTTAAATAGTTTCAAAGTGTTTTGTAAGTATTGGCTCTTGGAAAAGTGGACAAGTATATAGATATTCAAGAGTATTCACGACGAATACGTTTTCGGTTCAGGAGTAACCGGACAACTACGTACATAAAAATATTTACCAGTAAAGGGTTTATGAAAGTAATTGCTACGTAAAACAAGAATAATTACTTTACGCTAAGTATTTATGTGAGTAACAGTTACGTGATATATTTAGTTAGCGGATGGTAAGATTAGAAAATATTTATATAAATTTTTGTTATAAATATTTTCTTATCATTTGTAACTTTCGTCCTTAAGTCGCGTTTTAGTAATAAAGCTAAATATTTTAAGTTTGACGAAAATGCATTTAAAATGTGTTAAAAATATAAAGATTCGAGATTTATTATTAGTTGTAAAAAAAGTATTAGTTTGGGACGAAAAATATGAGTAAAAAAATAAAATAAAAAAAATTGTCATTCACGGGATTTGAACTTGAGACCCTTCGTTTGAAGGTCGAACACCCCGAACCACCTGAGCTAGGCATGTTACTTGTTTATAGTCCTCAATGTTTTATTTATATTATATTTCCAGTTCGCAAGTTAGTAGTAGTTAGGGCTGAGCATCGGGCCGTAACCCGACCCGACCCGATTATACCGACACCCCGAAATACTCTAAAATCTATACCGAGTCCCGACCCGATTGATACTCGGTCGGGTTCGGGAAATTGTCGGGCAAGTCGGTCGGTAAGTCGAGACAAACGGGCCTAGCCCGATTTCACTAAATCTTCTAGCCTTCCAGCCCAGCCCAGCGGATCCATTTACAAACGGTATTTAGCTACTGAATGCATCGTTTGGACTCTCTTTTATTTACCTACTGGTATCTTCCAGCCTTCCGATACCCTAGCAAAACAAATACCACATACGAATGAAAAAGAAAAGAAAGTTTTGTGAGTTACTCGGTTCCAAAACCACATACAAATGAAAAAGAAAAGAAAGTTTTGTGAGTTACTCGGTTCCAAAACCACATACGAATTGGGTGAATTGGGTGAAGAGGGAAGACAAATTTATTGAGAAGCCAAAACTTTTGTGAGTTACTTGGTTTGTGGGGTTTTTGTAAAAGAAAAGAAAAGAAACTTTTGTGGGGTTCCAAAACTTTTGTGAGTTACTTTTGTCGGGTTTTTCAATTGGTTGGATTGAAAAAGAAAAGAAAGTGGCGCTTCTTTTGTAACAAAAGTAAAGTGGCGCTTCTTTTTGTGTAAACCTAATTAATTTCGGGCTGGCGGGCTTATTCGGGTGTAGTCGGGTTTTTTACCCGAACCCGACCCGATACCGATTAACTAAGAAAAGTGAAACCGAGTCCCGACCCGAAACTGAGTCGGTCGGTTATTCGGGCTTGTCGGGTCGGTCGGTTTGTCGGGCTTGTCGGGTATCGGTCGGTTTTGCTCAGCCCTAGTAGTAGTCTATTTTTTTTTTAAAAATAAAATACCAAGGTGACCATAGAGGGGTTCGAACCTGGGTCTTTGGTGTGAAGGATAAATGGCACAACCAAGTGAGCCACTAGGCTTCTTGATTTAAGTTTTATATCTTAATTATATATATGGTCAATTAGGCCTGTTACTCTTTTGTAAGTATTTTCTCAGTGAGTATGAATGTTTATTTTTGTGTTTCATCTCCTCCCACTGCTTCGCTAATTTCATTCTTAAGATATAGTTGATAACTTTTAAGTTATCTAATAAGACATGATAACGAGTAGGCAAGGTAAGCTAGTACATAAGTTAGTTAACTCACGTGATGAGCTATATATATATATTAGTTACGAATAAGTAATATCATACGAATAGATACTTGTTCGACGGGTGCCATACCCATATTTAACATTTCATTTACATTTTATTTGGTCTTGCTTAGTTCCAAAAGCTCACAACTCATACGTTTATGTGATTCTAAAGTGGTTAAAATGAGCACAAGCTTATTCATTTTGAGCTTATTAGCGTTAAGTATTATTTTTTTTTTAAAAAAGAACCACCGCACAAGCTCTTTAAACACAACAAGATCATTCTTCTCATAAATTTGCATGCATATTCGAATGTGTAGTGTATGCATGTATGTTGACTGTCACATATTTTATACCGTATACCCATGTTTAGTTTTCCAAACAAAATATATTAAAAAGCAACTTGAGTTTAAAGTGAGAGTTATAACAAGTAAGGAAGTAGTTTAAGTCTTACAGTAGGTTGGAAGTGAGTGGGTTTCGAGTGAGAAGGACTCGCGATGGAAGAACCCGACGTGCCAACTAGCTTTCAAAAGCTTATACCCAAACGAGATAATCAAGAACCTTGCGACTCGTTTCCTTCTTGACCCGTCTCCATAGTGGACGTTAATGTTGAGGGTGAGAGATGATTGTAAGTGGGTTAGTTTGTGAGTGATTTCTGAGAGTGGGTGTGCGAGTGACCCTGAAGCGCTTGGCTTCATAAAGAATTAATAATGGATGGATTTGACTCTTCCTTCTTGATCTTGAAACCGTGGAGGCACCCTTTTTGGCAAACATCACCATCTAGTGTATTCTTCAAGATTTACCTTATGACTTTTACCATGAGAGAGGAGGGATGGGTAATGTTGATGGATCGAAGCTTGCTGAAATTGGTGAGCCATGGAGGGGGCGTGAGAGAAAGCAGGTGGCTGAAGATCTATATTTGTGATTTATGCTTTTCAGTGTTTAGCCTTAGGTAGGTTTTAGGTAGATGGTGTTTTGGTTGACTTTGAGGAGAGGCGTGGAGCACGAGGGAAGCAGAGAGGACAAAAGGAGAAGTGGTAAAATTTATATGATAATTTTTGGAGTTTGCTTTGGTCACGTTGGGATCACACACACATGCATATATGGGATCAAAGTAATATTGTGTTTCTGCTTGGTTTTGTACTCGCTTGGTCACAGAACAACATGTGTCAAAGTTATTTGTTTAAATATTATGCCACAAGACATTAAGAGAGTGTGCTTGGGCCAGACAATTTCACGAAAGGGCTAGGCCCAAAAAGTAAACAAAGGGTTCGATTTGGTTCGCAAGTACACGAGCCCAAGAAAAGAATTAAGAGTAAGTCGGGTTGGGCTTGAGGCCCGGTAGAAAATAAAATAAAAGTTTATTATATATAATTTACAAAAGTAAAGAAAAATATTTTGAGGTCAAGGTGGAAAAATATCCCGTGACTTGTCGTGTTTAAAGTTCAAAACGAAAGAAAAAAAATCTAGCCGCGAAAAATCAGTAGGAAAATTTATGGGTTGTTATAGTACCCACCGCTTAAAAGAAACAACGTCCTCATGGTTTAAGACGCGAGAATCGTCGAGGTCGATACAGGGAAGAGATGTGAGCATTTATACTCTTAAAATGTGACGTGGAAAAGGGCTAGTCGTTCAAAAAGATTTAGTGACAAAAGACAATAAGTAAATAAAAGATAAAGGATTTATTTAGCGGAATATTCAGAGTACATCGCGATTACACAACAGCGTACAATAGATAGGAAACTTAAAGGATTAAAATAAGAGAGTAGAGAATTCCTTTGTTGTCGTCACTCTAGATAGTAATGAAGTTGGTCTTGACGCTCTTCCTTTTCTCAAACGAAATAAGCTCTTCCTCGGGCTGCTTCAATCTGGTTGTTTTCTTTTTGCTCCTTCGGATTGGGACACTCATTCTTGTAGTGTCCTCATTCTCCACACCCGAAGCAGGTTATGTCGGCAAGAGCTTTTGACTTGCAGTCCTTGGTCATGTGCCCAATCTTTTGGTAGTTGCGACATTTCACAGTACACTGACCACTGTGGTGGAGTTTACAGCGGTCGCACAAAGGATGCTTCCCTTCATAGTCCTTCTTCTCTTCTGTTCCAGCAGAGCGGACCTTAGCTACCTCTTGCCTCTTGTTTTGTTTGTTGTTGTTGTCTTTGGAGTTACCACTCCACTTCCGCTTGTTGTTATCTGCTGCTTCAGCGGCATCCTCGATCACTTGATCCATCAGTTTGTTTGATACTTCAATAGTCTCGTAAAGGTCAGCAGCCTTGGAGGTAGTCACATTTCCCTTGATAGATGGAGGTAGCCCTCCAATGTATCGCTCTATCATGTGAGCCTCAGTTGGTACCATTTCCGGACATAGCAAGGCTAACTCTTGGAAATGTTGGTTGTAGGATGTCATATCAGTGCCCTTTACCTTGAGATTCCATAACTCATTCTCCAGTTTCTTGACCTCATTGCGAGGGTAATACTTCTTAAGCACCATGTCCTTGAATTCTTCCCAAGGCATGGCATAAGCAGCATCAATGCCTGCAGACTTCAGGTAATTATTCCACCAAGTTAAGGCAACCTCTTGAAAAGTGAACGAAGCAAACTTCACTCTATCTTCATCTTCGCAGTTGCAGATCCTGAACACAGTTTCCAGTTTTTCAAGCCAACGGGTCAAAATGAAAACTCCTTCCATTCCATTGTAACCACCAGCCATACAGTTGCGGAATTCCTTGTACGTGCAACAGCGTTTGCTACCAGTAAGCCTAGAAGTTCCGGCATCGGTGGTTGAGTTGTTTGAATTTATCGCAGCTAGCGCTGCTGCCACACGCTCATTGACCAATTGATCAATCATAGCTTGATCCATAGTAGGTGGGTTTGCAGCAGCCCCGGCAGGAGCAGGTGCAGGAGTAGGAGTAGTGGCGGGTCGGCCACGGGTGGTTCTGGTTGACTTTATCCTAGCCATCTTCTACGATATAGGAAAAGACGATACTTGAGTTTTAGAATAGAAGGATTAACGTCGCATGAGGTTACGAAGGATAAGACTTATGAGTGAGATAAGAGGATGTGACCAGTGAAAGAGGTGGTTTAAATATATGTGTGAAAATAATATAAAGAAAGTAGTTGTATGTTACATAAAGAAATAACATAGAAGCAATTATGGAAGCATAGCATAGTGCGATATTGTAATAGTGGGCATGTTATACAGTTTAACATAGAGGGGTAACAAGTCTAAGCATTCGTAGTCTACTCTACACTATCTTTAAATTAATTATTCCTTAATTTCATTCAGTTTGTTACATCAACATTATTATCATTTAAACTTCGCGACCCAATCAAACAAGAACAGCCTTAAAGTTTAAATGAGAGTAAGCATATACACATTTAAACTTCGCGACCCAATCAAACAATAACAGTCTTAAATTTAAAGGTGAGTTAATTAAGAAACTTAATGATTTTGAGAGATAATTAATTTAATTCAAATAAGAGTTTATACGAACCTAAAATACAATAGTAACACATAGCACGACTACATCGTATTAGTTTGTGATGAAAAATATGAGTAAAAAAATAAAATAAAAAAAATTGTCATTCACGGGATTTGAACTTGAGACCCTTCGTTTGAAGGTCGAACACCCCGAACCACCTGAGCTAGGCATGTTACTTGTTTATAGTCCTCAATGTTTTATTTATATTATATTTCCAGTTCGCAAGTTAGTAGTAGTCTGTTTTAAAAAAAAAAAAAAAAATACCAAGGTGACCATAGAGGGGTTCGAACCTGGGTCTTTGGTGTGAAGGATAAATGGCGCAACCAAGTGAGCCACTAGGCTTCTTGATTTAAGTTTTACATCTTAATTATATTTATGGTCAATTAGGCCTGTTACTCTTTTGTAAGTATTTTCTCAGTAAGTATGCATGTTTATTTTTGTGTTTCATCTCCTCCCACTGCTTTGCTAATTTCATTCTTAAGATATAGTTGATGACTTTTAAGTTATCTAATAAGACATGATAACGAGTAGGAAAGGTAAGCTAGTACATAAGTTAGTTAACTCACGTGATGAGCTATATATATATTAGTTACGAATAAGTAATATCATACGAATAGATACTTGTTCGACGGGTGCCATACCCATATTTAACATTTCATTTACATTTTCTTTGGTCATGCTTAGTTCCAAAAGCTCACAACTCATACGTTTATGTGATTCTAAAGTGGTTAAAATAAGCACAAGCTTATTCATTTTGAGCTTATTAGCGTTAAGTATTATTTTTTAAAAAAAAGAACCAGCACACAAGCTCTTTAAACACAACAAGATCATTCTTCTCATAAATTTGCATGCATATTCGAATGTGTAGTGTGTGCATGTATGCTGACTGTCACATATTTTATACCATATACCCATGTTTAGTTTTCCAAACAAAACATATTAAAAAGCAACCTGAGTTTAAAGTGAGAGTTATAACAAGTAAGGAAGTAGTTTAAATCTTATAGTGGGTTGGAAGTAAGTGGGTTTCGAGTGAGAAGGACTCGTGATGGTAGAACCCGACGTGCCAACTAGCTTTCAAAAGCTTATACCCAAAGGAGATAATCAAGAACCTTGCGACTCGTTTCCTTCTTGACCCGTCTCCACAGTGGACGTTAATGTTGAGGGTGAGAGATGATTGTAAGTGGGTTAGTTTGTGAGTGATTTCTGAGAGTGGGTGTGCGAGTGACCCTGAAGCGCTTGGCTTCATAAAGAATTAATAATGGATGGATTTGACTCTTCCTTCTTGATCTTGAAACCGTGGAGGCACCCTTTTTGGCAAACATCACCATCTAGTGTATTCTTCAAGATTTACCTTGTGACTTTTACCATGAGAGAGGAGGGATGGTGATGTTGATGGATCGAAGCTTGCTGAAATTGGTGAGCCATGGAGGGGGCGTGAGAGAAAGCAGGTGGCTGAAGATCTATATTTGTGATTTCTGCTTTTCAGTGTTTAGCCTTAGGTAGGTTTTAGGTAGATGGTGTTTTGGTTGACTTTGAGGAGAGGCGTGGAGCACGAGGGAAGCAGAGAGGACAAAAGGAGAAGTGGTAAAATTTATATGATAAGATTTTGAGTTTGCTTTGGTCACGTTGGGATCACACACACATGCATATATGGGACCAAAGTAATATTGTGTTTCTGCTTGGTTTTGTACTCGCTTGGTCATAAAACAACATGTGTCAAAGTTATTTGTTCAAATATTATGCCACAAGACATTAAGAGAGTGTGCTTAAGCCAGACAATTTCACGAAAGGGCTAGGCCCAAAAAGTAAACAAAGGGTTCGATTTGGTTCGCAAGTACACGAGCCCAAGAAAAGAATTAAGAGTAAGTCGGGTTGGGCTTGAGGCCCTGTAGAAAATAAAATAAAAGTTTATTATATATAATTTACAAAAGTAAAGAAAAATATTTCGAGGTCAAGGTGGAAAAATATCTCGTGACTTGTCGTGTTTAAAGTTCAAAACGAAAGAAAAAAAAAATCTAGCCGCGAAAAATCAGTAGGAATATTTATGGGTTGTTATAGTACCCAACCCTTAAAAGAAACCACGTCCTCGTGGTTTAAGACGCGAGAATCGTCGAGGTCGATACAGGGAAGAGATGTGAGCATTTATACTCTTAAAATGTGACGTGGAAAAGTTTTAGTGACAAAAGACAATAAGTAAATAAAAGATAAAGGATTTATTTAGCGGAATATTCAGAGTACATCGCGATTACACAAAAGCGTACAATAGATAGGAAACTTAAAGGATTAAAATAAGAGAGTAGAGAATTCCTTTGTTGTCGTCACTCTAGATAGTAATGAAGTTGGTCTTGCCGCTCTTCCTTTTCTCCAAGGAAATAAGCTCTTCCTCGGTATTACATGGTTAAAAGAATGGTAGGTGTGTTCAAAACCAACAAAATGATACTTCCCTATGTCCTAACACGACTCCGTGAGTACGTTAGTGCAATGCAACCTTCTCCTATTACCGATGATCATTTTCTTGCTAACCATGTTATGGTACCTTTTACCAAACAACCCTCCAAACGGTTTATGATCAATGGGAAAAGGCCTCGTGCTCTCTCGGACTCTTCGGACGAAGATGAAGTTGATCCCATTTCTAATTTTCAAATTGACCCCATAACCAACTATGAACAACTTCCTACTCTTCCAAATGAATTTGAAGAATTCAAGCAAACAAAGGGGATGTTCAAGTATCTAACTCACTTCATCATGAATTCGGGAAAGAATAAAAAGTGAAGAGATTGACGAAAGAGACATTATGCTCCATGACTTTCTTTATGATTATTTTAGAGGTTTTATGATTGTCAAAACAATGTATGCTCATAATTTTGTGCAAGACTTATTTTGTTACTTTTATTATAATATATGGTCTTTATCATAGTTACTCATCTATAGGTTGTCTTTATGTGCAAAGCTTTCTGTACTTTTACTTGTATTGATGTATGCTTCCAGTAGAAATCATTAGTTTCAGTATTCGACACCTTGAACAAAATTTTGCAAGTATTCTGTGGAGTAATCTGTCCTAGAAGCCGGATCCCTGGCTTGTAACTAGCCAGATCCCTCAAGTAAGGGATCTGTGGGATCCGGGAAAACAACAAAGTCATTTTTAAACATCTTCACATCAATCCAATCTTCTAGATCTTATTAGACTAGTAAGACATGATACATTAAGATCACTTAAGTCTTCCTCAAGCTCAGTTGATCTCACATGCACTCATGGATGACTCAATATCACATTCAAGGTGTTTTTGATTTATCACTTCTTCACAACTCACCATATTTCCGCTCCAATGTTCACACATTATTCCTCTCATCCTAAAACACCTATTTTGATATTTCTCTCAATTTTAGCAAATTGTTTTTAGTCATCTTTACCATAAATTAGGATAAAAACTAGTTATCACTAGGGGCTTTCCAAATCACCATTCACACACTTATTATCAGTAGCTAAAACTCTCTTTTCACACCTTCCCTTTCTACCATTTCACCATTTCACCATGAGGAAAGCCCCTAGTGTTAACTCATCCACTAAAGGACCTCCCAAGAAACTTTCTCGGGTTGTTCACGAAATCTCTTCAACCGAATCATCACCTGTTAAAGCCTCAAACACTAGAATTCCCTCACAACCAACTCTACCAATCAAACCAATTCGCAAAAGGATTGTTCCTACAAGACAACCCTTGCCAAAGACTATTATACCTCCTAAACCAAACACCTTTAAACCATCATCTCTAGTACCTAGAGTTATCTCTTTCACCACTCCACTCTCATCTCCACACTTCTACAACTTAGAGGACTTGCCTACTAGGCCATCTCATCCACCACCATTGCCAACATTTTCCTCAATTGAGAAAATGGTGCAACAACAACCTTCTCACCAAAACTTTGGTGTTAAAACAACACTAGCACAAGTATCCTTTTCTCCATCACCCTCAAATGGTCCATTTTGGGTTATGAGGAATTATCAAAATCAACAACCAGATCACATGGAAGTAGATACCTCTCTACTGCCATCATCAACACATATTACACCACCTTCACCCTTAGTTGAACCACCTCCGACCTCATCAAACATGCCTCCACAAATCCCTCCATCCTTTTTGGAACCTCCACCTTCTTCATCCAACCTTCCACCTCAAACCGCTTCATTCCTACCACCACCATTCCCTAGCCATGACAAAGATTGTTATCATTGTCAACATGTTGAACTGTTGAAGGCTTAGTACATGAAGTACGTGACGAGCTACGTTTCATGTTCTATCACCTCCTCGAACGTTTCGATGAGGTCAACAAATCTAATCATCCCTAAGCATAGGAATTCAAGTGGTGTTCTCCTCTTAGGCGTAACTTAGTTTTGTTAAGGATCATACTTCAGGTTTGGATCATTTTCTTAGTTTTAGAGTTATGTACATCATTTCTGTTGTTTTATTGAATGAAATTACATGTTGTATGCTATATGGTTATGAGAATATGTTTGGTGCTATAATACATAACTCATTTTGATGCTTACCTCACTTTTCACATCTACATTGCTGCTAGTAAACTGCAGGTACACGGTTCCCTCATTTTTGCCTAGATGGATCCCTCAAAGGGAGGATCCGTGCAACAGAAGCACATTTTATCACTAATATGAATCAATTGAAGGAAATTATGCACCATATACTTGTTTTCTAACCTTTGTTTTGTAGATTTTTAAAATACACATGAAGACTTTGACACCCTTAACTGTAACACCCTAAATTTGGTTTAGCGGAAGAATTCAGGTCATGGGGTGCTACTAAATTGGAGATCACAACACAAGTAATAAAGAACAGAATACATACTCCGTTTTAATTCATAAAATTGTTTTAAACATTGTTTTCCAATCAAGTTCAAATAAAAATGATGGCCCATAAGTTTTGTGGTCCCCACAATTAAACACAGACATGTGTCAAAACACTTCTTTAGGAAATCTACTACCATAGCCTCGCCTTGCCTTGCATCAAACTATTAATTCAAACACCTGAGAAAAATATGCTAAAAAGTCAGCAAAAAGCTGGTGAGTTCATAGGTTTAAAAGTAAAATAGTAAGTATGGACCATTAATATAAGCATATGAACATTACAACGAATATAATGACATATGAATGAAATTCTATTATGCTAGCACTAAGTTCATGCAACCAAAGCTACGACAGTTTCTGTATGCAAAAATGAAGTCATACTATTTATGGGGCCCAATGCGAGTGTTTGGCCCGCTACACTCGGTTCTGACATGGTATACGTTTCGCCTTGACCTAAGTATGGCCAACCGAACGGAGGAGTCACCCTCAATAGATCTATTTATAACATTCGCGCTTCCCAATGGGAACTGACGGTTCATGAAAGGGGAATTTCTAGGGACTTAAGGGCTTAGGCTAAACCACGTAATAGTAATCATGCAATAGTTCAGGTCCATACTGTAGGTCCAAAAGTTTCTAGATCTAAGTAGCCTTGAATGACTAATAGCAAACTTGAATAAATTCAATTTACTATATGAAGAACTCTTTACAATTGCTTAATGTGTTAATGCAGAATCTTAACACACAAATATAAAGAACACAAGAATTACTAACTTCATATTTTCTATTAACTTGCTCAAAGGCTAATGTATACAACTCGTACATTAACCTAACACCTTAGGAATCCTTTTATACACCAAGGAAACCCTAATTGTCTAACAAACTTGTAGAAGGGTAAAGATATCTTCTCCTAATATATCTCTACACGTTCATATCTATTCCTAAAATAACTCTAACAACTATTCTGTTTGGGACATAAACAGACTTAACCAACGACACTTTACTCTGCCAGACTTAACATCTTTAGTACTAACAGACTTAACTAGAACAGACTTAAGTCTGACCTACCAGACTTAACTATTAATACTACCAGACTTAACTACTAAACAAGACTTAAACATTACAAAATATAATTCCCAACAATCCTCCCCTTACTTGATCTTCACTTGTGAACTTTAAGTTCTTTTAAACTCCTGAGGATCTTGGAATTATCTTTAAGCTGCATCCTTGAGATTGTCTTTATAATAAGTTCTGTGCAGCATCATATTAGCAAAAATTTAGCACTCCTTGGTTTTTTCAGCAACTATGACTATCTGTACATCAAAACATGAAAGTTTCATACTATTCTCATCACTTCCAGATGTGTAAACTTCTGTGAGAGGTGAATCATAGAAAATTTAATGGATTTGATGTCTCTTTACCAATTAGCCATCACTACTGGAGTAGCCAATGTTTTGGTGTATAAGACCATGGTACATTGATAACTATCTGATTTTTAGCAAACCATCAGCTATCAACAGATTTGATTGGTCTTTACCAAAAGTTGTACCCTTTTGGACTAGTCATGGTTTTCCACATCCTTTACCACAAACCATGATCTTGTGGGCTAGCCAACTCTTCATCCACTCAGATATGGTGAGTTGAATACCATACATTTTTTGGCAAATTGTCAGCCAAAAACGGATTTGAGATATCTTTACCAGAGCCGTTTGCTTATGGATTAGTCAGTTCTTGTATGGGTTAGACATGGTGAACTGATAACCATTTGTTTTGACTGTACAAAGTACCTTCACCAAGTGCCTCCCCTCAAAATCCATTTCATTTATCAACTTTTAAAACCTGCCCAACAACACTTAGAAAATTCTTCCAAACACTTCAATTATTGTTGTTGAGCTTTTGATACAACTAACCTCAAAAGCTAATAACATGCATCATCTTTTCTTTCACAGTAACTCTGTTTTCCTCCTCTGTTTGGAAGAATCTTCAAGGCACCAGCATAAACAACCATAACTAAAATCCCCATTAAATTTGCCAATCAAACTTCACATACTATACATTTTTAACCTCCCCTTAAATGTAGCTACGGATTCACCATACCAATGTTAACCACCAAGAAATTGAACCTGGGTCCTTCAAATGCTTTGGTTGACAAGTCAGCCACATTATTATCAGTGTGAATCTTTTCCACCCTTATAAGACCCTTCTCATAACAATCCCTTATGAAGTGATGCCTAATTTCGATGTGTTTGGTCTTAGAATGATAAATTGGGTTCTTAACAATACAGATAGTGCTTTCGTTATCAATGTTGATTGGGGTGTTCATAAAGTTCAACCCATAATCCAACATCTGATCCAAAGCAGTTGTTCACAACAATGTGCACTAGCTACATATTCAGCTTCAGTTGTGGAGGTAGCCACAATTGCCTGCTTCTTGCATTGCCAAGAAATCAATCTTCTTCCAAGAAACTGACAACCTCATGTTGTGGATTTTCTGTCCATACTAGCCCCAGCATAATCACTGTCAGAAAAGGCTTCCAGATCAAAAGATGACTCTCTAGGATACCATAAGCCTAAATTGGGTTTGCCCTTAAGATATCTGAAAATCCTCTTCACAGCATGAGGATATGAAGTCTTTGGAGTAACCTGAAAATGAGAACAAACGCACACAACATGCATAATATCAGGCCTAGAGGCTGTTAGATACATTAAAGATCCAATCATGGATCTGTACAGTCTGACATCCACATCAGCAGCCTGCTCATCTTTCGTTAAGGGCACCCTGGGCTCCATGGGTGTGACAAAAGATTTCACATTAACCAGATCAAACTTTTTCAACATATCTGCAACATACTTGTTCTGAGAGATGAATAACCCATCTGACTTATGTTTGACCTGTAGTCCTAGAAAGAAGGTGAGCTCTCCCATAGAGCTCATCTGGAATCTGCCTTTCATTAAAGCCTCAAAATCTTCACACCAAGATCTTCTTGTAGAGCCAAAATGATGTCATCAACATACACCTGCACAAGCATGATATCCTTCCTATCCTTTTTAATGAATATGGTCTTGTCAATTGTGCCCCTTCTATAACCATTTTTCTCAAGAAAGGTGGAGAGTGTAGCATACCAAGCTCTGGGAGCTTGATGAAGTCCATACAATGCTTTGATGACTTTATAAACCCTCCTAGGATGAGCTGGATCAACAAAACCAGGAGGTTGAGCAACATATATAGAAATGCACTCTTAACATCCATTTGATAGACTATAAACCCCATGTATGATGCATAGGCCAAAAATAACCGGATGGCTTCAATTCTGGCTACAGGAGCAAAAACCTCATCATAGTCTATCCCTTCCTCTTGTCTATATCCTTGTGCCACCATTCTAGCTTTATTTCGAACAACCACACCTCTTTCATCCTTCTTATTTCTGAAGACCCACTTTGTACCTATTACCTTAGCTCCATCAGGTAGATCTACAAGAACCCATACCTTCTGCAATTCAAATTGAAATAACTCTTCTTGCATGGCCTCTATCCAACTCTCATCAGTTAAAGCTTTAGCAACAGTCAAGTATTCTTCCTGAGATAAGAAGCAAGCAAACAGACAATGCTGATAATCTTTGTGGTTGTTTCTTTGCTGCTTCTGAATATGACCAATTAGTGCATGACTTCCAACTTTATTCCTTGTCTGAACAGCTGATGTAGGATCACCAATTAGATTTGCTTTAGGATGATCTTTGTGAATCCTAAGAGTAGGAGTGGGACTGACATTAATTTTAAGAGGCAAATTGTTGAAGTCAGTTACCACACCATTGTCATCATAAGAAGCTTCCTAAAAAATTCCTTCAGCAGGCTGATCATAAACACTCAGTTTTGGCATTGCTAATTCATAGGAATCATCATCAACATTACCAGGTTTAGCAGATGCACTGCCAGTATTATTTAAGTTAGTACTGGTGGGCACAACATTAGGTACTAGTGAATTAGATTTGCCAGAATTAACAGCTCATCCATTACCAGTATTAATACTGGTAGCCTTGAAAGTACGTTCTGGTCCCAGATGCTTTACAGCAACAACATCTAAATCTCTTTTGAATGCCAGAATGGCATCTGAATCACCAGTTGGGATGCTTGACTGCTTGACTGTTGTAGACATAACCATTTGCTCTTCTTCCTCCTCAGAAGCTTGAGATCCAATACCTGCATTGTTAGTGTCTTCAGAGCACCCTGCATTTCTGTTAGCTTGATTGTCCGGAGACACAGGAATATAGTTCACAGAATCAGATAGATAATCAATGTCAAACATCCATCTAAATCCTACTCCCTTTACATTTGGCTTTCCTCAAGGAAATTAACATGCAGAGTTATTTCAACTCTATTAGTCACTAAATTAAATATCCTATATGCCTTACTATTTAGTGAATACCCAAATAAGAAACCCTCATCGGATTTGCCGTCAAATTTCCCAAGCGCACTAAGGGTATCAAGAATTGTAACATGGCATCCAAACGGCTAAATGTGACTAACAGTAGGCTTATGCCCAAAAAGAAGCTCATAAGGAGTCTTGAGCTGAGGTTTGGTCACTCTTACTCTATTGAAGATATATGAAGCACAGCTAACTGCTTCAGCCCAGAAGGTAGTAGGCAAGAGTGAGTCAGCTAAATAGGTTCTAGGTGCCTCAATCAGGGTTCTGTTCATTCTTTCAGCAACTCCATTCTGCTAAGGAGTTCTAGCACTACTGTATTCCTGTTTTATCCCTTTGTCCCCACAGAATTTAAGCATACTTCTATTCTTAAATTCAATGCCATTATCTGATCTAATAATATTAACCTTATGGTCAATCAGATTTTCTATCTGCCTAATGAAATTTTGAAGGATGCTTGAAGTCTCATCCTTGGTAGATAGAAAGAAAACCCAACAGTACCTGGTTGGTTGACACGTGTGAGAATGTGCGAATGTGAGAATGTGCGAATGTGAGATTCCATTAATATGTTGACACGTGTCCAGACAACAAGTACACTTTCAATCATTTGCAACTACAATCACTATCAAAGCCTTGTTTGACTTTTATAAACAAATGTGCGAACGGTGGATGTGCGAATGTGCGAATAAAATTAACTTTATTGGGAAGGAACAACTTTTAAGGAATAAAATCATTTAGAATCTACTTTATTGAAAATAAAATCTTACTTTTCAAACCACTAATTTTTTAATCTTTTTAATCAAAATACACAAAACACTCCTATCAAATCTTTTAGTTATGTACATGGCTCCTACTTAATCTGACATTCTTTGCATATTTGCAAGTGTGTAATTGTATATCTATATTTGTATGCGTGCATGTGTAAGTGATTTAGTATTGTTTCTTAAAGTGACTATACTCCCTATTGTTTTTGGCATAATGAGTACAAACTATTTTTAAACTAATTTGTCTACTAAAAAATAAGCAGCTTATACAGCAACTAAAAATTATACTTACATGCTGAGCATATACAGTTTTATGCTAACACTCACACAACCTGGTATTTAGAAACACAATAATATTTGATAGGCGTGTTTTTGTTTTGATCGGTATTAATATTTGATAGGTGTGTTTGGTGTTTTTTGATTAAAAAGATTAAAAAAATTAGTGGTTTGAAAAGTAAGATTTTATTCTCAATAAAGTAGATTCATAAAGATTTTATTCCCCAAAAGTTGTTCCTTCCCAATAAAGATGATTTTATTCGCACATTTGCACATCCACCGTCGCACATTTGTTTATAAAAGTCAAACAAGACTTTGATAGTGATTGTACTTGCAAATGATTGAAAGTGTACTTGTTGTCTGGACACGTGTCAACATATTAATGGAATCGCACATTCGCACATGACCATTTTGAGAAGAGTTGTATTTTTTGTACCATATGGTGACCACTACCCAACTTTTTGTCCCCTTTTGGGAATTAGCTCTTAAATTATAATCGTCTCATGTATGTTGCAAAAGAAAGAATCATGTGAATGAGACAAACATGTGAATAATATTCACATAACTTAATGAATTATCATTCACAATCTGACATTGATTCAGAATCATAAATTTGACCAATCAATTCATGAATCTTTTAAATTCATACGGCAATCAGATCATTATACGACAAACAGAAAATGACAAACGAATAGAAGTACCAATACCATGTGATCTTCAATTTCTCCATATCAAAACAAATCTGACAGCTAATCAATGAAGTAGCAGCAGATATAACTCGTGGGTCCCAACTATATTTCACAACCAGTATTAACGCAATACACGACCAAACTTAACCCTTTTGACCAATTCATTCACTGACCAGAACACAACTCGTAGGTCCCATCAAACTTATGCCCATGTGATCACTTCACAAATTACAACAAAATATATATAGCAATAATGGGGACCATCATTCATGTGTAGGGGAACAAAACTAGAATTAATTTACCGAACAACATCTCCATGCGTGTACTCAATCCTTCTTCAAAACATTTTCTCACCAATAAAAACCTTGTAGATCCTAGATATCAAGAGCCACCGACCCGCTTTGATACCACTTGTAGGTTCAAAAGTTTCTGGATCTAAGTAGCCTTGAATGACTAACAGCAAACTTGAATAAATTCAATTTACTATATAAAGAACTCTTTGCAATTGCTTAATGTGTTAATGCGGAATCTTAACACACAAGTATGAAGAACACAAGAGTTACTAACTTCATATTTTCTATTAACTTTCTCAAAGGCTAATGTATACAACTCGTACATTAACCTAACACCTTAGGAATCCTTTTATACACCAAAGAAACCCTAATTGTCTAACAAACTTGTAGAAGGGTAAAGATATCTTCTCCTAAGATATCTCTACACGTTCATAGCTATTCCTAATATAACTCTAACAACTATTCTGTTTTGGACATAAATAGACTTAACCAACGACACTCTACTTTGCCAGACTTAACATCTTTAGTACTGGCAGACTTAACTAGAACAGACTTGAGTCTGACCTACCAGACTTAACTATTAATACTACCAGACTTAACTACTAAACAAGACTTAAACATTACAAAATATAATTCCCAACACATAAAAAAGATTTGCATATTTTCTGACCCCAAAGTTTATAAAGCAATTTATCAAGTAAAAAATGGGGCTATAAACTCACCTCAGCAATTATTAGTCCGAAGGTGGAAATCAATGTGTGTTGTGGAACTGCACCGACACGCGACCTAAGTAAGTAGGTAAAAATTTAGTTCATTATTTTAGTTAAGGATTAGTAAGGTATTCTTACTTAAAAATGGTTAAATGATTGCTTGGTATTAATATTAAAACCGAAATTTGTTTTCAACATATTCATAAGGATTTACTATTTGAAAGTATAAGTAATCTGAATGTATCGAAATTGAACGAGTCTTCAATAACGAAAAGTTATCGACGAATATGGCACATACCATAAATTTGGCTTTTATTAGTTTACTAATAAGAACATAAATTTGGCTTTTATTAGTTTACTAATAAGAATATGCACGTACATATAATTGTCCATGTTAACACATATTTATATTGTCAAAATCAAATTAAGTTGTTTTATCGTATAATGCTTCCATTTGGAATAATCATATAGTTAGGTAATGTATATATGTCGAAATTAGGTATGATACTCGTGTAAACCTTTACATGTTGTGCTGTTAAATAAGATGACTAAATTAATATATGTGTTAGAAAATATGTGCAATCGAAAAGTATCCGATTAGACCTATATGAAAGTTTAGGTAATAAAATTCTTATTTTCACAATTTTTTTGATTCACAACTTGTAATAACATAATTTTTTGTGATGGAAACGAGTTGACGATGACAAAACCAAATGGGTAAGACGTTACTTTGACAAAGAAGGATATGGATACAAAAATGTTCTAAGAATCTTATAATTTGCTTGCCGGAATCATTTACGTGTTTCTTCTATTATGACGATGTGCGCGGATAAAACTATCGACTAAGTGTATGCATATTTAGCTTCGAATGGGCTGTAGCCCAGAGGGGGAATAGTGGGCTGGCAATGGGCTTCGGCCCATTAGTCGACCATCTATCCTTTTATATCAACCATGGGCTGCGGCCCATATAGTATGCCCAATGAAGTATTTTGGTTCTACAATTTCTACAAGTGACATGTTTGAGACGTAGAGAAAATTTCAAGCAAGGTGTCATTGACTCGGAATTGAACTCAAACCGAGCGTGAGACCGTCTCATGTGCTCGAAACTACCTCGACTACCCAATCGATCAACACGCCACAAGTGTTACCATGCCCGACACGTTAATCGTTTACCCACGACATGACCACAAGATGCTTCTAAATACATATCGGATTGAATAGAGTCGGGATGAAATTTTATATTAATGCCTTGCTTATTTTGACTAATCATGCAGGTTCAAGTTATCAATATGAGACACAACTAGGCCTACATTCCAACCAATATACCAAGACTCATAATCACGAATGTAGTAAAGCCATTGGTGTCAATTGAGTATAACTCGACCTGACTTTGACTCGACACTCTTATACACCCTTACGGCTGGAGCCGGCTGTTAGGTCAATCACACTTAGCAAAAATAACACCCTCGATGAGGGTCTATTTTTCGGTCGACTGCCACGACAAGTCCAAAGGACATAGATGCGCTAGTTCGACAACCTAGGACTCATGTCTAAAATTTATACAAAAGAACAACAAAAACAAAGACTACCTCAAATCAAAATAATTATAACACCATTTAGACCAAAAGTTTAATGATTCAACAAGGATGAACTTTTATGTGTTCAAGCCTATAACCATCGACCAACAAAACAAAAATACTCAACAATGAATATGAAAAATTACCAACATCGATATATGATGACGTATAGTATGTATAACGGGCCCACTAGGCCCAATACACAATATACACATACCGGGCCCAGGCCTAATAACGATAAAATAACTACGAACTCTGGACCAACAGTAAGCCCAATGACGAAATTGGCTATAGTCCAGACCTAAAAACGCACGCAAGATACATAGCAGGCTGAGCCATTAGCCGCTGAAGGTATCCTGTGTCCGCATCCCCGATTAACACGGAACCTTGTCCGACAAGGGTCCGGCTCCGGCGGCTAACCACTATATGCGAGTAACCAGGAAACCCTAGCGGTAAGCCTTGCCTATAAAAGGGGCTCTAATCCCCATACAAGGTATAACTTTCTCTCTCATAATTACACACACATACTCTTACTTTCTATGACAAAGATGTGTACTTAACCTCACGCCGGAGTCTAATCGTGAGGTCCGTCCCCACGATAAGGCTACCGGTTTACTCTTCTTGTGCATGGAAACCAACCAAACTACTTGGATTAGTACAAGATCAGCCCATTACTAGCTTGTTAGCCCAGTTCGGCAAGCTACAGTCACACCCATTACAACCCGTCACACTTTTTGTACCAACAAGTTGGCGCCATCCGTGGGACCCAGTACACAATTGCGTTCTGAAAAAAAATGCTCACCAAAATAGCTTGCTCTGATCCGAAACCCGCTCCCGTGTCTGCGGTGCGGAACACGGCGGGAAAGAAAAACATAATAGATCTGGAAGGATCTGACGGGCCCGCATCCAGCGCAGCCGTCAAAAAGTACTGTGACAAGTACTACGACCAGATCTTACCCATTATGACAGAGAAAGTTCGGAAACAGGAAGGGAGAATCAAGGCTAGAGAAATGCTAAAAACTCGGTTAGATTTCCGCGAAGCATCACAACAACACGAATCTGGGAGGCAGATGCAAAGGAAGGATCTGAGAAAGAAGATCGAATCTCGAAAGCGCCGGAACACAAGAGAAAACTCCGAGCCAAGGCGCAGCCGGTCCGGATCACCGTGAAAGAAAGCCGCTGAAAAAGAGGAGGTGTTCAAAAGGCTGCGCAAGAGCGCATTCCATAGGCTTGGGGATAGATAAAAAAGAATCTCCATGTGCTCCGGGAGCCAAAGGAGAGCCAGTCGTCGCGAATCTGAAAAAGAGGACGGAGGCACCCACCACCACTCTTATTTGCAAAGAACGGAACCCTACTCAGGAGGATACGAAGATAGCCAAACATACTCGCGGAAGAACGATCGACTTTATGGAAGCAAAGATAACGGAGACGAGCGCTGGAGGTCCGAATCAAAAAGGCAAAATTCGGATGTCAAGGACGAAGACTTAGCTAGGGCATGGGTGTGCAAGGAGACTGGCCCGTTCACTCCACGCATTCGCTATTTCGACATGCCTAAGAAGACACGAATGCCTACCAATGTGAAGACATACGATGGAAGTGAAGATCCGGAAGACCACCTAAAGATCTTTCAAGCAGCAACAAAAGTAGAACGCTGGGCCATGCCAACATGGTGCCACATGTTCAACTCCACACTCACTGAATCCGCTAGGGTGTGGTTTGTCACAATTCTCAATTTCCGGTCATTTCTCAAATTTACTATTCATATCGGGAATTTACTATTCATCGGTTACTATTCATCGTGTTACTATTCATCATTTTACTATTCATCATTTTCGGAGTCGATTTAATATTCTGAGAACGTATTTTAAAATTTTACTATTCACGAAACACTATTCATTCCCGGAGAAAATCACTATTCATGACTCACTATTCATCATTTTTCGTAAACTAGGTTTACGAGTATCAAATTCGCGTAACCATAAGGGTTTAGCTGCAAATTCATGAACATATCATCGAGGACATTTCATATAGACTAGATTTAGTCTACATATCATTAGTAACATCATCACCATATTAGTTCATGCTTGGTTTTGCATTTTACATGAAACGCATAATTTCCTATTAAATAAACGCTATCGCGTAATCATTTATTTGAACATTTGATCCGACACTTCCAAAAATTATCCCAATATATTTTTATACTCATATTAAGATTATAAAAATAATATTATTAGTTTACCCGGTGTTTTAAATTTATTTTGTATATAAATTATTATATTTATATAATTACGACGGTTTTCGTAAATACTACTCGATGATTATTATTTCACTAAATTTTTGTAAGAAATGTATTTTTATAATTTTTATGACTTTGATACAATCTATTTTGTTTCGTTAAAATTTATTTTTAGCTAACGCTACCCTAAATGCTTAAATATGTACACAAGTTACCAACTATCCTTAAATAACTACACATTACTAATATACTTATACATTAAATGATACAAAAATACATCAAGTCTTTTTATTTCATATGTATGTCGACAAAGGGGATGACTCAACCATATTTGAGTACTAAATATCCTATGTATACAATAATATTTACATGAATTAATATTAAACAAACTACACATACAAGCATAATATCCTAAAGTGTAAAAAAAAATACTCTCTCATCCTCTCCTTCATAGCAACCGGCCATAGAAGAGACCAAGCAAGGAGATCATATTTTTGTCAAGACAAGTTAATTTCACAACACTAGCATACTCTTAATCAAGGTTTTGAAATAAAAACCTAAGGTATTAGGATAAACCCTTGTTCTTTAAACCTCATCAATTAACTAGTAAGCATTTCATGATCATTTTCATCTTTCATATTCATACTTTGGTCATTTTATCATGCTTGAGGAAAAACATGCAAGTTATATGATTATCTATACCACTTTATTTGTTTTTAAGTACTATAAATGAATATATATCATCCTATAATTATCCCTTGAAACATATCATTTTTGATGATGTCTAGGAACCCATGATACCCTAAGAAGGTGTATGGTAGGTTTAGAATAGCTTTGGCGTTGGTTTGAAGTGGTTAGAATAAGCTTTACGCGAGAAAAATCCATTTCGACAACTATATATAAGGGTCTGATCATTTCTGTGAATTCTGGAAATTTCGGCAGGTTGTAAAAATTTTTGGGCTAGATATTTAGAAAATGTACTTTAAAACGAAAACGTGGCCGCTTGAATGGGTTAAAACGGAGTTATAACGAAGAAGTTGCTATTTTCAAGTTTAACGACGAAAACTATATTTTCAGAAAATTCAGCATGTTGTCCCAAACTTTTACGAGTCAAAAATGAGTCTTAAGCATTATTAAATGAGTCGATTTATCAAAAATATATAAGTATACTTTAATACGAAGCTAAGGACATATAAAACATAGAAAACGGACTTGTAACGATTAAATTACACGCGTTTAAACAAGGTTGTCGTAACTATTTCATATAAGTATAATTAATATATTTTCTAATAGCCAAAGATATCGGCCGCGAATGACCATGTTGAGGGTTGTTTTTAACATTGATGGATTACTTTTTATAAAATGATGTCTTCTAGTAAAAGTAAGTTTGTCTAGCCTATTTTCCAAAACGTCCAACCGTTCGTCAAACGGAGTTGTAACGAGTAAAATACGGTCACTCAAACTTTGCCGAAAACTACCCTTTAAACAATATTTTGGGTACAAGTACCCTTCTTTACCTATGTTTTTCTCCATGATTGAGACCTCTATGATGAAAACTTAAAAGCTAAAACTTTGAGATAATGCTACAAGCTTTCCAAAACCGTTGAGTTTGTTTCCTAACACTCGATGTGCACTATTTTACGACCAGCTTATCGAGGTCATTTAGTCACTTTCGCAAATTATCAAAGTATATTATTTTGCGACGAAAAGCTATAAATTCTTGATAAATCACTAAACGACTATCGTAGGAGGCTGTTTCAACGTAAATACTTGTAAAGTATTTTATAATATGACGAGATGTCATAAACATATATTTCGACGATAAACATTATTTTCAAATGTACAAGTGGTATGGATATCATATGAGTTTGCATGCACGACATTGTTTCATGACTTACATTATGACACATCATTCATATTAGGTTGCGGATAGAGATCGCACCTCATTTCAGTGCATCTACTTTTGTCACCATAATCATTGCATCTGGTGAGTTCGTAGCCCCACTTTTACTCGTTTAATTATTTTATAAATTCTTTGGGGGAGATACATGCTCAACTACTTGCTTTTACTCTACACTTATACGAACTTGAATAACTGTTGTTTCACTACTTATGCTAGTAAGTAGATTGTGCCCGAACTAGATTGATTACTATGTTATGAACACTATTATTTGAACCACTTTCCTAGATTTTGAGCCCTTCGACATATATATTTGAACTCTTTTAACTTGATAGGAACATATTGGCATAGATTTGAACATCTTAACTGGATTTAACATTTTTACATATAATTAATCTCTTTTAACTTAATATTAAACTTTTTGCCTATTTTGAACTTGTTTGACTTTATATTGAACCCTTTGATTATTTTGAACTTGTTTGACATAATATTGAACACTTTGACTATTTTGAACCTTTTGACATGTTTTGAGCTCTTTGACTGTTTTGAACTTTCGAACTCGACTTAAACACTTGAACTTAATTACGAACTTTTGAATGGAACCCTTGAACTTAAATACGAACTTATGACTTGTTTGAACTTATTGAACTGTACGTGTTATGACCTTGACCTAAAGTCTCCCATGATCGGAGCATCACTATAAAGTCTCCCTTGTTCGGAGCATCACTATAAAGTCTCCCTTGTTCGGAGCATCCCTATAAAGTCTCCCTTGTTCGGAGCATCACTATAATTATCGCCTTGTCGGTGGAGTGTTCACAATAATTCTCGCCTTGTCGGTGGAGTGTTCTCAATAATTCTCGCCTTAATGGTGGAGTGTTCTCAATAATTCTCGCCTAGGTGGTCAAGTGACAAAGGAGTCTCCCTTGTTGGAGCAGTGCAAAGTCTCCCATGTTCGGAGCATCCCTGAATTATTATGTACGTGGTGTTATATTGTGAACTATTATGACATTGTACACTTGACTATTAAACTATACATATTTTGGCAATGGGTTGTGAACACACAGGTTGCAAGTTTTGTATGGGCGGAACTTGGAACTGAGTGGATTTACAATGCCTTTGCTTTGTGAACTATTATGATAATGTGCACTTAACTATTAGACATACTACTTTTGGCAGTGGGTTGTGAACACACAGGTTGCAAGTTTTGTATGGGCGGAACTTGGAACTGAGTGGATTTACAATGCCTTTGCTTTGTGGACTATTCTAAATGACCAAAAACTTTGCCTTTGTTGCATGAACGCTCTTTAAAAGCTTTACTTGTTAACCAAACTCTATGAACTCACTCAACCATTGTGTTGACACTTTTAGCATGTTTTATCTCAGGTATCTAAGGCATTCACTTCATGGCATGCATGTGGACTTATCATAGAGTCGCGGTGTCGACGCGTCTCACCTATATTTTATGCACTTAACTATCGTTTGATTGTAACAAACTTATTTTGGTACCTTGGAAATCTATTGGGACCTATGTTTTGTAAACTCTGATTATTTTACTGAATCAAACGATATTTTCAAAACGACACTTTAGGTCGTTCGATATAACTGTAACTTTGATGCTATGACAGTCCTCCCCAAGGTATTCCATTCCGCTGTAAAACAGGTAATTTGGAGGTGTGACATGGTTTGACGATCTTCCACCAGAATCGGTAGATAGTTATGATGAGCTGAAAGAAATCTTCCTATCAAATTTCCTTCAACAAAAGAAGTGCATAAAGGACCATGTGGAACTCCATCACATCAAACAAAAAGAAAGGGAAACTACAGAAAACTTTGTGAAAAGGTTCAAGGTGGAGAGTAGAGATGTCAAAGAAGCCCCAGAAGTCATGAAGGTCTCCAGATTCATGCATGGGATTACTAACCTCGAGTTAATTAAAAGGTTGCATGATAATATACCCAAGTCGGTAGACGAGATGATGAAGGTAACCGCATCTTTCCTCCGAGGGGAAGTAGTCGCAGGCAACCACGAAAAAAAGAGATCGCTACCCCAAGTACAATGGAAATCGCATGAATCTGGGCAGAAGCAAGGCTTCAAGAGAGGGTACAGAAATCAGCTCCGGTCGAAAAGGAAGCAAGATAGGTTTACCCTCCTTTCCAAGACACCCAAGGAAATATTGGCATTGGAAAAGGAAAAATTTAAAACTCCTCCACGAATGCTCAAACCGGTCGAGAAAAGGAACACCAACAAATATTGCGAGTTCCATGGAGAGGTGGGACACAACACGGATGAATGCATGCACCTGAAAAGGCAGATAGAAGAACTGCTAAGAACCGGGAAGCTGTCAAACGTGATAAAGGAAATCAAACAAAATGGTGGAAAGGACCAGGCTAAGGCGCCCAAAAAAGGGGAAACGTCAGGAAAAGATAAACCTCTCGCAATCCTGATGGTACAATCTCAGCAACGAGTGATACGACAAAAAATTACACAAAGCTTTTCCCCAAACCTGAATATCTCATTCCCATTACTTGTTGAAGAAGAAGGAAATGACGGGCCAATGATCATCGAAGCAGAAATAGGTGGACACTTCATACACCGCATGTACATTGATGGAGGTTCTGCTTCAGAAATCCTGTACGAGCATTGCTTCGAAAGACTCCGGCCCGAAATAAGAAGGCAAATGATGCCTGCCACAACTCCCCTTATTAGATTTAGCGGAGAAGTAATATGGCCGATTGGGCAGATATCATTGTTAACTAAAATCGGCGATGATGAACATTCAGCATCAGCATGGATGAACTTCGTGATTGTAAGGTCTCAATCGCCATATAACGGAATTATAGGAAGGCCAGGGGTGCGAAAATTGCAGGCCGTACCTTCAACAGCACATGGAATGATAAAAATCCCGGTAGAAGGCGGAGTGCTCACGATTCGCAGTAGCAGGATGGTCTCATTGGAGTGCACTATGGTTTCCGAACCAACGCCACAAGCTACAACAGAAAAACAAATGGAAAAACGAATACACATGGCAATACATCCGGAGCATCCAGAGCAAAGAATAGCCGTTGGATCAACCTTGTCAATCAAAGGACGTAAGAAGCTGTGCGACCTGTTGAAGCAGAACTTAGATATATTCGCCTGGTGTCCGGCGGATATGACGGGCATCCCAAGACACATAGAAGAGCACAACTTAAACATACGCGAAGGGTACACTCCCATAAGGCAAAAGAAAAGAGGGCAGGAACCGGAGAGAAACAAGGCAATCCAAGAAGAGGTAGAAAAGCTCGTGGATGCGGGAATCATGAAAGAAGTGCATTACCATAGTTGGTTAGCTAACCTTGTGATGATAACAAAACATGACGGAAGCTGGAGAATGTGCGTTGACTTCAAAGACCTCAACAAAGCATGTCCAAAAGACGATATCCCGTTACCAGAGATAGATTGGAAGGTTGAATCACTATGCGGACACCCTTTCAAATGTTTCCTGGATGCATACAAAGGTTACCACCAAATTCAAATGGCAAAGGAAGATGAGGAAAAAACAGCCTTCATCACAAGCCAAGGAATATTTTGTTACGCCAAAATGCCATTTGGACTCAAAAATCCCGTTTACTAAAAGTGTCGCGCTTCGGCAGGCCACAAAATAGGAAACACAATAAGTATCATAACAACAAACTACACTTGGTCGGAAGGGTCTGTAAGCGGGTCCGTCCCAGATTGCCCACAAGCATCCACACCAAGGCCGCTAGCATCACAACCATGCTCAAGTACGTTCGATGCTCCGGAACCAGACACACGAGTTGAATCCACCAAAGTTTCCACAGATAAAGGTCTAACCCAGGAATACCAAGTATCTGCAAGAGCTAACCAATCATGCAGAGAACCTTCCCTTGCCTTTCCTGCTCTATCGAAGCAATATTTAATTGAATCAGAAAAAGGAGACTCACTCACCGCATAACCCCCAGAATGCTCAAAAGGAACGATTAGCTGCTCCAAGTAAAATTAAGGGTTAATAGCGGACGAGTCAGCAGAGGACACCCCAGGACGAAGTAAATGCATAACATCCTCAACAGTAGAATCCTTAAGAGCCTCCAATGAGGACAACAAGGGGAATTGGACACCACGGAGCACTTGAAGAGCGTTCTCATAGTCAGCCTCGACAGAAGGGTTAAAAGCCTCAACACGAGAAAGAGATGTACCAGACGCACCATGACAGTTCCCGGAGACAAGCCCATCTTCCATCCCCATGGCTGCACTCAAAGCATCAAGGTAATCTTTCGAATGCCAGCACCTGGACACGACAAGCTTAAAACCTTCGGATAACAACCAACGGCGAACCGACATAGCAGCAAGCAAACACGGGTGGAGCATGTCTTCCAAATAAAGGACAATCTTCATAAAGAGATCTCTTAAACGAACAAGTTCCAAAGCACGGGGGCGGAGGTTCGAACATTCACCCTCCAAAACTTGTACCTGAAAATAACAAACGCTGTAGGTAATATAAAAAAAGGGGGGAGTGGAAGGAAGAAGAAGAGAGAAAACAAGAAAGAAAACCTTGCTTAACAAGTTCAGTGATGCGAGATTCAAGAGAAGAGTTCGCACACCGTAACTGCCCAAGCTCGATATCTTTGCCAGAAACGGAAGACTCAAGCTTTTTAATCCAGGCACGCAATACCCCATTTTCTTTACCAGCTGCTTCCAAAGATGATACCTGGCCATGAAGAGATAGCATCTCAGAAGTTTCAGATTCAGCCCGTGCCAACTGGGATTCCAGCCTATGAATCATGTGAACTTGGAGACCACACCTGGTAGATAACCTCTTCTCTTGCAAATAGCGCTCCGCACCTCAGAACCAAAACACAAGTGACGAGCTGACAGGACATTGAAACCTGAAAACAATTGATCATGGCTCATCTCGTGAAGCAAAGAAAAAAGCCTAGGAGGGGCAACCCCATTAACAGCTTCACGGCAGTCTAAGGGATTGTCAAGAAAAGATCCATTGAACACTTTCCAATCTGGAAAATAACGCTCATGTGACCGCAGAGGATCAAACCCAATAGCAATCTGAGCATCACTAGCCAAAGGCTGACTAGCGGAAGGACCAACAAGATCTTCAACATTCTGATCAGCCCCTCCGCCGGAGGGCGAACTAAAGAAAGGAGAAACATTCTTCAATACTGGAACAATAGCTGAAACAGTTGCATCAACGGTGGTAGCAACAGCACCCAAAATATTGTGACCTGGTACAAGAGGTAACCTCAGCCCCAACAGCAAAGGTACTAGAATCAGAAGAAGAATCAGAGGAAATAACCAACCTTTGAGGAGGACCAATAAAGGGCTCACGCCTGATGGAGGAGCCGACAGAAAACTCAACCTCGCGCTTGGGAGAAGTTGAGATAGAAGAGGTAATGAAAGGCACAGTGTGGGGGGCCGTATAACCTAACTCAGCCTCCAAGACACTACTAGCCAATAAAGCCTGAAAGACACCAGCGGGAACGCTACTGGTAGACGAACCCGGTAGAAAGTCAGGACGAAACCTCTTGGCAAGACTAGAAGATTCCGGGACACTCAGTAAAGAACCCTCATTTCTTTTCGATGAAGGACCAGAAGTAGCAGAGCCAGCATCAGAATCCATAGCCTCAAGAGCTGATCCACCCCCAATATTAACACCAGCACCTTCTGGCTCAAAAAGAATATTAACTTTAGCCTTCAGCTCATCCTCAGAACGGGGAGGAGCAATGGGGATAAGCAGCACTGTACGGCGAACAACAATCTCCATAATGCTAGGCTCCCCCTTCTGACGAAGGCACGTAGTCATCGTAACTAATAAGTATTTAAAACGTACATTTATAAGGGGTCATTTAAGCCCTTAATCGCCCACTTTTAAATTCGTTAGTGCTTAATTTTGTTCCTTTTCACTTTTTAGGTCTCTTGAAGGCAAAATGCTGGAATGATGCTTATTTGGACGAAAAGAAGTGAATATGTGAAGAAAATGGCTAAAGTCAAGATCAAGACACTCAAGCTGCTGGAAATGCACCTTACGGCGTCCGAAACAAAGGGCGACACCGTCCTTGATTTTGTGACGACACAGTAGCGAAATTGCTATTTTACACCTGACGGCGTCAAGCTTTGAAGAGTAGGGCGTCACGAAGACTTTTCTCCTCAGACGGCCTAGATCCAGATTCAGACGACGTCAGAGCTGAAGCTGACGGCGTCACAACAACAACGTGACGCTGTCCCAAAGTTGACTTGGCCAAGACGAAACTCTAATGACGGCGATCCGACGGCGTCACAATTACAAGGTGACGCCGTCGCAGTTGTTAATCTATATATAGAATTCGATTTTCAGACTTTTAAGGAGGTAGACTTGTGGAGTAAAAACTAAAATGATTGTAGTCCGGTTTGGACAGTATTTTAGGGTTCTAATATCCTATTTTACATCGAGATAAGTTATTTATTCCCTTGATTTCATTATGTCTTCAATTGAATGTGTGTATGCTTACATGTTTAACATGTCCGGCTAATTTACTTGTGTGTTTGCTTAGATCTATGAAACCTAGTTATTAAATATTGATTGGTTGTCTCTTTTCTTAATTGTAATTGGCTTAGGAGTGCTTAAAGCCATCGTTGTGTTTTTAATGCTTGATTAATCTTTGTTGAACATTAGTTTATAATTACTAGTGGAATTGTAGGCTACATATCCAAAGAAAACCTTAGTGTTAAGTTTATGAATCCTAGAGATTTCGTAGTCATTAACCTTAGGTAGCTTCAAAGAGTTAAAGATAAAAGCACACCCTACGACCTTAGAAAACACAACGCGTTAAGAATAAGGATGTGACAATTCAACCACCAATAAAAGATAACTATGGAGTAATAGTATCTAGGTAAACACATCTTTAATCATCATACGAGCACACTTCAAAAAGACATAGACAACCCATTAGTTAGATAATTAGAATAGTAGAGTAATCGGTAGAAGTACTGATAAGGTTTTAAAAGGTACCATTTTGAGGGGTCGTTTTAGTCCTTATTTGATCACTTTTGTATCCGTTATTGCTTAATATCGTTCCTTTTCACTTTTTAGGTCTCTTGAAGGCAAAATGCTGGAATGGCACTTATTTGGACGAAAAGGCGCGAATATATGAAGAAAATGGCCAAAGTCAAAATCGAGACACTCACAGTTGCTGAAAATAGAAGGCGACGGCGTCAGGTGCTAATTGCGACGCCGTCCGAAGATTGTTGTGACGGTTCAGAACCCAAAACTCGTATTTTCAAGTGACGACGTCCAGTTGTAAAAGAGTAGGTCGTCGCTACTCAGACGGCCTAGATGCAATCCAGACGACGTCAGAAGCTGAAGAGGACGGCGTCACGGACATAAGGTGACGCCGTCGCAAGGTTAACGTGGCCAAGACGAAACCCTAATGACGGCGACACGACGGCGTCACGAAACATAAGGTGACGTCGTCGCATATGTAATCTTATATATAGAATCCGAATTTTTCAGTTTTTAGGAGAGTCTTTTTGGAGTGAAAACCTTAAACCGAACCTAAGGTGTCTTGTACAGTATTTTAGGGTTTTAAACCCTATCTTACATCAAGATAAGTATTTACTTCATTAATTCAATTATGTCTTTGATTATTTGTGTGTATGCTTGCATGTTTTCCATGTCCGGCTAATTTATTTGTGTGTTTGCTTAGGAAGTATGAAACTTAATTATTGAATATTGATTGGTTGTTTCTTATATTAGTTGATTAATGATCTAGTAATGCGATAGGTCATTCGTTGTGTACTTAATGCTTGATTCATCTTTGTGAACCTTAGAATATAATTACCTGAGTAGTTGTAAGCTAAACCATCCAAAGAGTGCCTTAGAGTAAGAGTTTATCATCCCTAGTGGGTTTGTAGACGAGACCCTTTGGTAAGTTCAAAGAGTTAGGGAGAAACGCATACCCTACAACTTTAGACACACAACGCAACTAAGAATAAGGAAGTGACAATTCAACCATCAATAGGAGATAATTAAGGAGTAGTACAACCTAAGTAAACACATCTTTAAACTATCATACGAGCACACATTAATTAGACATAGACTCCCACAACCTTTGTTTAGATAATTAGATAATAGTAGAGCAATCGGTAGAAATACCAACCCCCCAAATCCAATACCCGAGATTCGTACCTTTCCATTTCATAAAATATAAAAATACAAAAAATAATCTTCCTCAACCTTAACCTTTGCGTAGTAACTCCTTACTAGCATTCCTATTCCCCTAGAGAACGATATCAATACCCGTGGCTTACCCTAATTACTACACTACAACGATTAGGTTCACTGCCTAGGGTGTTATAAAACTTGCTCGAAGAAAAGGAAGTTTCCTTGACCCCGAACGACGCGTGTAGCGTTATCAAGTTTTTGGCGCCGCTGCCGGGGAATAGAATAGCTAGTTAGTAGTCCACCTCGTTTAGGTTCTTTGCTTGATTCCTATCAAGTAAATTTTTTCTCATTTTTTAGCTTTCTCTTAGTCTATCCCCCTTCTTCGTGACCTTTGTTCGTAATCCCATCACTTTTCATCATGGAAGGTGATAACCCACTACCATTCATCAACCTACCACCAAATGACCCGCCAAGAGCCCGTACTCTTGGTGAATACTCGAGACCAAGCCACCTAGGCTATAGGAACACCATTGAGCTTCCCGACCAAGCCCAAACTACGGCCCTGCGATCCGACACCATTCGGTTGGTGCAAAACGGATGTGCATTCCATGGACTTCGTTCCGAAGATCCAAATCAGCATCTAAGGGATTTCCTCAAAATCGTCGATTCCATCGACCTTGATGCTACTACTCGGGAGACCACACGCTTGCGTCTCTTCCAATTCTCTCTACGGGACCAAGCTAGTAATTGGCTTGAGCGACTTCCCGCCGGCTCCATCTCAAGTTGGGATGATCTTACCTCTCGCTTCCTTGCTCAATTTTTCCCACCGGGGAGAACCACTAAGCTTAGGCGAGACATCTTGACATTCCAGCAGCTCCAAGGTGAGTCTCTTTACAAAGCATGGACTCGATTTAAGGAACTACTCCGTAGACTTCCACACCATGGCATTGATCTTTGGCTTCAAATCCAAATCTTCTATGATCATACCGATTTCATCACTCGACGATCCATTGATCGAGCTGCCGGTGGAAGACTCAGCGACTTTAATGCAGAGAAATCATGGGATATTATAGAGGAGCTTGCCGATCAAAGCTACGAAGATTGGAGTGAATCTCCCGGAACTCCGATTAACGTGGTTAATGCCATATCCACTCCTTCTGAATCCTCCGATACACTCGAAGAGCAATTGAGTGCCATCGAGAGAGGAATTGATTATCTTATGGAAAGGCAGAAAAGAGCACCCGTACAAATTCCTCGAGAGGTCGTCAAATCCGCCCACTCCACCAACTGCTCCACACCTCTTTCGGAATCCCCAAGTCGCGAGCAAAACCCAAGTTCCGAAAGGCGCTTCCGTTCTACTTCCCCAATACCACTTTCACCGAGCTTCAAGGATCAAATGAGGGAGTACATGGCAGCTCATACAGAGAGATTAGCCAGATTTGAAGAGGAGGTTTATAGGCAGAGAGAGGAAATGCAAGCAAAAATGAAAGAAATGATGAATTTGGTAATTGAATTTACCAAAACAAAGGTTCCCGAAAAAGTGCTCGTAAGAAGCAACGATTGCCCTCCCACTTCATTTGTAAATGCCATTTCCATTATGCCTGAGAATACAAGGGCTGAGATGTGGAAAATTGAGGAAAGCACGAAGGATGAGTCTGTGCCTAATGATGAACCTGAGACCATTGAGTACTACCTTAAGCACGAAATTAACAAGAAAACCATTGCAAACCAATTAAACAACTTTAGGTACAATGAAGTTCTTAGGGAAGCTCTTGAAGGAAAAATGACGGAAGAAGAATACGACGCCTTACCTATGGAACCTCTGTATGAGTTGGTTATAAAAAAACCGTTAACAAGAAAACGAGACACCACAGGGAATTTCGTGATACCAGTTAGTGTCGGTGACATGGACAATATAAATGCCTTGGCCGATCAAGGGACCGATGTGAACATAATGCCATTGTCAATCTATAATAAGTTAACTAAAGAGAAACCAGCCAAGACCGACCTTAGACTTTCCTTAGCTAATCATACTTATGTCCACCCCGTAGGAATCGTTGTTGATGTTCTAATTGAGGTGGATAACATCGTTTATCCGGTGGATTTCGTGATCATTGATGTTGAGGAAGATAAAAACGTACCCCTCATTCTTGGGACACCGTTCCTGGCCACCGCCAAGGCAACCATCAAATGCGGAGAAGGCATCATGATACTCAAAAGCCGGAAGGGGTACGCTAGGATACCCATCATCCCAAGATACCCTCTTAAGATCATGGAAATGATTACGGGTGGAAATCGAAAAGCCCCGGGCAACAATGTTAAAAAGAAGATGAATGACTGGGAAAAAGGGCTTAGAGACTTTATGGTTCAAGGATTGTATGCGACATTGTGGAAACCCGATAAAAAGTTAGGAAGCAATCCCACCTCAATACCTAAGGTACAAAAGGACCCTAAGGAATTTCTAAGGGGAGAAAAAGTACTCTTGTATAGATCTCGGATAAGGGCATTACGAGGAAGAAACAAACCAAGATGGTTTGGGCCTTTCACAGTTAAGGAGACCAATTTAAAAGATAAAACCGTCGCCATAATTGACAGCGTTGGCAAGGAATCCACGGTGAGCATACAGCGTCTACACCCTTTCGATGAAGGGAAAACAAAGGGTGAAGAGGGCGGTAATGAGAAAACGTAGGAGCACGACTATGAGTCTAGCTACAAGACTCTTAAATAAAGAAAAGCGCTTCGTGGGAGGCAACCCATGCTTAATTGTTTGCTTGTTAGTGTCATATATCTTTTTATTAATTGTTTATCCTCATGTTTAAATTTGTAAAAATGCTTTATTTTGTTTTTAACCTCGTCTTAATTGCATATAAAGGTATTTTACATAAAGGATAAGTGTAGGGAGGATTACACACGTTTTCAAAAGAAACGTAAACATGAGAATAACAATTAACTAAAAGATATTTATGTTTGTTTGTTCGAGTCAAATGCTTGTATCGAGTCATAATGGATGTTTTGCAGAAATTTTTCCAGATTCTAAAGATGTAAATTTTCCAGAAAATCTCAGACCAGTTTTTGTCAAGATAACCTGACGGCGTCAGGATTGCAACCTGATGGCGTCAGGAAGGAGTAAAAACATCAGATTACTTTTTTCTCGTTTTCTGAGCTACTTATAAATTTTTGGAATTTTCCAGGTCTTAATTTTCTTAGAAATTCTGTAAACATCCATTCCACAAGCATTATATCCTAGTTTAAATCGAGTCTTATATATATTATTACCGCCGATTTTACGCGAAGGTTTCGTTTGTTTTCTTCAAGTGTGCAGGTTTAGTTTGTCAAGAAGAAGTTACATAAGATTGGAAGGAGCTTTTCACGCAATAATTCTTCTTGAAAAGGATTTAACCACCACTTTACACGGATCCTACCAAGCTAATCAGGGGAGTATTAGTTTCTTTCATTTTTAATTACCTTCCATTATCATAACTTTGATACTTTCGGGGAACATTGGGGACAATGTTCAGTTTAAGTGTAGGGAGGGAAAATAAAATGGGAACTTTGAAACTATGCTTATCCTTGACTATTTGCTTTGTCCAATTGTGATTGTGTAATAAACCATGAGGAAATGTCGGTTAGGGTAATTTTGGCACCAAATTTAAAATTTTTCATGACATATAGGAGTGGGCCATTAGTCTTAACAAAAGCGTCTCATGGATAGGAAGTTGCATGACTAGCACAAAAAACCCTTTACCACCCAAATTCCACCAAAATGTGAGGATCGCCCTTAGATTAGTAGGAATTAAAGCATTCATCTTCAATACTTAGAGTGTGAACCGGTAGTATATTAGATTCTAGAACTTTTTTTGTGATGCATTCCGAGATCGCAAGTGAGGCTACACTTGTGTAGTTAGGAATAACTAAATGATAAGAGGCATTAGGATAACCCTTGTTTGATACCCCGTAATATAATTACTTCTTCCACATCGGTTGAGTAATTCCCCCACACCCTTTGCGTTGTACTCATCTTTAGTACACGATACCCCTAGTTAACCCCTCAGAGCCTATCCTTTTCGCGGTTCTCGTGATGTTTCGGTTTTTCCGGAATATCAATGAAGAGCATTGTTTACACCCCACCCCCAAATATGCACCCAAATCGCCTTAGCCTACCCCTTATGCACTCACTTTTAGTGCAAATGTTTGTTATCACCCCAAACCCTTAGTTCAATTATCTAGTTGCTTGCATAAGTTGCTAAGTCGAGTCATATCCTTTGTATACAGTTTTGGGACGATTGGGATTCATGGGAAAAGTTAAAGTTTATGAAATGACGGGAAGGGAACGTTAAAAATTCAAATTCTCTTTGTTTGCGTAATAATGTACCCCAAGTGTCATGATCTTTTCAATTCGGGTCAAATTAGTGTTAGAGTAATAAAAACTCAAGTGTAGGGATGTGCCTATAAATCCCTATTATTTTGATGTTACCGTAGAGGATGGTAGAGTAAAAGTGTATGATTAAAAAAAAAAAAAAATCGAAAAAAATAGAAAAAGAGAAAAAAGAAAAAAAAAATAAAGTGTAAAAAAAAAAAAAAAAAAAAAAAAAAAAAAAAAAAACATACGGGCTACCATCCTACATCTATCTTTGAATTTATGTTTATTTATTTCAGTTATCTAGAGTTTAGAGTGTCGAGTCTTGACTTAGCAACGCCATTCTTCATATGCATTTAACATAGAGATTTTTGACTTACCACCACTAAATAGCCTATCCCACCAAACCCTTGTTTCTCTACCGTAAGCCTAACATTACAACCCTTTAAAAGACCTCTTTGATAGTCTTTCCTAGGTGCTTACGCCAAAGCGATGGAGGTTTGATCTATTCTCAAGCCTATGGTAATCTATGTACTAGGACCGGTTAATGAGTGTTTATCTTCCATTTCCTATTTGTTATATTTCATATATACACCCGAGAGAGATGTGAGTATCCAAACACCCCATGTGAGGTGCTAGTGTGTAATTTCCGTGCTTGTTATGACTTTTGCGGGGCTTATATGTGTTGTGGACCGTTTTGAATTAATGCTTCATGATCCCTAACTTATAAATTAATTGGTTAAAAGCACATTTGCTTGAGGACAAGCAAATAACAAGTGTAGGGATATTTGATAAGGTTTTAAAAGGTACCATTTTGAGGGGTCGTTTTAGTCCTTATTTGATCACTTTTGTATCCGTTATTGCTTAATATCGTTCCTTTTCACTTTTTAGGTCTCTTGAAGGCAAAATGCTGGAATGGCACTTATTTGGACGAAAAGGCGCGAATACATGAAGAAAATAGCCAAAGTCAAAATCGAGACACTCACAGTTGCTGAAAATAGAAGGCGACGGCGTCAGGTGCTAATTGCGACGCCGTCCGAAGATTGTTGTGACGGTTCAGAACCCAAAACTCGTATTTTCAAGTGACGACGTCCAGTTGTAAAAGAGTAGGCCGTCGCTACTCAGACGGCCTAGATGCAATCCAGACGACGTCAGAAGCTGAAGAGGATGGCGTCACGGACATAAGGTGACGCCGTCGCAAGGTTAACGTGGCCAAGACGAAACCCTAATGACGGCGACACGACGGCGTCACGAAACATAAGGTGACGCCGTCGCATATGTAATCTTATATATAGAATCCGAATTTTTCAGTTTTTAGGAGAGTCTTTTTGGAGTGAAAACCTAAAACCGAACCTAAGGTGTCTTGTACAGTATTTTAGGGTTTTAAACCCTATCTTACATTAAGATAAGTATTTACTTCATTAATTCAATTATGTCTTTGATTATTTGTGTGTATGCTTGCATGTTTTCCATGTCCGGCTAATTTATTTGCGTGTTTGCTTAGGAAGTATGAAACTAAATTATTGAATATTGATTGGTTGTTTCTTATATTAGTTGATTAATGATCTAGTAATGCGATAGGTCATTCGTTGTGTACTTAATGCTTGATTCATCTTTGTGAACCTTAGAATATAATTACCTGAGTAGTTGTAAGCTAAACCATCCAAAGAGTGCCTTAGAGTAAGAGTTTATCATCCCTAGTGGGTTTGTAGACGAGACCCTTTGGTAAGTTCAAAGAGTTAGGGAGAAACGCATACCCTACAACTTTAGACACACAACGCAACTAAGAATAAGGACGTGACAATTCAACCATCAATAGGAGATAATTAAGGAGTAGTACAACCTAAGTAAACACATCTTTAAACTATCATACGAGCACACATTAATTAGACATAGACTCCCACAACCTTAGTTTAGATAATTAGATAACAGTAGAGTAATCGGTAGAAATACCAACCCCCCAAATCCAATACCCGAGATTCGTACCTTTCCATTTCATAAAATATAAAAATACAAAAAATAATCTTCCTCAACCTTAACCTTTGCGTAGTAACTCCTTACTAGCATTCCTATTCCCCTAGAGAACGATATCAATACCCGTGGCTTACCCTAATTACTACACTACAACGATTAGGTTCACTGCCTAGGGTGTTATAAAACTTGCTCGAAGAAAAGGAAGTTTCCTTGACCTCGAACGACGCGTGTAGCGTTATCAAGTACCACCCCCCAAATCCAAACCCCGAGATCGTACCGTTAGTTTCTAAAAAAATATAAAAAGATAAAAAATAATCTTCCTCAACCTCAACCTTAGCGTAGTAAATTTCTCACTAGCATTCCTATTCCCCTAGAGAACGATATCAATCCCCGAGGCTTACCCTAATACTACACTACAACGATTAGGTTCACTGCCTAGGTGGTTGAAAAACTTTCTCAAAGAAAAGGAAGTTTCCTTTGACCCCGAACGCGCGTTGTAAGCATATCAAGTTTTTGGCGCCGCTGCCGGGGAATAGAATAGCTAGTTAGATCTCTATCTCATTTAGGTTACCTTGCTTGATTCCTATCAAGTAAGATTTTTTTTCTCAATTTTAGCTTCCTCGTATTCTATCCCTCTTTTTCGTGACTTTGTTAGTAATCCCATCACTTTTCATCATGGAAGGTGATAACCCATCAAACAACAACCTACCACCAAATAAACCACTTCCACTCAAACCCCAACCCCTTGACCAACCCAATTGCTGCAACCGTTATGTTAGTAGAAATAATGATCTTCAAGATTTACAAAGGATATTTGACAGTACAATTAGGGATGCTGTCGAAAAAGTGGTTAGCGCTTCAGTTGTTGGATCCATGATTAGCAGTAATTCGGGTAATGGTTTAGTGAATGAAAATATGAATGAGGAGAGTAGTGCTTACTTCAATCTTTACCCCACTAAGGAAGAAGTTGCTTACCACCAATACATAATCGACAATCCTCGATCACCCATCATTATGATATACCCAAAGATTAGGAGAGGAAATCCTTGGAACATCAAAATCCCTTGTATAATTGGATATAGGAATGTGGAGCATGCCTAAATAGATACGGAATCTCCCATTAATGTGATGTCATCAGCGGTTTACAATGACATTATGAATGAGCGGCTTAAGATTAGGAGAGACCCTAAGTATTTGGGTGAGGTTTGCAATTTTGTGGGAAGAGTCAAGGATGTACACGTCTTTATAGAAATTTCACCTACTTAGTTGATTTTGTGGTCCTAGAAGACATAGGATGTCTCATTGACTATAGCTTGTCCCAAGTTGTGCTAGGAAAACCGTTTGTTGAAAAGTCTGAAATGAGCTATAACAAATTCGAAGGAACGGTTAGGTTTATGTAAGGGGACGATGAGATCACTTATAGGATGCCTTGGAAGATGAATGGATATGGCCCTTTATCCCTTTATGAGCGAGACAACATTAGAGCTTTTGAGGAAAAAAGCGAAAACGATGTTGAAAAAGGTTTGAACTTCATGTGGGAGAAAAGGAGACTTTACTATAAGGATTATTTGACCCTCAGACCTAGGTATAGATTATATGAGAATTTTTTCAATATGATAGAGTTTTCGTTGATGATGAAAAATGAGACCACGTAGGGGCACGACTTCGAGTCTAGCTACAAGACTCATAAATAAAGAAAAGCGCTTCGTGGGAGGCAACCCATGCTTAATTGTTTGCTTGTTTGTGTGTCATATATCTTTTTATTGATTGATTATTCTCATGTTTGAATTTGTGAAAATGCTTTATTTTGTCTTTAACCTCGTCTTAATTACATATAAAGGTATTTTACAAAAAGGATAAGTGTAGGGAAGATTACACACGTTTTCAAAAGAACGTGAACATGAGAACTACAATTATTGAAAAAGATATATATGTGTGTTTGTTAGAGTCAAATGCTTGTATCGAGTCATAATGGATGTTTTGCAGGAATTTTTCCAGATTCTAAAGATGTAATTTTTCCAGAATTTTTCTAGAAAAACGCAGCAGACCAGTTTCTGTCACGATAAACTGACGGCGTCAGAATCGCTACCTGACGGCGTCAGGAGGAGCAGAAACAGCTTATCTAACTTTCTCTCATTTTCTGTGCTACTTATAAAATTTTGGAATTTCTCATGTCTTAATTTTCCAGAAAATCTGCAAACATCCATTCCACAAGCATTATATCTTAGTGTAGTAGAGTCATATGTAGTTTTACCGCCGATTTTACGTGAAAGTTTCATCTATTTTCTTAAAGTGTGCAGGTTTTATTTATCAAGAAGAAGAAATATAGTATTGGATGGAGCTTTTCACGCATACATTCTTCTTGGAAAGAATTTAACCACTACTTCACATGGATCCTACCGAGCTTGTGGAAAACTATAAGGGGGGGGGGTTGAATAGTTTTACCAATTAAAACTTCGTTTTAAAATATTTAGATCAACTTATGTCAATCCATTTGGATGTGTATGTTGGACATTGATAGATAGATATAAATGTGTAATGAAAGATAAAGAGTAAGAAGCACATAACCACGACACGAGTATTTATAGTGGTTCGGCTACAAGGACACCTTCCTTGCCCTACTCCACTCTCCAAGTCACCTACTCGAGAGTTCGTAATCGCTACACGACACCAACTCCTTATGGCGGAGAAGCCTTCACAACGTCGCCTACTCTTTTTCCGGTACTAGGCTAACCACCGGGTTCTTTCACAAGGGAGAACCACACCTACCACAACGTTGCCTACCCTTTATCCGGTACTAGGCTAAGTACCAAGTTCCATTACGATGGAGGAACTACTACCCAACATTACACAACACCTAACCCCAAAAGGAGACCAACTCTTTATTACAACACCATCAAGGATATCAATATCCTTGGATATAACCTATCTCTATTTGTATATCGATGCACCTCATCGAGTATACAACCTTTGCATCCTTCACTAATGCCACTTGACTTGACTTCTAGGCATTTTTCACTAATGCCCTTGACACGGACGTTTGGCACCTTTCACTAATGCCTTCGTCTTGACTCATTTAGCATTATTCACTAATGCTTATGACACGGACGTTTAGCACTGATGCAGGTTTTGCTGGCCAGGTTTTAATATTTATAATGTCCCGTTATACCTATGGTCTACCCTAATGCACAAACGGGCAGTATACCCATTCGTGTGTAGTGTAGTATTTGGTAAAGCCGAGGTCGTCCCAAGAGCTATGTGTGTTGGATTATTACTAAGTCTAGGTGTCACAGATTTTAATTTGATTTCGATAAGGAATTAATTAATTAACTACTAAAGCAAATAAAAGGCAAAGGTTCAATCAATAGAGGAGAGTGGTGCTAACCTAGTTAATCATCCTAGCTGGTAATGTCTACGTCTAATTACTTCCAATTACTTCAGGTGGGGTCAAAGTCGAGAGGACAGCATTTGGTCAATTCGCCCTACACTATCAGCAAAGATGCCACCACTGGAGAAGTCAGGTATCCCCTCATAAGTCCAGTTTTTCCTGGTCCCCTAAGCCGAGTCATTAAGTACCGCTACATGCTAGACTTATAATAGTGAGTGCCCGGGATTTAACAACTTAAACACGCACCCACTAATTCTTAAGTTCATCCAAACGGTAGGTGATCATTTGGTCAAATCGCACAAGTAGAAAGGGTCTTCAGTTGGTCATATCTTACCCTTCCCGTCTCAGTCTACTCACTTAGGGTCAGTTGGTCATATCTCCTAAGCAACTAGCCTCTACCGCCATTCAAAACTACCGAAACAAGGGTAGCTACCAATAAACTATGCATGCATACACTTAGAAATAATTATACGGAAGTAATGTAAACGCAAACAAAACAATTAAGGAATCATAACTAGGCCAGCACCAAGAGGTGCTTAGCCGCTCATATTAACCATGCAAATCAATTTAATATTCAATGTTACAAAATACATGAATCGAAAGTAAAGAAAAGATAAAATGCTAATGCTTATCGTAGGGGAGTGATTTATCCCTTGGAGACAGCTCCGTATGCTCCTCTAGACCTGCCTTTGGCTTCTTCCCATGTTCTTTGGTTGTGGTGTGTGAAATGGGATGATCTCAAATGCTGGAAATCGTGGGGTATTTATAGGCCAGATCTGGGTTACGGCGTAACTAATAGAATAGTTGCGCCATAATCTTCTATTTCTTCGTAATTTGCACTAGATCTGCTGGTTACGGCGTAACCTTAGAAGTAGTTACGCCGTATCATCAATATTTCTTGGTTACGCCGGAGTTTATTCAATAGTTACGGCGTAGTTATCAGCGGCGTGGAACCTCATTTGACCTAATATAGTTACGTCGTAATCTTTTGGGAGAGTTACGCCATAATCTTCTGATGAGTTGGCTTTCTGAGTCACGCTTTAGTTACGGCGTAATGTGAGAGATGAGTTACGCCGTAACTTCTTCAAAGTGAGCATACTCTGATAAATCTTTGATAATTCTCCAATTCCGCGTCTCTTTAGCTCCAATGCTCATAATTTACCTGAAAGTGGAAAACAATGGAAAACAAGCGTAAATCCATATAAATAATATAAATTACAAGCATTATTGGGGGAAATTGACATTTAATATTCAAGATTATTTGATGTTATCAAGCACCTTTCACTAATACTTTCGTCTTGACTCTTTCGGCATCCTTCACTAATGCCTCGGACACAACACTTCTATTGAGAGAGAAAGAAGTATCAACAAGAGAACCTCAGTAGTCTTGATGATGACGAAGCATGGCATGGCAACTCATGGACTTGAGCTTGCTCGACTTCAAGAGGTGTTGATATCGCCTTTAAGAGGAAGCTAGAGAATCACACAAAAATAAAAGACAAACTATATAGAGAGATCCTTAGGATCTGAGGTTAGAAGGTTACAATACTTGGAGAAAGAATGTGTGGGAGTGGCCACCCAAAAGGAAGAAATGGCTCACTATTTATAGAAGAAAAACAGCTACTGTTCCACGGATCCCACGGATCCCTCACTTGAGGGATCCGTCCAGTGTATTACTAGGGATCTGTGGGACGCTCCCTTTTGCCCATGGGTTTTGGGTCATGGGTCATAGGTTATGGATCATGGGTATCCAAGTAGATACAATGTATCTACAAGATGCAATGCATCTAGTCCATGGGTCATGGGTTAAAACTATGGGTCATGGATAATATCCATATATGACTTAAGCATGATGTCATGCAATGGGTTATGGGTCATGCTCCATAGGTATGGGTCATGGACTTTGGGTTATACCCAACTACATTCAATGTATTTGGTCAATGGGTCAAATACTTTAAGTTTCTACCCATTTATATTACCCATTATAATACATACTAGTTATGTATATATTTACCCAATATGTAAACACTAGTTGTTGTACATATGTGTTACTAAATCATAAAATCACTTATACTTGTTTTAGTGTTTTATGTGAAAACGTAAGTGTGTTAGAAAACTATTGGCTCAAACCATTTACGTATTTTATTTGTTTCGTTAAAATGATTTTACGTTTGTTATTGACAAAACATTAGAAGATCGTAAAATATAAATAACGTTTTTACGGCTTATTTGTATTAACAGAGCTAATCAGGGGAGTATTAGTTTCTTTCTCTTTTAATTACCTTCCGTTATCATAACTTTGATACTTTCGGGGAACATTGGGGACAATGTTCAGTTTAAGTGTAGGGAGGGAGAATAAAATGGGAACTTTGAAACTATGCTTATCCTTGATCATTTGTCTTGTCCTATTTTATTTGTGTAATAAGCTATGAGAAATATCGGTTAGGGTAATTTTAGCACCAAATTTAACATTTTTCATGACTTGTACGAGTGGGTCTTTAGTCTTAATAAAGCGTCTCATGGATAGGAAGTTATATGACTAGCACAAAAACCCTTTCCACTCAAATTCCACCCCAAAAATGTGAGGTTCGCCCCTAGATTTGTAGGAATTAAAGCATTCATATTTAATACTTCGAGAGTGTACCGGTAGTATAATAGATTCTAGAACTTGTTTTGTGATGCATCCCGAGATCGCTAGTGAGACTACACTTGTGTAGTTAGCAATAACTAAATGATAAGAGGCATTATGATAACCCTTGTTTGATACCCGTATTATAATTACTTCTTCCACATCGGTTGAGTAATTCCCCCACACCCTTGCGTTGTACTCATCTTTAGTACACGATACCCCTAGTTAACCCCTCAGAGCCTATCCTTTTCACGGTTCTCATGATGTTTCGGTTTTTCGGAATATCAATGAAGAGCATTGTTTACAATCCACCCTCAAATGTACACCCAAGTCGCCTTAGCCTACCTTGTATGCACTCACTTTTAGTGCATTACTGTTATCACACTAAACCCTTAGTTCAATTATATAGTTACTTGCATGGTTGTTAAGTCGAGTCATATCTTTTGTACACAGTTTTGGGATGATTGGGACTCATGGGTAAAGTTAAATTTTATGGAGTGACAGGAAAGAACGTTAAATTCAAATTCCTTTTATTTATGTAATAATGTACTCCAAGTGTTTTGATCTTTTCAATTCGGGTCAAATTAGTGTTAGAGTAATAAAAACTCAAGTGTAGGGATGTGCCTATAAATCTCTTATATTTTGATGTTATCGTAGAGGATGGTAGAGTAAAAGTGTTAAAAAAAAAAAAAAAAAAAAAAAAAAAAAAAAAAAAAAAAAAAAAAAAACGGGCTACCATCCTACATCTATCTTTATATTTATGTTTGTTTGTTTCAAAGTTATCTAGAGTTTAGAGAGTCGATTCTTGGCTTAGAAACGCCATTCTTCTCATGCTTGTAACATAAAGATTTTTGACTTGCCACCACTAAATCGCTTATCCAACCAAACCCTTTGTTTCCCTACCGTAAGCCTAACGTTACAAGCCTTTAAAAGACCTCTTAGATAATTACTCCTAGGTGCTTACGCCAAAGCGGTGTAGGTTTGATCTAGTCTCAAGCCTATGGTAATCTATGTACTATTACCGGTTAATGAGTGTTTATCTTCCATTTCCATTTGATATATTTCATATACACCCGAGAGATGAGAGTATCCAAACACCCATTGTGAGGTGCTAGTATATAATTTCCGTCCTTGTTATGAATATTGCGGGGCTTATACTTGTTATGAATTATGTTAAACCATTGCTTTATGCCCCCTAACTTATAAATTGATTGGCCAAAAGGGCATTTGCTTGAGGACAAGCAAATACCAAGTGTAGGGATATTTGATAAGGATTTAAAACGTACACTTTTAAGGGGTCATTTAAGCCCTTAATAGTCAACTTTTATATCCGTTACTGCTTAATTTCGTTCCTTTTCACTTTTTAGGTCTCTTGAAGGCAAAATGTTAGAATGATGCTTATTTGGACGAAAAGGAGTGAATATGTGAAGAAAATGGCTAAAGTCAAGATCAAGACACTCAAGCTGCTGGAAATGCACTTGACGGCGTCCCAAACAAAGGGCGACGCCGTCCCTGATTTTGTGACGACACAGTAGCGAAATTGCCATTTTACACCTGACGGTGTCAGGCTTTGAAGAGTAGGGCGTCACGAAGACTTTTCTCCTCAGATAGCCTAGATCCAGATTCAGACGATGTCAGAGCTGAAGCTGACGGCGTCACAACCACAATGTGACGTCGTCCCAAAGTTGACTTGGCCAAGATGAAACCCTAATGACGGCGATCCGACGGCGTCACAATTACAAGGTAACGCCGTCGCAGTTGTAAATCTATATATATAATTCAATTTTCATACTTTTAAGGAGGTAGACTTGTGGAGTAAAAACCTAAAACGATTGTAGTCCAGTTTGGACAGTATTTTAGGGTTCTAATACCCTATTTTACATCGAGATAAGTTATTTATTCCCTTGATTTCATTATGTCTTCAATTGAATGTGTGTATGCTTACATGTTTAACATGTTCGGCTAATTTACTTCTGTGTTTGCTTAGATCTATGAAACCTAGTTATTAAATATTGATTGGTTGTCTCTTATCTTAATTTTAATTGGCTTAGGAGTGCTTAAAGCAATCGTTGTGTTTTTAATGCTTGATTAATCTTTGTTGAACATTAGTTTATAATTACTAGTGGAATTATAGGCTAAATATCCAAAGAAAACCTTAGTGTTAAGTTTATGAATCATAGAGATTTCATAGTCATTAACCTTAGGTAGCTTCAAAGAGTTAGGGATAAAAGCACACCCTACGACCTTAGAAAACACAACGCGTTAAGAATAAGGACGTGACAATTCAACCACCAATAAAAGATAACTAGGGAGTAATAGTATCTAGGTAAACACATCTTTAATCATCATACGAGCACACTTCAAAAAGACATAGGCTACCCATTAGTTAGATAATTAGAATAGTAGAGTAATCACTAGAAGTACCACCCCCCCCCCCAAATCCAAACCCCGAGATCGTACCTTTAGTTTCTAAAAAAAATATAAAAAGATAAAAATTAATCTTCCTCAACCTCAACCTTAGCGTAGTAAATTTCTCACTAGCATTCCTATTCCCCTAGAGAACGGTATCAATCCCCGAGGCTTACCCTAATACTACACTACAACGATTAGGTTCACTGCCTAGGTGGTTGAAAAACTTGCTCGAAGAAAAAGAAGTTTCCTTTGACCCTGAACGCGCGTTGTACGCGTATCAGTAACCTTCAGAGGTTCTGGAGACTGAATATACTTGGGCTAACTCATCACTGTACAGTAAAGAGGACATATCAGAATACAGATATATGTATAATAAAAAAAACGAAACTCACCCGTTTGATCATCATGAATAAACTCAAGGTACACATCCTTACCCCAAAGCATAATAGCGGCTCAGGCCAACCCAGCAAAGAAAGGGTTCAGGGAATACCCGAAAAGGATAATGGTTGGCAGCAAGAACAGCATAATGATCAGCATTATACTCATCAGGACGAGGAACAGGGTCCTTAAGAATTTTCTTATTAGAGTGCCAGGGAAACAAAGCAGGACAAGCAAAGTCATCAACCCAGAAAAAGTGGTTGTTCCAACTTTTCACATAATCAACAGTCTTAGTGTAAACCACTGGAACACCATCGCGTTTACTAAAAGAAAACCACCCTTTGGACTTCGAATTAACATAAAAGCAATGAATCAAACCAACAGTTGGTGTAATGCCATGAGCACGACACAAGATCTCAAAATGAGAAATCCTGCACGCACCCAGAACCGAAAGCTGGGAAATGTTAATGCGATAATGCCTACTCAAATCAACAAGAAAAACAGACAGAGGCAGACGAAAATTTGCAAGGTCAAAAAAGCGGGTATATAAAACAATTTTCCTAGAAGGACACTCATGCATCATACACTTGCGAGAAGGAAGCTCCAGATGAACCTCCAAAGGAATATGATAATTCCTAAGGAAGGAACCAAATGTCTCTGGAGGAGTACTACAATTTATGTCAACAATCAAACTCATAGCAAACGGATAAATGATGGACGGATGAAGGAATTTTCTTCTCAAAAATATACAACAAGACGACGATGGTGAAAGTAAAACAAAGGAAGAAAAATGAGACTAGTAAAATAAGGGCAGTATATATACTAAGGGGACACCCAATTTTGGATGGTGACACGTGTCAAAGAAAGCCAGAATAAACGATCAATATCAAGAGTAAAAAAGAGTGCGTGAGACATTAGTTCAAATCAAAGCAGAAAACGAAGAGTCGACAGGCGCCCACGTCACACGAAACACTTCCCAAAGGAAGGGAGGTGTCAGAAAGACGCGTCAAAAAAAGTGAAAGAAGGAAACGTCTCCGTCAAACTTAAAGTCTAGAAAATACCCATCGCACGCGACAATATCCGCATGCAATAAATATGCCAGAATGGGGGGGACTGGATGACGTGGCAATCCCTAAAAAGAAGGAAGCACCAGAAAGACATTTCAAAAAAGGCACGGAAAGGAAAAGTGCTCAGTCAACTCTGGTCTAGTAACATCCACCGCACGCGACAATACCCGCACGCAGTGCACACACTAGACTGGGGGGACTTGATGATGTATAGTATGTATAACGGGCCCACTAGGCCCAATACACACTATACACATACTGGGCCAAGGCCCAATAACGATAAAATAACTACGAACTATGGACCAACAGTAAGTCCAATGACGAAATTGACTATAGTCCAGACCTAAAGACGCACGCAAGATACATAGCAGGCTGAGCCATCAGCCGCTGAAGGTATCCTGTGTCCGCATCCGCGATTAACACGGAACCTTGTCCGACAAGGGTCCGGCTCCGGCGACTAACCACTATATGCGAGTAACTAGGAAACCCTAGCGGTAAGCCTTGCCTATAAAAGGGGCTCTAATCCCCATACAAGGTACAACTTTATCTCTCATAATTACACACACATACTCTTACTTTCTCTGACAAGGATGTGTACTTACTCTCACGCCGGAGTCTAATCGTGGGTTCCGTCCCCACTGTAAGGCTAACGGTTTTCTCTTCTTGTGCAGGGAAACCAACCAAACTACTTGGATTAGTATAAGATCAGCCCATTAGTAGCTTGTTAGCCCAGTCCGACAAGCTACACTCACACCCATTACAACCCGCCACACTTTTTGTACTAACAATATACAAAATAAATTTCAGAATATTAGAAGGAAACTTTTACCCTTACAATTTAAGTAGCGAGTAGAAGTGTGAACCGACCCAAGAGTGTTCAATTGACCCCGATTTCTTTAGGAAACCACCCAATTGGAACTTGAATTGCCTTGAATACACCTTTAATTGAAACCCCCTAATTCAATTTTTGGAAACCCTAATCTTTACCCAACCCTAATTTTTGTAAAAATTGTTGATGAAACTGAGTTTCTGCTTCGTTCCATTCGAATTGGTAAATAGGAGTATATATAGGATGCTTTGACTCCACCTTTCTTCTTGGGTCTTGGTGAGAAACCATTCTTAGCTAAACCCCTCTTTCCCTTCTACTCATCTAGGCATGCTTGTGAATTAGCATGAGAAAAAGAAGTAGATGATAGTGATAGATGCTTCTCTTCTTTGACTTGGGTGGCTCGTGCATATGGTGGCAGAAAAGGAATAGGGAGACAATTTGTATCATGAAATTGGGAGTATGACCATGAGAGGAAGAAAGATAGATGTCTCATATCCATTTTGAGGATTTGAGTTTTTGACCTAGGCGATTGTAGCAGCATAAGAAAAGAAAAAGATGAAAGGATTTTTGGGAAATAGTATTTTGTTTTATCTCTTTTGTGTGTGTGTGTGTGAGGCATGCGTGTATGGGGAAGACCAAAAGAGAAGAAACAAATTTAAATAAAATACAATTTTATATTAGGTAGAGTTTATTTTGATAAGTATTGTAGGTATAAAATATAAGTGTATTATGTATTCCGTGTCCCGCTGAATTATACTACGACCGTAGTATTATGGTTCGATAGATTTTATGAGATAACGCTTTATGAATACGTTTCTGAAATAGTATTATGATTATAGAGTTTTCTATTCCGAGGATTTATCATGTGTTTGTTTTGCCCTTATTGTAGTGTCGGTACGCGGTGGTGTTAGGTTTTTGATAGGAACGAGATAACCTCTCGTTATATAGTTTAACCATTGGAAAATTTTAGAAATGATGAATTCATAAATTCCTGATTAAATTATGAATGCAATTGCCATAAAGTATGCTATAGTGTGCGAGTTATCTACTCAAAATGGTCATGTAAGCTAATGTGTGTTTAATTTAATATGCTTAGCAATAATAAATTATCATTTATCATCTATAAATAGGTGAAAAATTACCGTGTGTCACAGCCTCCCCGCCTTAAAAGGAAAACCGTCCTCGGTTTTCAGTTAGAGTTACTTGCTGAAGTCGAGAAAAGATGTGGGTATTTACGCTTGAATTCATCTTCTCGTTACCACGTGTATTATGGACCTCTTTGAGAGTTCCAACGGACTTTAACAATAGGAATGCGGCTTTGCGTGAGCCGCTTGATTTCCTGATCCATGATCTCAATGAGTTCCTCGACAAAGTTCAACCTTTCGTCGATTTGAATTTCTTCAATGGAATAGCAAGAGTTTTGTTGGAAAGACATTTCTTCAAGTTGAACACGTGAAACACGTTGTGCACCACACATTTGTAGATTATTCTTTATTTTATAGTGTTTTACTATTTTCATGAATTAGAATTAAATAAGATATTAAATATAACACTCAATTTTTATTAAAATAAAATAAAATTTTATATTATTATGTATTTATCTCTTATCTTTTTCTTTCGATCCATACTAAATTCACATCCAAATCCAAACATTTCCGCAAATCAAACGGGACCTAAAAATAGGTAAATACCACACAAATCCCTTGGACTGCTTGTATACAGTAACATTTAGGATTTTGAAAAGGCTTTTCCGAATTTATTTGCATAAACAGTCCCTGTATGCTTATACTTTTGCTATTTTCAAAACTAATTTTGTACGGTATATAACAAGGTTAGATGAGTAAAATTATCATCCTAATTTCCAAACCATAACCAAACAGAAATTTATAATAGATTTTTTGAAATAAACCAGAGTAATAATAAGTTCATTTTTAAGGGCTTATCAACTTATCGTATCTATATCTATACTCTATGCTATATATAAAAGGAAAAACTAAAAAATGAAAAGTGAAAACTTAAAAACAATTTGTTCTTTTACTTAAATAGAAGGTTGGAAACTAATTTAGGAAACTTAAGACTAATGTATCCCATTTCTTGAATATTGAAATTAGATATTAAAATTTGTTATTTTTTTTTTTGGTGCAAAAGGTGAATTATATTAAAATCTCAAAACGATTACATCATAAGATAACAACTGAGTGAACATTCTCATCTCAGAACAACATTCAAACTAAGAAACATCCGATATCGGACAAATCTAAATGGCTATAACAGACAACCTATGACAGAAAACCAAAAGACCAACCTGCACTATAACATAAACCATGCCAGGTTAGATCTTGAATTCACCTATAAAACACCTACCATCTAACTACATTTCCACATCACTTTCCTATTAAGATCATTCATCCCTCATCCACAATGATCAAAATAAGAAAAGAGTGTGGCTTCGTTAGGAACCCATAACCCATCCATGTAGGGGCTCTGCCAAACAACCTACATTTCCCTCTCTAAGAAGGGCTTCAGTTGTTTGGGAACACACTCCCTCCATGATGACCAACCATACCTCCTTTGCCAATGTACTAACAGGACCAAGCAGGTTCATCTTTCACTCCTCGCTATTCCACTTATCATACATTGGCCGCCCCAACCATATACCCTTCACAATGGGATGCTCTACATTATGGTACATCCAAATGAATTAGACCTCTCACTTTAGCATCAAACCTCATCACAGTTCCCTCCCAAGGCCAAACATGCTTAAGAGAATGAAGATCCAGTGAGTACAGTCACACCAAAAGGACTCCAAGGTACTAGATACATACCCATTGTTATGGTTTGCACTAGAAAATCATTGACTGTTTTAGGAATAGTCAATCTTGAAAATCTTCAGTATGCTAGAAATTCTTTCCAAAAATGCAACTTCAATCAACTAAACATCCCTTTACTAGACATCAGCAAGGGCTATTTATTAGTTCTTGCCAACTTGACTCCCCATATTTGCTCCACTTGACTAATAGCAGTAGATGATCTGACTTTTAAGCTCACAAGTCTGCTTCTGACATAAGCACAAATTTTACCAAGTACAATATCCCCAGAACACTTTTCATCTCTAAATATTCTGTAATTCCTTTCTCTCCATATACAGTAGACTGCAGCAGCTAAACTCAGCCTTCTAGTGATGCTCCATATGTTGTTATTGCATGGCTTATCAGCTATCTCATTAATCACTTCTTTCCATTCACAAGCTGTTATCTGAACCTTCATCATATCCTTTAATTTTTCCCAAATAGGACTAGAGAATGAGCACTCAAAAAACAAATGCTGATGGGATTCAACATTACTTAAGCATAAAGCACAAACATTCATATCATAACTACCCCATTTAGCCATTCTGTCATAAGTCATCAACTTGTTTTGGACTGCCAACCAAAGCATGAAGGAGTGCTTAGGTATATTTTGTGAGAACCAAATAACTTTAGCCCATTTGACCTCATTTGATTCATTCCTTAAATCATTATATACTTCCTTAATACTGAATCTGCAGCTTTTATTATCCTTATTCCTCCATACCACACTATCTACTTTGTCAGGATAGATTCTTGGTGCTGGAATACTAGTTATATCAGGAAATAATGTGTGCCACTCAGTAGGCCAATTCCATTCACCATTGCTCACCATATCACTAACCATCAAATTCCTTGAGAGTCTAGCATCATACATATTTCTGTTAGTGACTATCTTGAACAAGGGACCCATTTCACACCATAAATCATACCATACAGAAATATTTCTGCCATTCCCAATGTTATGCCAAACACTCCTTTGAACTGAGTTTCTAATTTCTAGTAGATTCCTCCAACCCCAACTATCATTATCATCAGCATTAGAGTTCCAAATACTACCACCTTTTAATTTCACTGTAGTTATCCACTTTACCCAAAGGGTATCTTTTTTGCAAGCAATGTTCCAAATATGTTTGACAAGAAGAGCTTTATTCCAAATTTCTAAATCTTTTAGGCCTAAACCACCTTGAGACTTAGGTTTGCATATCTTTTTCCAAGCAACTTTAGCTTTTCCTTTGTTATTTTACTTAAAATCATTATATGTTATAATTTACAGTTACATTTTTGATTTCTTATGTTGTATTAATAAATGTTATACGAAACACTTAACCATAATATCACAATCATAATTATGTGTCGCGATAAAATCTCGTTGCTATACATGGGTACTCGTCTAGTATAGTTAAAACAAAACACCCTTTAGCAAATTTGTACCTAAATCATATCAATAGCATAAATGTGTCCTCCAGATCATAATATTGTATTTTTCACTGAAAAATGGCCACAATAAGTCATATCCCGGTACTTGATGTTCTTGTTTTAGCGTGAAGAATGCATCTATTGAAAAAAAAAATCAGGTGATAACTGCATCCACTTTAAAGTTGCTATAACCAGTTGGGCCGATCTTTAAGGAACCAAGAAGATTAAACATTTCAAGATACCGTTTAAGCTTATACACATTTCAAGACCCAACTATTTTGCCATCCCGAGGCGCAACTTCGAGTTGTCAAGACAGGACCCGTTTGACCCAGATAGGCTGTGGTCCATTTTCTAACCTCCCATTTTGCCACCTTTTTTAACAGTTTGCACCGAAGTCATCCTACTCACCATACATATTCAGATCATCCTGCAACATTACAATGATAACAACTCAATACTAATATTGCTGCATATACAGTAACATTCTTAGAAGCAAAAATGACAAGTCGCCATAGCATACACTTTTACATGCTAACAATCTGTACATTCTGCAAAATTCTCAGGAGTGTGTCTATTTTGTTACAATTTGTAGAATTTAAGCATTTCTTCTTCCACGGGATGAGTTTTGCCAGCAATTGTGAGGCAATGAAGAGGTGGACTAAAGTCAACTGTTTATGCTACTTCATCAAACTTGCAACCACCATCTGATTCTCACTTCCTAGGCGCACGAACCCGAGAGATAGTGTGTCTATATTGTAGGCTGAAAAATGAAAGAAACAGGTTAAGAAGGCATTTATTGTATTAAGGTAGGATCTGGACAAAAGATATTTCCTATGAGTTTGAATAAGAGAGTAGTAAAATTAGTAAACAAAAGAAAGGATTGCAAGTACTACCTCCGTCACATGAAAACTAACAATTTTTTTTTTTGGGAATATCCATAAAACATGCAGCATTTTTAAACGTACTTCTTTGCACGTTTCGTTGACATAAACTGTTCATGCTACTCATTTCGGTCTGCAATATTTCTTTATCATGTAACTAGGATATACTAATTTGCACAGTTAGACTTGAATCCAGGATATATTTGAGAAAATAAGACACTGGAAACTTGAACAAGCTAAAAGCATCCATTATTGTATGTTATGTTATCCTTAAACTCTAGCATATTTACAGAACATGCTGGAATCATGGAAACAGTTATTTGCAAATACAAGAGAGAGACTGAGAGGTAGAAATTTTATCAGCCGATTTGGATCATGTTTTTATATCTAATGGGTCAAACAGTTCAAGAGGAATAAAATGTTAAAAATCACTTTGTTTAAAGCATTGGATTAATTTTGTTATGATAAAAGTTTATGATCTCTTCTCTAGAATTAATGATGATAATCTTTTTTATTTTATTTTTTTTATTTAATTAAAAAACAAAAAAAAACAAAAAAACAAAATCAGGTTTTTTAAACCTCATTACAGATTAATCATTTTGACTCAACCCATTTTCGCATCATCGCATGATACCTAACTCACCCCACCTGAACGTTTTGCCACCCCTAGAATGTCACTATAAAAAGACGTCTGCAACCCTGCGAATCCCTTAATATCATTGTGCACCATGATAATTTAACAAGGCCAAAGTGACAATTTTATTTAAATTTCACAATTTCCTCTATCTAAGTCCGTCAATATACAAAAAGTAACAAGTTGACTTCGTATAAGGTATAACATTATGCTACTTGGTTTATACTGGTGTAATATTGTTTTATTAACATTATACTCTGTAAAAAATGACATCTACTCTTATAAACTGTTAAGAGCTGTTTTCCATTTAATTTTATTTATGCCAATTTTTTACCCATGCTGTACTTAAGAGGCAGGTTCAGAAAACTTACCAGATTCTCCAGGTAGTTGCTCAACCTCCAACAACTTATCAACAGCAACATCAATTTATCGATAAACTAGGAGGCTCACACTGCTTTCTCCCTCTGAAAGTTTATTAAATGACACAGAAATTAAAAAAGATAGCAAATGAACTGGAACAATTAGACATGGTAATTATAACTCATTTACTTATAAAAGGGTAAATTGTGGTCATATTTATCTCTATCGAGTAAAAAAGGGTAAAATAAAGATACAAAAATAAATTAAACGAGAACAGGTTAAATTGATTGAAAATGTAGTTTAAATGTATACAGCCTCTTATATCGTGTTTGTTTAAGAGAATAAATAGATAATTATTCTGATCATATATTTCTTGTAATCACATAAAACACGTTACTTATTTATAGTTAAAAAGTGTTTTGTTCAACCTCCCCCCGCAATTTCAAATTCTAAATAAAATCAAATGTTTTGACCCGTTACCCAATTTTACCACCTCTAGAAACTGTAAGGTGTCCATAATTCAGTAAAAAATGGTAACTATGCATGATGGTAAAGTTATAAACTACATACTCCAGTTGCATTCATTACGGATGCACTATATATCACCTTTAATCCCAACCTCAGTTGTTAAAGAGCTTTAAGTAGTAGTAAACATACCCACACAGAAGAAGTAGTGGATCAATGACGGTCATAATGCACTTGAAGCCGTAATTGCTTCAAACCCAACTTTTTAGAGTCAAGAATTCATGCACTTGCATAATTGCATTATTACCAATAACCTTTGCAGGAGCAGAGTCCATTTTTAAAATGATGGAAGCGGCTTGAATCCCTCAAGATTATCTCATGGTCAATAATCTTAGATATATATGTGATGGCAATGTGACAGTCACCACAAACACGCAAATTTTTCGTGATCCTAATGGGTACACCAGGAGCGGTAGTTAGAATGCCATATGCAAGTGCCAACTTCTCACTATGTTCAACAAGAAGATCACCTTTCTCCTCATCATCTACATCATGGAGAGCAAAACTCGTATCAGGAACATAACCAAGAGCTTTGATTTGATGTATCAAATCACCAAGAAGATTATATATCTCTTGTGAAAGTGGGTGAGTTTTATCCCCGACATAAAACGTTGCAGTTCCTGTTTTTCCCTGAACCCAACTACAACCAGGCCTTTTCCTGATCCCTGTATCTTTCATTGAATACCGAACCCTATCTACATCTTTCCAACGCTTAGCATTGGCATATATATTGGAAAGAAGTGTATATGTACCATCATTCTCACACCCTAGTTCTAACAACTTACTGGAAGCATATTCCCCTAGCTCTACATTCGTATGAACCCTACACGAACCAAGTAAAGCCACCCAGACTACCGGGCTAGGTTCCATTGGCATCTCCTCAATGAGCTTCATAGCTTTCTGCAACTGGCCAGCACGGCCCAAAAGGTCAACCATGCAAGCATAATGTTCGACCCCGGGAACAATCCCAAATTCCCGTGTCATGGTATCAAAATACTCAAACCCCTCGTTAACCAAACCAGAGTGGCTACAAGCATAGAGCACAACAACAAATGTCACACCGTCAATTGGAAGACCTGCCTTTCTCATCCCATTAAATACCTCAAGAGCCTCTGCACCACGACCATGCATTCCGTACCCGGTCAATAGAGACGTCCAGGAGACTACATTTCTTTGGTTCATGTTATTAAATAGAACGCGAGCCACATCAACATCACCAGATTTAACATACATGTCAATGAGACAATTATCAACAAATAACACATCAGATTTTTCATATCTGTTGCGAAGTACATAAGCATGAATTTGTCTACCAATTCTTAAAGCAGCAAGACGAGCACAGGCCATTAGAGCACATGATATTGTAAAAGCATTTGGCTTCGTAGGATTGCTACTTTTAAGCATATGTGAAAATAGTTCTAATGCATCATTAGCCTCACCGTGCTGAGAATACCCACCGATCATGGCTGTCCAAGTGACTACATTTCTATCTAAAGGGGAAACAGAATCGAAACATTTACGAGCAATATCACCTGCCTTGCACTTGGCATACATGTCAATCAGAGAATTGATCACCATTTGTTCATCTCCAGGGTCATTCTTGTTAATATTTAGAATTTCTTTAACGGCGTAACAATGAATCTCTTTCCCTTGAAGCAATGTTCCCGCACATGCACAGCCAGATAATAGTGAAACAAGGGTGACGACATTAGGTTCGGAACCAGAAACAATCATTTGCCTGAAAACATCAAGTGCTTCATTTCCAAGCCCTCTTTGAGCATAACCAGCAATGACAGCACTCCATGTTACAACATTCAATTCAATCTTTTCTCCTCGCATCTTCTCAAACAAACCAAGAGCATCATCAAATCTACCTATTTGGGAGTACCCCGTTACCATTGCATTCCACGAAACAACATCCTTAACTTCCATAAGATCAAAAACCTTACGAGCATCATCCATCAACCCACATTTAGCATACATATCCACAACCGCGTTACCCACAAACAAATCCTCAAGTAAACAGGTTTTCAACGCGTACCCATGAACCTCCTTCCCTTGCATAGATGCACGAACAGAAGCAAATGCCGGAAGAATGTTTACAAGACTAACAGCATCAGCACAAACCCGATTTTCTCCTTCTCCACAGTACCCCGTCATCCTATAAAACATCTCAAGCGCCTTTTTCACCTCACCACTCTGCATATAAGCCGCAACAATGGAATTCCACGAAACAACGTCCCAAAACCCTCCATCCAACATTTGATCAAACACTTGACGCGCACTGGCCATCTCTCCACAGCGAGCATACATAGCCACCAAAGCATTCCCAACAAACACATTCCTGTCATATCCCACAACGCAAACAACCCCATGCAAAGAAACCCCTTTTCGAAAAGAAGCCGTCTCACCACAGGCCTTAAGCACAAAAGGAAAAGTGTAGGCGTCAGCAGTCCAACCAAGGGAGTGCATAGTTTGGTACAGATGTAAGGCATTTTGGGGTTTTCGGATACGGATGTAGTGACGAATAAGTGAGTTCCAGTAGAACACGGAGGATGGATGGGGAGGGAGGCGCGTGAGGAGGGCAAGTGCGTGTGATGGGGCGTTGTGTGAGATGTACATGTTTATGAGATTGAGTTGGTTTTGTTGTTGTGAAAGGAGGAGGCCTTTGACAGTTAGTTGCTGGTGGTGAAGTTTGAGTTTGATTAGCGAGTTGCTGCATTTTTGGACAAGTGTTGTCGCAGTCATCAACGGTTGCTTCTTCATTTACAGTTTAACTATCACTCTTGTTGTATCATTTACGCACAATTAATTAAGACGGACAATTGTTTCCTAGTGCATATCAGCAACTTCTTTACTACTATCACTCTTTATTTGTCTATGCACAAGACACGGTAACTTCCTTTCTCAGCTCCTACAAGATTTGTAAATTATATACATTTGAGGAAATCATGTATGGGCATATCATCAAACACGTCATATGCATCTTTATAAAAACCACATTACCAACATAATTGAATTCTAATACCTTGTTTAAAACTCCAATATATATTCGAGCTTATTACTGGATTCTCCGTGATTATAGTAATTGGATGTTGGGGACTCCTTGGTGATTATGGCGCCTATGCAAAACTTACCAGACTTGTTTTTTTATGTCACTCTTACTTTAAGATCGAGTAAATTGCAAAATCCGTCCTTGCGGTTTGCTCGGATTGCAGATTCCTCTCGATCTTTCGAAAGTGCGGACGGCTTCCTCGTGAGGAAGTATTGAGTTCATTTTTGTCCATAACATAAAGTGAAATGACTAAAATACCCCGGTATTCCTCCTCCTCTAATTTTACTTGAAATTTTTATTTTTATTTTTCTGTAAATATGTTCATTCTGTTAATACAAATAAACCGTAAAACCGTTTATTAATATTTTGCGATCTCTTTGTGTTTTGTTGATAACAAATATAATGTTATCTTAAGTATAATTATAAAGGATACATGTTAGTTTTGTAAAGCATTTACATATAGCCATTTAAATACAAAAATGTAGTAATTAAGCATTTGTTGTAATAGTTTATTAGGATGGGTAAAAATCATAACCCATGGACCATAACCCATGGATCTTAAACCATACCAAAAGAGACTTGATACAATGTATACTTAGATACATTGAATCTAAAGATAACCCATGGACCAACCCATGACCCATAACCAAAAAACCCATGGGCAAAGAGGAGCGTTCCACGGATCCCTAGGATTACACTAGATGGATCCCTTGTGGAAGGGATCTGTGGGATCCGTGGGAACAGTGAAGGAATTTGCCTATAAATAGAGAGTCATTTCTTCATTCTTATTCACCCCTCTTCTTACTAAATCTCTCAAACACTCTCATTCTCTTCTAACATATTGATCACTTGATCTAGAGAGTTGTTCTTCTTTCTTTCTATTGTGATCCTCATATAGGTCCTTCTCTAAGGCGAGATCACGAGCCTTCTACAAGTCATCCAAGCAAGGGGTCCTTGATTGATTTGTCACTCCGCAAGATTTCTGTAGCGAAGATCTTGTATTTGATCTTTCACATATTTGTTGTGTAATAGTCGTGTTGGTTTGGTCCACCGTGTTACGGACTCGGTATCTAGCTTTGTACCGGATAAAGTGTAAGCAACGTTGTGAAGGCTTCTCCGCCAAGTGAAGGAGTTTGTTGACATAGTGCTTGAACTCTCGAGTAGGTGACTCGGGGAGTGGAGTAGGGCAAGGAAGGTGTCCTTGTAGCCGAACCACTATACATCGGTTGTGTCTTTTCTTTCCCTTCGCTTTACTTTATTTACTTACTTTATCATTAGATCTATACTTTCTCCACATCCACAAGATCTCACATATCAACGAATCTAAAAGTTTTTGAAACTAACGTAAAATCGGCAAAACTATTCAACCCCCCCCCCTTCTAGTTTTCCACAATTGACATCAAGAGCTAAGTTTATAAAAATTTTAAAATAAAATTGTATTTTAAAAACTTTTCGATCACTATGGGTTCTGAAAATTATAAGGAAGGGCAATCTATGCAACGACCACCACTACTTGAAACTAATGGTTTTATTTATTGGAAAAATAGATTCGAAACATATGTGAAGTCTAAAGATATTGATCTTTGGTACATTATTGTTGAAGGTGATTTTGAGGCTACCTCAAATGATGATAAAGGAAATTTAGTTCACATACCTCATGATAAACTAAACGATTAAATGAAGAAAAAGCTTTCTAAAAATAGTGAAGCAAAAATGGTTTTATATAATGCATTACCGAAAAAGGAATTCGAAAGAATTTCTATGCTTAAAACCTCTAAAGAAATTTGGAATTCTTTAGTTGTAACTCATCAAGGCAACCAACAAGTTAAAAATAATAAAATTGATTTATTTGTTCAACAATATGAACAATTTTCAATATCGGATGAGGAAACTATAGATCATTCATTTGCTAACTTTAATACTATTATTACATCTTTACAAGCACTTGATGAATCTTTTTCTAGCCGTAATCATGTTAGGAGATATCTAAGGGCACTTCCATCGAAGTGGAGATCCAAGGTGACGGCGATCGAAGAGTCAAAAGATTTGACAATTCTCACCCTCGATGAACTCATAGGCAACCCGAAGGTCTACGAGCTTGTCCTTGCTAAAGATTCCGAAGCTTCAAAGGTGAAAGAGAAACACAAATCTCTTGCGCTTAAAGCCAAAAAGGATACGAGCGATGAGGAGAACTCCTCTTCGAGTAGTGACGACGAAGAGTACGCAATGGCGGTAAGGGACTTTAAAAAGTTCTTTAGAAGAAAGGGAAGATACGTCAAACAACCATATGACGATAAGAAAGGCTTTCGGAAAAGCAAAGAGGACGAGAAGCCAAAGGATGATCGTACTTGCTTTAAATGTGGGGACCCAAACCACTTTATTAGTAAGTGTCCCAAACGGGATGATCAAAAGGCGTTCGTGAGCGGCACATGGGGAATGAGGGACGAGGAGGATGAAGAAATTTGTCTCATGGCAAATGACGAGGTATGTCACGAATACTATAGTAGTTCATCACTCGATGACGACTCATTGCATAATGAATATGACAAACTATGCAATATTAGCTTAAAACTAATTAACAAAAACAAACTCTTAAAGAGTCAAAATCAACGTTTAGATAAAGAAGTCATAGAATTTAAAGCAAAACTAAAACGCTTAGAAAAGGGTAAAATAGCAAGTGGTGAATGTGAACTTTGCGTTCAACTTCAAACACTAGTGGATAACTTAGATTCTAAAATTGCTAGAATGAGTACGAACACTTTAGATACAATACTCGAAGGTGTTAAAACCGGTAACAATCAAAAGGGTCTAGGTAGTTAACAACTTGATCCATCAACTAGTGAAAGTAAAGAAACAAAATTTGTTAAGGAACTAGAAAAACCAGCCACTGTTGTGGCGGATCCCACGGATCCCCTAAAAAGGGAACCGGCTAGTGTACAGAAAGGGATCCGTGGATCTGCTGTAGCAAACAGTAGCAATAACGTAGCTTCCTCATCTAGAACTGAGTTTGTTATAGTTAATAGGAAGAAACCAACTCATGTCACCACTAGACAACCACCTCCAAAATATAATCCTACTTTTGCAAGAAACAAAGCTCCATCTTTTTCAAAACCTAATTCATTTAGGAGACCTAATAACGTTTACCCGAAAAGTAACCATCAAATGGGATGGAATCCAAACATGCTAAACGGTTTTCATTTTTAAAACTTTGCTCCATGGAATGCATATTCATCTTATCCATACATGTCTAACATGAATGGAATGTTTAACACTAATGGACCCATGAACAAATGGGGACCAAACTTTTGAGTTTATTATTGTTTTAGGTGTGCTTAAAGGTCGATCTAGACCCCGATGAATGGGTCAAGGATAGCGGATGCACGAGGCACATGACCGGGAATAGGGATCTATTCTCCACATATGAATCCTTCAATGGAGGTAATGTGGTGTTTGGAAATAGCAAAAGTAGAATCATCGGTAAAGGTACGATTTCTAACAAATCTCTAACCATTAACGATGTGTGTCACGTAGAAAACCTTAACTTTAACCTCTTAAGTATAGGACAAATATGTGATAAAAAGTGCAATGTACTTTTTACCGAAACCGGTAGTAAGATACTAACAAATGGCATTACCATAGGAAAAGGAATTAGGAAACATGGAGTCTATGTCATTAAAATCGGTAATGAACCTAAGGACAAACTATGTCTTACCTCTATGGATGATACTTCGACCTTATGGCATCGAAGATTGGGTCACGCCAACATGCGACTTCTTCAATCGCTATCATCCAAAGATCTAGTAAGAGACCTACCTAAGTTAAAATATGAACATCATTTTTGTGATGCTTGTAATGTAGGAAAACAAGCTCATTCGAGTCATAAAGCTAAAAACATGGTGTCCACAACTAGGTGTCTAGAATTACTACATATGGATTTATTTGGTCCATCCGCTATCCAAAGTTATGGAGGCAACTACTATACTTTGGTCATAGTGGATGACTACTCTAGGTATACATGGACAAAATTTTTAAAGAACAAAACGGAAACCTTTAACTATTTTGAAATATTAAGCAAAAAGATTCAAAGACAACTAGGAAGTCCCATAGTGTCTATTAGGACGGATCATGGTAGAGAATTCGATAATGAAGTGCAATTCGGAGCTTTTTGTGACGCTAATGGTATTACTCACAACTTCTCGGCTCCACGCACTCCACAATCGAATGGGGTAGTGGAAAGAAAGAATAGAACCTTACAAGAAATGAGTAGAACCATGCTTAATGAACAATCCATACCTCAAAAGTTTTGGTGTAATGCCGTTGATACTTGTAGGACCTTACTTTTATCAACCTTATCACTTTAACCCAACACAAATACCACGTTAACACAAACAACACAAACACAAACAAAGCTTAGAAATAAGATGAGAAAGATGGTGACTTGAAGATATAAATTCGTGTATATGTGAGATAAAGATGAACACAAGATGTTGTATATTCCAAAGGAAAAACACACACACACACACACTTTCAAGCACACCCCTCAAATGACCATTTGAGGGGTATTTATAGTACAAGAGGCATAAAACCCTAAAGGCTTTAGCTTGGGCTTTCTTTAGGCTTTCGTGGACTTGGATTGGATTACACTTAATAAAATGCTAGCTTAACATAACTATTAGCCATTTAGCTTAGCCTAATCCACGAGCCCGTTGACTATTCTATCACGATATCTAACACACGTTACAAAGTTCCTAATCGTGAATGACCATCACTTCTAATAAAACTGTTAAGGCTAACAATCTCCCCCTAAGGGGTGGTCATTCAAACGATGCTCCACTTGATTAGGTCTCTACTTTTCTTGAGCTAGGACTTTGTGTGTAGATATTGAATAGTCTTGATTCTTTGTTCCTTCATGCTTTGTGATCAGATAATGTGGTTGTCTGCCGTTGTCAACTTCGTTGGTTAGGTATCTCCACGTCTTTCTCCACCATGCTCACACTTCTATTTGTCTTTAGGTTACCAATGATGTAGTTCTCGAGTCTTTAAACTTTGTAGATTCTTTGACATTGACTAAGAATCATCTTTAACTTTGTGTAGCCTTTGATTATGATGAGAACTTTTATGTGTTTTTGGTATGAGCATGTGGCGAGTCTGCACGATCCATCCGCTCCGGAGCTTCCATAAGAAGAAAACATAAAACAGGTTAGTAATAAGCGGATTCCGGCACTTACAAGTTTGAATTTCGAGGGTGTTAACATCATAGTGTGAAAACACGTCTCTAATTCTCACAGAGGCCGTTCCTGAACTGGAGTCCCACAAGTGAGATAACGCGATATACCGAGGTACATCTACAGTTCAGATGAGTCGCTGAGGTACACCGAAGCATCACCTCACGACTGTAGACCGTTTGAGACTCACTAAGCGTAATCCATGAGAATTACCGAAGTGACCTGCTGTTAGGGCTGCTTGATGTTGACCCTGGCAGGAGTTTCCATTCAATCATTGAAGATCACAGAAGTGAAACTTCTCATAAATGTTCTGGCAGATTGCTAAGATCTGCGTAGGACTCTATAATATATCACTTGTGTCCTTATTGATGAACAACAAGCGATGTCATGTCAAGTGTTCCTATGAGATCTTTTGATGAATCTCGTGGCTCTAGACTCAATTAGTGCATTTTGGTTTTCCTGAGCGGAGACTAGGGAGAGGGTCTCCTTCTTCAATACCAACGATCTCTAAGAGAAAGTCAATAGATTATGTAGGGATCCCAGTGAGAATGAAACAAATCCCTTTTGAGAGGAATTGAGTGGCTAGAAGGTTTAGTGCAGTGCGTCACTGGGTCCATGACGTCTTTGTCTTCAATACCAGTGTCATCTAGTGACAACCAGTAGCAGATGAGTTGAACCCGGTTTCTGCCCTAAGGTTGAATATGGAGGGCTATTTCTTTTCACCCTTTCATTACATTTCTTTTTAATTCTTCAACCCCTTCTTTCTCCTTTCTCACATTACTCCTTTTTTTTCAATCATACCTAAGGACTTCTAATACAAGCTATTTGTGATGTCCTTGGGTAGATCCCTCCGGCTCTGGTGAATCATAGGACGGATTTTCCTATCCTTATTCACCTTATAACTCCGTGACTGTCCTATTGTTGCCATAAAACCATTTTTCTTGAAAATCTCTCAGAGTGTTTATGATAGAAAACATGTTTGAAACACTCCGTGAGTTTTATATTTTCAGAAACACTCCCCCTTCACATGTGCTCATAAGTTTTGACAGAAATCTGCACATAGAGGGTAGAGTTCGCACTTTTTGAATTGATCGACTTTAAATGAACTAGACCGATTCGAGACACGTTTACATCACTAGAGAACTAGCTTGAAATTATTACCCGTCCTGGTCAAGTCCATAGAAAGTTTCTCGAAATGATACATTTCCTGACTTTAATTTCTCGTCAATTCATTGGTTACGACTGAGTCGAGCTCTTTTTGAGATTCAAACAACGATCATTAAAACTTTTTGATCACATTTTAATCACGTCTCCTCCCCCTCAAAAATAGCATATTCGTGATATTTTTGATATCAACGGATTAAACAACATTTCAGAATCTTTTGGGGAGACAAACGGATTTGATTTAAGCATGAATTTGGAACATTTTGTTTTATACTCCCCCTTTAATAAAGCATATTCAATTAAAGGGTTTTAGAGGGAGTTATCTTGAGCACAAACTATTTGAAAGATTTTGAAAAAACTTTTTGAACAATCTTGAAAAGGTGCTCAAGATGATGATGATTTCTCACCATTTTTAAATGTAGTGCACTGAAGCGTACACTTGATTTTTTTTTTTTTTTTTTTAAAGCATGAGTTTTGATTTGTAAATAATCAAAAGTCATCATTTCGGTCCGGGTTTCGTACTGATGTATACGAAAGCCATTATTGAAGAAATTTTGAGAAACAACATGTTTTGGAAAACAATTAAAGAACTCTCGCTCAAGCATCTGTACATACCCGTATCATTGTTGAATGACATTTCTAGAAACGTACAGAATATCGATTATACAAGAGACATGTCGTAGAAGAATATTTTTGGATTTTTGGTTTTCTATTGTTTTTGTATTTTTGAAAGTTTTATATTTTTATATTTTGTTTTTGTTGGTTTTTCAAATTTTGTATTTTGTTTTTCAAAAATATTTACAGCGAAGCTTTTTGGAAAATCATTTTCAAGAAGATTCGAGAAGACGTTCTAACTCCTCAGGGGTTAGGCTTCGCATTCCAATTCGTCGAACTAAATACTCAAACCTTTCTTTTGGAAGGGCTTTTGTTAATAGATCGGCGAGTTGGTAATCAGTCTTCACGAAGAATAATTCAACAGTACCATTTTCGACGTACTCTTTGATGAAGTGGTAGCGGACTCTGATATGCTTAGTCTTTGAGTGATGAACAGGATTGCATGATATGGCTATGGCACTTTTCGAGTCACAATACATAGGTATTTTATCGAAAGTAAAGCCATAATCTGTGAGTTGTGTTCTCATCCATAGAACTTGAGCACAACACGCAGATAGAGACACATACTCAGCTTCAGCGGTTGAAAGTGCAGTGCAATTTTGTTTCTTTGAAGACCAGCTTACTAACTTTTCACCCAAAAATTGTGCTCCTCCGGATGTACTTTTTGCTGTAACTTGATCACCTGCGTGGTCCGCATCTGAAAAGGCAATTAGATCAAATTCGGATTCCTTCGGATACCAAAGTCCCATGTGAATGGATGTCTTCAGGTACCGAAAGATCCGTTTAACCTCTTTGAGGTTCAGTTCGGTAGGCTTTGCCTGAAACCGTGCTAATAAGCAAACAGCAAAATGAATATCTGGTCGACTAGCGGTAAGATACATGAGAGAACCAATCATGCTCCGATATTTCTTCGGATCAATAGGTTTCCCAAAAAAATCGGTTCCAATTTTTGGTGAAGTTACCATTGGTGTTCCGACCGAGTCACAGTTATCCATACCATGATTTTTCAAAATCTCAGTTGTGTATTTAGCTTGATTTATAAAAATTCCACGAGGGGACTGATGTATTTGTAAACCAAGAAAGAATTTTAGTTCCCCCATCATGGACATTTCAAATTTACTTTTCATGAGATTTTCAAAATGTTTTGAAAGATTCGGATTAGTGGACCCAAAGATGATGTCGTCCACATAAATCTGAACAATCAAAATGTCGTTTTTGCATTTTTGTGTGAACAAGGTAGGATCAACTGTTCCTTTGGTGAAATTGTTTTGGATAAGGAAAGAGGACAGTTCGTCATACCACGCTCTCGGAGCTTGTTTTAAACCGTAGATTGCCTTTTTGAGTTTGTAGACGTAGTCTGGATGTTCCATGTCTATGAAGCCTTCTGGCTGACTCACGTACACTTCTTCTTTCAGAGTTCCATTCAAGAACGCGGTCTTAATGTCCATCTGATAAACCGTGATGTTTTTGTGAGCTGCATAGGCCAAGAATATCCTGACTGCTTCTAGTCTAGCTACCGGCGCGAATGACTCTTCAAAGTCTATCCCTTCCTATTGTCTGTATCCTTCGGAACCATTTCCCAAGAGTCATGAAGACGGTATTGGAGAAGTTCCTCCTGCATCGCTTCTATCCATGCGGGTTCTGCCATTGCCTCACGAATGTTCTTTGGCTCGATATTGCTAATTGAGCAAAGGTAAATGCATAAGTCGCAATCGGTGGCAAGTTGGCGTCTCGTCTGAATTGGCCGTGAAGGTTCACCAATAACTTGTTCAATTGGGTGGTCTTTTGTCCACTTCAGAGTAGAAGGATACCGTTGGTTAAATGTATGCGAGTTAGATGGTTCTCGTAAGCTTGAAGAAGATTCAGCTGATTCCGTAGCAAACGGGTTTTCAAATAAGTCTTCATCTAACGTTGCATCGTTCTGGTTTTGGTTTTGCTCATCAACTGCTGGTAGAACGGGTGCAATAACTGTAGTAGATGTAGATGATGTAGATGGAATTGGTACATTGGTTTCGACCATTGTAGATGCATCTTTTGTTGGTGGTGGAGGATGATTTTCAGCGGGTGCAGCGGAATGATGGTTTGATGCATTTGTCGAAGTTCCACCATAGTATTCATCGAACATTAACTCAAAGAAATTCTCCCATTCTTGTTCTTTAGGATTGGCAAACGAAGTTGATTGAGCTCTTTGAGGTACGAGTCCTGAACTGATGTGTCCAGAAGTCTGTCGGTTTAGTGCGGGTTCTAGAGCGAGTCTCTCAGAAGCCATATGTGAAAGTTCATCAAATTTCACATTCATCGTCTCCATGATCCTCCTAGTTCTTCTGTTATACACCCTGAATGCCCTCGAGTTATCTGAATATCCAATGAAGATTCCAATATCACCTTTTGCTTTCAGTTTACCTAGATCTTCTCTGTCGTTCGTAGGATAGCACAAAGCGCCAAACACGTGAAAGTAAGAGATATCAGGTTTTCTGTTGTTCACAAGCTCATATGGGGTTTTATTGAATCTTGGATGGATAAGGGATCGGTTCTGAGTGAAACAAGCAGTGGCAACAGCATCAGCCCAGAGAAATAACGGTGCACTAGAATATATTAGCATTGTGCGAGCAGCTTCCACAAGAGTTCTATTTCTTCTTTCAACTACCTCATTCTGCTGTGGAGTTCTAACAACTGATGTCTGATGAGTAATTCCAACATCTTCAAAGAAAGTTCTTAACTCCTGATTAGTGAATTCAGTGCCGTTGTCTGTTCTTACAACCCTTACTGGAGCTTGAAGAAGTACTTGAATGCGTTTCAGAAAGGTGATGATGATGCCTGGTGCTTCGTCTTTTGATCTCAGAAACTTAACCCATGTATATCTTGAATAATCATCGACGATAACAAGAATATATTTTTTCCCGTTAATGCTTTCAACTCTCATTGGTCCACATAAGTCCATGTGTGACATATGCAACCTTGCTTCCGAACTAGGTACGGTTTTAGGTTTATATGATGCTCTTTTGCTTTTTCCTTGTTTGCATGATGGACATAAGTGATCCTTGGTGTATTTGAACTTTGGAAGTCCATTGACGATGTTGTCTTTGGCAAGATTGTTGATGGTGTCAAAATTGAGATGGGATAACCTTCTGTGCCACAACCAGGACTGTGTTCCAGATGCTCGTGTCATAAGACATATTGGTGATGAAGAGGCCATTTGATTGATGTCGATAGCATACAAGTTTGTATCACGATTCCCAGTTAAGAGATCAGTGCCATCCAAGTTTCTAACGAAGCAAGCATTTTTCCTAAAAGCAACCTCTAAATCTGCATCACAGAACTGCCCGACTGAGAACAAATTGTGTCCCAACCCTTGGACATAGTAAACCCGAGTGATCAAATAATTTCCAAAAGGTAGATCTCCATAACCCATGATAGCTGCTACAGGATCATTTCCGAAACGTACGGTTCCCATGAATTTCCAGACGAAATTGATCAGCAGCTTCAGATTCCCGGTCATGTGCTTGGAGCAACCCGAGTCGACGATCCAAAGACATATTTCGATAACCTGCCAATCACAGAAGAAGAAGATTTTGGAAACCGTTTTGATTTTGGTTCCTTTGGGTTAGAGGTAAAATCCTGATCACACTCATAGAAGTCATCTATTGGTAAGACAGGTGCATCACTCATTCTTCCATTCTCGAGTGTGAAAGTTCTACCCATGGGTTTCCAAATGTCATCCCTAAAGTAAACATTATGCTCCCTATCAGTAGTGTAAAGCCTAAGTCTCGCGACTAGTCTTCCTATTCTTTTAGCATAAGTTCGTTTAGGAACATTCTTCTTAACGGGCTTAACAATCTCATTCTTAGAAACACAATCATCATGAACATTAGTTAAAGATTTCTCGCAAGTTAAACAAACAGATTCAACAGATTCATTAGACTTAGCAAGTTTCATAGGTTCATTACATTCAGATGAAATGTCTTTCTTATTACAAAGCGGTAAATTCCTAGGGTGTTCTTCTACTTTCTTCTCTTTATTCAAGCGACTACTCTTAGAGGCAAGCGAGACTCTATTGTTCCTTGTATTGCTCTTAGGCTTTAGTCTGCTGCTCCTAGAGGTGCTTCCTAGTCCTGTAGAAGGTAAGGCACACTCATTAGGATTCACATTTTTATGAAGGGAGGTGGTTTCAGCTTTCCTAGTCTCTTTAGAGTGCTTTTCTAAACTTATGTCGTTTGTTCCATATGTTTTAGATGTGGAGGCAGACGCATTAGTGGTACTCATCTTAAAAAGTCCAGGTGCTAAAACTTTTGGTTTCTCGATAACCGCTTTTCCCTTATCAACATTTTGTTTAGGTAGGGCAGGTGGAGTGACTGGTTTTGATGAAACATTTTTCTCATTGACTTTTGGAGGAGGCATAGAAACAGACATTTTTGGTTTTGAAACCGGTTTGGGAACATTTCCTTTCTCCTCAGTCAATGGTTTTGTAATCACAGTATCCACTACCTTTCCTTTTTGACTTTCCAGCTGAGCCCTCAAAAGATCATTTTTCGCTTTCATGTCATTGTAGGCACGCTCATACGACAATTTGTCATACTTGCATTCCTCAGTTTTACGATCAAGTTGTTTAAAATATGAAATATTTTCTTTTTCAAGTTTCTCAAATGCTTTTTCATATTTTGAAACAATTTCGGAGGTCTCAGACTAGAGTCTTTCATGATCTTCAACAGAATATGTTTGCAAAATGATGGACATAATATCAGTAGTCAGAACATCTTCGAAGAGAGAGCCATTTAAATTTTCCAAAACTTTGATTTGTTCAACACAGTCATTAGCTTGCTTTACCAGGGATTTATGGTCCTTGACAAAGTCAGTTGTTTCTTTCAAAAACGCTTGTTCAAAATGAATTACCCTTGCACTGATGGCATTCAGTTGAGGGGCAATTTGAGTTTCAAAAAACTTTCTTTGTTCGATGTCAAAACTAGAGAACCAGTTGTTAGGTGTAATAGTGGTTTTAGTTTTAACAGTGTCTTGAAGATCCACAATTCTAGTTTTCACATTGTCTAAAATACTTCTCGCATCACTTGTGTTAAAAGGATTGTTTGAAGACATTTGTTCAATGTTCGAAAGAGAATTTGAGACAACAACTGGTTTTGAAACAGATTTTGAAACAGATGTTGACACTTTGTTTGAAACACTTTGTGTGGTGGAAAACGTTGATTGTTCTTTATGAGAAACAAACGAAATACCATTAATTTTGTTCCATTTGTTATAATCAATAGGTTTTATTTCCGGATGTTTTTGTTTCATTTTTGATCTACTCTCCTCAGATAGTTCCAACGTTTCAAGCGAATCATGCACAATTATAGGTTCATGCAAAACATTTCCATTGTTTAACACATTCTGAGATTTCTGAGCTTTCTTGAGGAACGAAGAAGGGTCGTTACCAAGTACCATTCTATTATTAGTATGAAAACGTGGATTTACTTGATTAGAAAGCATCTTGATGGTTTGAGCAGAATGACCCGTTTTGAGAAGCAAATTTTCCAAAGTTTGGATTTTCTCATTTTTATCAAGAATTTCATCAAGAAGAGAATCTTCTCGTTTTGAAAAATCAGTAATCAACTGCTTCTTTTCTTTTTCAAGATTAGAAAACATTTCTTTTTGTTTAGAAAGTTGGTTATTTAAATCAGAAATTTCCTTGTTAAAGATTTAATTTTCAAGTTCAAATTCACATCAAGTGTGTTATACTTGATTTGCAATTCTTTTTCTTTAGAAACCAAATTTCGATAACCAATTTCTAATTCTGATTCTTTGTTTTTCTGAAATTCAAAGGCTTTTGCGTTCTCCTTGTAACTCTCAAGCTCAGCGGTCAATTTAGCATTCGCGGCCTTAACATCGCGATTGACCTTTTTAACTTTCTCAATTTCAATGCCACAGTTGTTGATTAATGATTCAAAATAAGCAATGTTTCCTCATCAGTCTCAGTATTTTGTGCCACACAGCCTCCATTAGGATCCACATCTGGAGTCTCAGAGTTAGTATTGCTACAACTCGGATTGTCCAGGTATGTATCATAAGTAGGTGCTGGTGTCACAGAATGCTGTTCGTTATGAGTAAACACATCAAATATGACATTGTTATAGCATGGATCAATGATTGGTACCTCAGATACTGCATTGGCGTCATAGACAGGAGGTGCGTCAGAATCAGTGTCGTACTTAGTCTCCTGAAGATTTGCCATGAAGATGCAGTTTGCATTGAGTTCCTCGAGGTCTTCCAAATCATCCATAATAGCCATGAAGTCATTTTCCTCAGCACTCAATTGAAGTCCAGATTGTTCCTTTTGTACCAACATGATAGCTTTCTGAAGATATGCAAGATCCTTCTTTTTCGGCTTAGTTGGACAATTCCTTGCCATGTGACCCAATCCTTGACAGTTATAACACGTAACCTGATTACCCTGATTCACATTTCCATAATTCCCAACGACTAGAGCTGCAACATTCCCATTCTAATTACCCACTGCTCTATTCCCAACATTCTGACCCATCTGATTACCCTGATTCGGAACCGCCTGATTACCCATGCGAAATCCAGTAGCATATCCCTGCTGATTCCCAATAACTCCAACCATTTGACCTTGACGACCCATATTCACACCCGGCTGTGCAACTTGCCTGTTGCGAGTGTTTGATGAAATCCTTTGGTTGTTGTTAGTTGGTGTGGAATAGCGACCTCTGAATGCTTTACCCAAGAATGCAAATGCTTGTGACAAAGCTTCTTCTGGTTCCATTTCAAGATCAGTGATTCCTTGTTCCTGGTAATGTTGTTGTTCAGGTGGATAGTTTTGTTGTTGAGGGATGTATTGCTGCAAGTTGTTGTTAGTGGAAGATGATGAAGGTTGTTGTTGTGTATTCACTGGAGTTTGAGTCTTTGCAATGAGTGCCAATGGATCATGATTCTTTGCTAATCTTTCTTGCCTGACTTCATTCACTTCATTTTGGTTTTGTTTCAGAAAATCATTGAGTTGATCAAAGTTCACTTGATGTAAGTCTTTTGTTTGGTTGACAATAGTGACATATCGTCCCCATTCTTCTGGCAGATTGTTCAAGAACTTGATGTTGCTCACGATAGTTCTGGGTGTCAACTTGTTTCTGATCAGCTCATTCATTAAAGTGCAGAACCTTCCATAGTAGGATTCGATGGATTCTCCTGGAGTAGATGTAAACTTCTCCCAAGCAGTTAGCAGCTTGTTCTCTGTGTCTTGTTGACCAATTTCAGTTCCATGACAAAGTCGTCTAACACGTTCCTAAATATCGAAAGCAGTTTCACAACTGTCTACAGCAGCAAAGATGTCTCTTGGTAAGCCCAGTTGGACAATATGAATTGCCATGTCATCTGCTTCGACTTGTTTCTGATCCTCTTCAGAGTATTCCGAGTCTTTTTGAAGACGAAGAAATGGTGGGACGGGAGGTGTTGCATCAGCATTTCCAGGGTCTTGGACTTGTCGAGGTATGAAGGGTCCATCCTGAATGGATTTAATCATGAGTTTGCCATTAGGTTTGGTCTTGATGTAACGAAGCATTCGACTTGTCCATTGAAGATAACCACCTTTTTCCAACATAGGAGGACGGTTTTCGGCACCGGCTGCATGAATGTCTTGTTGAGTTGCCATTGATGAAGGTATGTTCTGATAAAGTTGATGTAGGATCGATTCAACGATAAAGGAGTTGTGGTTGATGAAGATTAAACTCTGTTGAGGTGATTCTGAAAGTCGTACTCGTAAATTCGGTTCTTAAAAATTTCGCCCAAAATTTGAAATTCACTATAAAAATCAATTCTAAGGTCGTATGAAAAATTTGAGTTATGACAATTTTGACGCCAAATTTGACCCGAAAAATTTGAATTTAGGCCCAAAAATTTGAATTTTTAACCAAAATTTTCATAGTTATACCAAAATTTGAATCTCGCGTAAAAATTGAACGTTTAGTCTCCTCAAAAATTTAAATTTTACTCAAGTTTTCCCGCCAAAAATTTTATTTTATTTTATTTTATTTTTTATATTTTTTTTTAAACCTATGCGTAGAAAGAGAGCTTAGGCGTAGAAACAGGAATTACGAGTAGACGAGGCTTATGCGTAGGATCTTAGGCGTAGGATTCCTTAGGCGTAGGATCTTATGCGTAGGTTTAAAGTTACGAGTAGAAAAAGTTATGCGTAAGATTTAGCTTATGCGTAAGGAAAACTTAGGCGTAAGAAAAATGCTTATGCGTAAAGTATTCTACGCGTAAGTCGAAACTTATGCGTAAGATTAGGATTTTGCCCAAAAATCCTTTACACTATCACAGTGTAAGAGATATCCAAAAGTCGAAGTGTTCCACAGACTTATCCAAGTGAGGGAAGCACTGAGTCACCGTTTAAGCTCGAAGAAACTTCACCAAAAAGTTATGAGTAGAAAACTATGCGTAGTTGACTTTCTTACGAGTAGAAATAGGGTTTTGACCTACTCGTAAAAAAATTTCAATGATTCAACCGATTTCTCTTGCACAGATATCCTTAAAAACACTCGAATAACCCAAAAATGTAGACCTTTTTCACCCAAAGTGCTTAGAAAAGTTACGAGTAGAAATGACCAATGAACCAAAAACGAGCTTAAAACTTAACCAAAACGCGTAAAGCTTCGAACTTTTTGCAAAAAACTGAAACTTTAGCACCAAATAAACCTTAAACCACAAGAATCTTGAATTTTTGAGTGCAAAAATTAAAGCTTTAAGCGTGAATCTTTGAGAACGAAACTACGCGTATACTACACAAACAAAAACTTCAACCAAACACTCCTAAACCATTGTTAGGCGATTGATACCAATTGTAGGACCTTACTTTTATCAACCTTATCACTTTAACCCAACACAAATACCACGTTAACACAAACAACACAAACACAAACAAAGCTTAGAAATAAGATGAGAAAGATGGTGACTTGAAGATATAAATTCGTGTATATGTGAGATAAAGATGAACACAAGATGTTGTATATTCCAAAGGAAAAAAACACACACACACACTTTCAAGCACACCCCTCAAATGACCATTTGAGGGGTATTTATAGTACAAGAGGCATAAAACCCTAAAGGCTTTAGCTTGGGCTTTCTTTGGGCTTTCGTGGACTTGGATTGGATTACACTTAATAAAAGGCTAGCTTAACATAACTATTAGCCATTTAGCTTAGCCTAATCCACGAGCCCGTTGACTATTCTATCACGATATCTAACACACGTTACAAAGTTCCTAATCGTGAATGACCATCACTTCTAATAAAACTGTTAAGGCTAACAATACTTCAACGTACATACTCAATCGAGTCTTAATTAGACCAATCTTAGGAAAAACTCCATATGAGTTACTTCGAGGCAAAAAGCCTACGTTAAATCACTTTAGAGTCTTTGGTAGTAAATGTTTTATTCTTAACACTAAATATTACCTTACAAAATTTGATCCTAAATCAACCAAAGGTATCTTTTTAGGTTACTCGCCAAATAGCAAAGCTTACGTCATATTAAACAAAGAAACAATGAAGGTAGAAGAGTCATTAAATATAAAATTTGATGAAAGTCCACCCAAACCCTCTCCACCTCTTATAGATGACGAGATTATAGAAAGTGAAGCTATAGTAATAAAGAAAAAGATTAGTGAAGAAGAAGAACCTTTAAGTGATGAAATAATAAACATTAAAGAATCCAAAGATCACCCCGTAGATAAAGTCATAGGAAAACTAAACGAACGAACATTAAGGTCTCAAGTTCAAAACCAAAGTAACTTGTTTTGTTTTGTTTCAACCTTAGAACCTAAGAATACACAAGAAGCCATAAAAGATGAGAGTTGGGTAATGGCTATGCAAGAAGAACTAAATCAATTTGTTTCTAATGATGTTTGGACACTTGTCCCTCCACCTAGTAATCAAACCATAATAGGAACCAAATGGGTTTATAAAAACAAATTAGATGCAAACAGAGTCGTGTCTAGGAACAAGGCTAGACTCGTTGCTCAAGGGTATAACCAACAAGAAGGAATAGACTTTGATGAGACCTATGCCCCCGTGGCTAGATTAGAGTCTATAAGAATACTTCTTGCGTATGCTTGTGCTAATGATCTAAAGCTTTATCAAATGGATGTCAAAAGCACTTTTCTAAATGGTGTCATAAATGAAGAAGTATATGTAGCTCAACCTCCGGGCTTCATTGATTTTGAAAAACCCAAACATGTCTATAAATTAAAGAAAGCCCTTTACGGTCTTAAACAAGCTCCAAAAGCTTGGTATGATAGACTCAAGTCATTTCTAGTTAAACACAACTACACCATGGGGTTAGTTGACAATACACTTTTTACTAAGAAAATAGAGTCACATATAATCATAGTACAAATATATGTAGATGATATTATATTCGGATCCACTTGTCAAGACATGTGTGATGATTTCTCTAAAATCATGCATGACGAGTTCGAGATGAGTATGATGGGAGAACTTAGTTTCTTTCTTGGTCTACAATTAAAACAAGTAGAAGATGGTATCTTCTTCAATCAATCTAAATACATCAAGGAGATGTTAAAAAAATTCGGTCCAGAAGAGTCAAAACCTATTAGGACTCCAATGTCATCCGACACCAAACTGACAAAAGATGAAGACGGAGAATCCGTAGATAATACTAAATATCGTGGCATGATAGGTAGTCTTCTCTACCTCACGGCAAGTAGGCCGGATATCATGTTTAGTGTTTGCTTATGTGCTAGGTTTCACCCTAAAACATCACACCTAGAAGCCGTAAAAAGGATATTTAGATATATTAAGGGTACAACACAATTAGGATTATGGTATCCTAAGGGCACGGGAGTAGAAACAATTGTATATGCAGATTCTAACCATGCAGGTGATTACATTGATAGAAAAAGTACAAGTGGGGTATGTACTTTCATGGGATGTTGTTTAACGTCTTGGTTTTCTAAGAAACAAACGAAACTAGCTATATCAACAACCGAAGCCGAGTACGTCTCCGCCGGCAAAGCATGCCAACAAGCACTATGGATGAAACAAGCGTTGGTCGACTACGACATCCATCTAAGCGACATAGCCATCCTATGTGACAACAAAGGTGCCATCGACCTAAGCAAGAATCCGGTATTGCATTCTCGCACAAAGCATATAGAGATTCGACATCACTTCTTAAGAGACAATGTTCAAAAGGGGAACATCTCTATTGAGAAGGTAGCATCCGAAGACAACATAGCCGACGTCCTCACCAAACCGTTGAAGCGGGAACAATTCAACCTACTTCGTTTTGGTCTTGGTCTAATGGAACAAACGTCGTAACTTATTTGACTCTACAAGGTATGTAAACACTAGCCTTCCTCTTTCTGAGTCTAGGATTTCTATTTCACGCACAACTCACAAACAATACGGGAATTTTCAAATCCCAAGATAAGTCTTCTTCTTTTATTTTTTTTTTTACATATAACTACATACACATTTTTAAAGAAAATCTCTTTTCAAAATGTTTTTCGAAAAAGAATGATACCTTCCCGTATCAATTTCACAAAAGCAATTTCTCACGTCTAGGACAAATCGCTTTTTCATTATTAATACAAAGTAAAAACTCGTTTTCATTGCATCTCATGTCTTTTGAATGCTAAAGGGAACACATAACTAATATGTGTTTTCGGGTACATTCATTTAAGCAAAAATAAATTAGGAGCATTGATAACACAATATTACGTACTTATGTACCAAATGTGTGTTTTCGGGTTATCTCAATAGGATTTATTTTTCTCTAGTTATTTTCCTTTTCTTTTTAGAGGTCGAGAAAACCGCAACTCCAAATAGTTTGCATATAGGCACACAATAGGCAAAAATGTTTCCAAAAAGAAAATTTTGTGCTGCCTGAATCACCAGACCCACGGATCCCAGCCTTCATGCTGGACGGATCCCTCAAGGGAAGGATCCGTGAAGACAGAAGCTATTTTTAACTTCTATTCTTTTCATTTTGGATGAAAAATCCACATTTGTCTCATTTTTGGGAGTATGCTCTTTAATGCTTGTGTTCTCATGATCACATGCCTTGAATTCATATCTAATCATTAGATTTTAATCCACATTTTGGTTCAAGCATTCATTACAATGCTTTGTTTTTCTATATATAGAACTCCCAAAATGCTTGCATAATCCATCTCATCCTCACATACACAATACACCATGTCATCCAAAAACCTTTTAGGAGAATCATCTAGTACAAACAATCATGATATCCAAACCTTTGTATTTCCACCATCCAAAATACCACAATCAAACTCTAGGATATCCGCACGGATTAGTATCCGATCTTGTTGCTTAGCAAAAACAACCTCAAATGGTTCATCCTCAACAAATAACTCACCACAAGATGCTTCCATAATAGCACCTCCCTCATCTCCAACAAGTACACCAACCTCATCACCACCCAAAGTCACTCTTTTGGAACTCCTTAAGACTCCAACAAGATCTAAACAATCTAAACAAAAAGAAATAGTCTTTTCAACACCACCCACATCTCCAAATAATATCTTTCAAAATCTTGAAACATCACCACCATTAGCTCCCATCACATTACAAGAACATCTAGGTTCTTTTCCACCACCACTTACAAATATTCCGGATGTTGATCCATATTTTCCTATTTTTCCACCACATCTTCCGCATAACTCAAATCAAAACAACCCGGAAAACTTCCGCACTCATCACCCACATCACCTACATTGTGAACATTGTCAATCCACTAGGGAACTCGCAATAGAAGTTAGGGAAGAAATGCGATTCATACTCAACCTCATACTTGATCGCACCAATACCATCACTCATCAAAACCTCCATCCATAAACCTTATGCAAGCATGGACGGAATCATTACTACTATTTTTATTGTACTTTTACATTTGAGTCATTTTCAAGAACAAGTCTTGTTCTTATTTTTACATGCTTGTAGGTGGCATAAATACCACTACAATTTGTTGTTTTATTACAAGGCCTTGTTTACATACCTTGGCTCCCAATCTTGATTCTCGACAATCACAAGATTATTTAAGCATGTTACTAGCCTTTCTTTTGTAGGATTTCTATTTTTCTTCTCTTGACGCCCCAAACAAGGGGGAGCTACCGTCAAGGGGGAGTTAGTGATACGTGGACTATTTTTTCCACCTTTTATGTTTATTTCTTCCAAGGGTTAACTTTTTGTTTCGACAAAAAGGGGGAGAAGAAGTAAAACTTAGGGGCTTTCGGGCTTTCAAAATTTACATCTATTCTTAAGTTTTACTCATCATAACATTATGTTTTGTCATCAACAAAAAGGGGGAGATTGTTAATACAAATAAACCGTAAAACCGTTTATTAATATTTTGCGATCTCTTTGTGTTTTGTTGATAACAAATATAATGTTATCTTAAGTATAATTATAAAGGATACATGTTAGTTTTGTAAAGCATTTACATATAGCCATTTAAATACAAAAATGTAATAATTAAGCATTTGTTGTAATAGTTTGTTAGGATGGGTAAAAATCATAACCCATGGACCATAACCCATGGATCTTAAACCATACCCAAAGAGACTTGATACAATGTATACTTAGATACATTGAATCTAAAGATAACCCATGGACCAACCCATGACCCATAACCAAAAAACCCATGGGCAAAGAGGAGCGTTCCACGGATCCCTAGGATTACACTAGACGGATCCCTTGTGGAAGGGATCCGTGGAAACAGTGAAGGAATTTTCTTATAAATAGAGAGCCATTTCTTCATTCTTATCCACCCCTCTTCTTACTAAATCTCTCAAACACTCTCATTCTCTTCTAACATATAGATCACTTGATCTAGAGAGTTGTTCTTCTTTCTTTCTATTGTGATCCTCATATAGGTCCTTCTCTAAGGCGAGATCACGAGCATTCTACAAGTCATCCAAGCAAGGGGTCCTTGATTGATTTGTCACTCCACAAGATTTCTGTAGCGAAGATCTTGTATTTGATATTTCACATATTTGTTGTGTAATAGTCGTGTTGGTTTGGTCCACCGTGTTACGGACTCGGTATCTAGCTATGTACCGGATAAAGTGTAAGCAACGTTGTGAAGGCTTCTCCGCCAAGTGAAGGAGTTTGTTGACATAGTGCTTGAACTCTCGAGTAGGTGACTCGGGGAGTGGAGTAGGGCAAGGAAGGTGTCCTTGTAGCCGAACCACTATGCATCGGTTGTGTCTTTTCTTTCCCTTCGCTTTACTTTATTTACTTACTTTATCATTAGATCTATATTTTCTCCACATCCACAAGATCTCACATATCAACGAATCTAAAAGTTTTTGAAACTAACGTAAAATCGGCAAAACTATTCAACCCCCCCCCCCTTCTAGTTTTCCACACATTCCATTTCCGATTCATACCACAAAGATAAAACACGATAGAACTGAACACATAATTTTTGCACACTTAAATGATCGTCAACAACAACAACAATCATAAGCCAAATTAACCATACATAAACCCCAACAAAGAACAAAACCCCAAAACATTCTCTTTTCTAACTTCCACATTACCCAAAATGAAAGGATTAGTCTGCAAAGAACAACATCTTCCATAACTCGTACTCATAGAAATGCCAATGCCTCGCACTGGTGCACTGTAAACGGAACATGTAAGTTGGTAATGAGAAAAAAGTGACGAAATGAAATGAAATAAAAAGGAAATGAGATGATGAACAATATTCTTATAGATGGGTAAAACGGTAATTATCCAGGGTATATATATTTATCTTGGATATATATATTTAAGTATAATTACAATCCCTAAAGGGATGTGGTAATTAGCAGGGAGGAGGAGTTTGACTACATGTCAAACTTGTGTTACTTAATGGATAATTATTAGAGACTTTTAGTGCAATTAGGGAAGTCTTTGTATCATTATATACACAAAATATCCAAACTAGAAATCATAACTGTGGAAAACTAGAAGGGGGGGTTGAATAGTTTTGCCGATTTTAAGTTAGTTTCAAAAACTTTAGATTCGTTAATATGTGAGATCTTATGGATGTATAGAAAGTATAGATCTAATGATAAAGCAAGTAAATAAAGTAAAGTGAAGGAAAAGAAAAGACACAACCGATGTATAGTGGTTCGGCTACAAGGACACCTTCCTTGCCCTACTCCACTCCCCGAGTCACCTACTCGAGAGTTCAAGCACTATGTCAACAAACTCCTTCACTTGGCGGAGAAGCCTTCACAACGTTGCTTACACTTTTTTCGGTACAAAGCTAGATACCGAGTCCGTAGCACGGTGGACCAAACCAACACGACTATTACACAACAAATATGTGAAATATCAAATACAAGATCTTCGCTACAGAAATCTTGCGGAGTGACAAATCAATCAAGGACCCCTTGCTTAGATGACTTCTAGAATGCTCGTGATCTCGCCTTAGAGAAGGACCTATATGAGGATCACAATAGAAAGAAAGAAGAACAACTCTCTAGATCAAGTGATCTATATGTTAGAAGAGAACGAGAGTGTGTGAGAGATTTAGTAAGAAGAGGGGTGAGTTAGAATAAAGAAATGGCTCTCTATTTCTAGGCAAAATCTTCCACTGTTCCCCGGATCCCACGGATCCCTCCCACTTGGGATCCGTCTAGTGTAATCCTAGGGATCCGTGGAACGCTCCTCTTTGCCCATGAGTTTTTTGGTTATGGGTCATGGGTTATGGGTTGGTCCATGGGTTTTCTTTAGATTAAATGTATCTAAGTATACATTGTATCTAGCCAACTTGGGTATGGGTTAAGATCCATGGGTTATGGTTTTTACCCATCCTAATAAACTATTACAACAAATGCTTAATTACTACATTTTTGTATTTAAATGGCTATATGTAAATGTTTTACAAAAATAACATGTATCCTTATAATTATACTTAAGATAACATTATATTTGTTATCAACAAAATACAAAGAGATCGCAAAATATTAATAAACGTTTTTACGCTTTATTTGTATTAACAATCTCCCCCTTTTTGTTGATGACAAAATATAATGTTATGATGAGTAAAACTTAAGAATAGATGTAAGTTTTGAAAGCCCCTAAGTTTTACTTCTTCTCCCCTTTTTTGTCAAAACAAAAAATTAACCCTTGGAAGAAATAAACATAAAAGTGTGGAAAAATTAGTCCACGTATCGCTAACTCCCCCTTGACGGTAGCTCCCCCTAGTTTGGGGCGTCAAGTGAAGAAAAATAAAAATCCTACAAAAAAGAAAGGTTAGTAACATGCTTAAATATTCTTGTGATTGCCGAGAATCAAGATTGGGAGCCAAGGTATGTAAACAAGGCCTTGTAATAAAACAACAAATTGTAGTGGTATTTATGCCACCTACAAGCATGTAAAAATAAGAACACGACTTGTTCTTGAAAAATACTTCAAAAGAAAAAGTACTAAAAATAGAAAATAATAGTAGTGATTCCTTCCATGCTTGCATAAGGTTATGGATGGAGGTTTGAATGAGTAATGGTATTGATGCGATCAAGGATGAGGTTGAGTATAAATCGCATTTCTTCCCTAACTTCTATTGCAATTTGTTAGGAATTAGAAATTCCAGGTATTAAAGAGTCGGTCACCTCAAGTATATGTAATCGATAGAAAGCTCGTAGTCGTAGTTCATTTAAGTTAAGTAGTATTTAGTTAAGTAACACCGTGGAGGACGGATGGGTCTTTACCCACTGTATGCCTGATCCACAGCCCATCGTGTGGCGTTTTATTGTAAGACTATAAATACTCTCTACCTTCCAAGGTAGAGAGTTGGAGCTCATAATAAGAATTTTCTTTCTCTCACTAAAGTTCCCTAAACCTCTAACTTTCTCTCTCTAGAATTCCACTTATTCGCCACCTTGTTGTTATGGTTTGATGTGTATGTGAAAACTAATATCTTACAATTGGTATCAAGAGCCATGGTTAGATCATATCTTACACATCTTTGGATTTCTAGTGGTTTTTAGGTGGTTTTTGAGTTTGAAAAAGTTTAGTGGTTTGTGCATCATTTGGTTGATTTCTTGTGTTAAAGTTTGGATTTTGTTAGTACTTTTATGTTTAGAATCATCACAAGTGTTTAGGTTTTCATTTTGTAAGCTTGAATCATCTTGGTAGGGTTGTTTTTGGATTGAAAAGTGATGTTTATATGGTTTTTCTTGCTAGCGACTTGACATACGGACTTATTTCTTCGTAGCGACTTGCTTCACAATTTTGTAGCGAGTTACAGTTTTGGAGCTAGCGACTTAGACCTAGCGATTAACAGTACAAGTAGTGGACTCTCCACTACGGGTAGCGACTTGGTGGTAGCGACTTGGTCTGTAGCGAGTTGCTCTTTAGCGACTTGAATCTTTAGCGACTTGAGTAGCGAATTGCTGCCAAAATTTTGCTAGCGACTTGAGGCTTAGCGAGTTACTACTTAGCGACTTGCATTTGTCTAGCGACTTGGGACTTTAGCGACTTGGGGGTGTAGCGAATTAGGTGTTAGCGACTTGGTGCATTATCTTCTAGCGACTTGGGTAATTGTTTACAGTTTTCTCTTTATTTAGTAAAATCCCGTGAAAGAATCTATTTCTCGGTTTAATCATAGAGTTATAAAATCCCGTATTATCTGTTAACATGTCTACCAACGTTCCTACTATCATCTCCACTGTTGCCGAGGATGTTCAAGCAGCTGGGTCAGATACTCGTCCACCCATGCTTGACAGAACTGACTACGATTCTTGGGCTCAACGAATCAGATTGTACTGCCTTGGAAAGGAAAATGGTGTCAACATTCTCAAATCCATTGATGAAGGACTGTATCGAGTTGAGACGACTAGAGATGTACTTGATACTGCTGAAGATGGAACTCTGATTTACGGAATGGACAGACCAAAGATGTATGATGAGCTTGATGATAAGGAGAAAAAGAGATTCGATGCTGATATCAGGGCTTCTAACATTGTTCTTCAAGGTCTTCCTAAAGACATCTACAAGCTGATCAATCACAACACCGAAGCAAAGGCAGTATGGGATAATGTCAAGATGCTTCTCTCAGGTTCAGAATTAACTATGGAAGACAGAGAATCACAACTCTATGACGAATTTGAACACTTCAAGATGAAACCAGATGAGAGTGTCTATGAGTACTATGTGAGATTTTATAAGTTGGTGAATGACATGAGGAACATCAGAATGACTATGCCTAACATTCAGCTGAACTCAAAATTTGTGAACAACATGAATCCCGAATGGCACAAGTTTGTCACCTCTGTGAAGCTCACTAAAGGATTGAAGAATACAAACTATGAGCAACTCTATGCCTTCCTCCTTCAGAATGAGAGACATGCTATGTTCGAAAAATTGGTTCTTAATCAGTTCAAAACCAACCAGGGAGAGACAAGCTCGTCTAATGACTCAACTGCCTTCTACTCAAACATCGGAATCACAACCAAAGCCTCACAAGTCATACCCATGGGAAATGGTAATCACAAACTAATCCCTGATCCTATGTCCAAACAAGCTGATGCTGATGCACACGTGGGTAACTTCATTAATCAACTAGCTCTTCTGATTAGTCAAAACATGAATTCTCTCCCACAAACCAATAACAACCTCAGAACAGCATCTAACCCACACAATCAAGCTACTGTTAAAGATGGGAGGATCGTGGTGCAACCAGTTCAGGAAAGACAGTATGATCAGGGAAGAGGTGGAGCTGGTAGAGGTTATGTTGGTAATCAGAATCGAGGAAGGAATGGTAATCAAGGTCAAGCTAAGCCGATCAAATGTTATAACTGTGGTGGTGAGGGACACATTGCAAGGAACTGCACTTCTCCAAAGCGTCCACAGAATGCTGATTACTTCAGAGACAAGATGCTGCTTGTACAAGCTCAGGATAATGGTGCTGCTTTTGATGAAGAGGAATTGTTGTTTCTTGCTGAGGGCAATGCCAAGACCTATGATGCAGATGTGGATGAGCAGCCTATTCAGGAGATAGGTCACAATCATCAGAATGCCTTTCAAGTCGCTGATTGTGATGCATACGACTCTGATGTGGATGATGGACCTACTGCACACACAATCTTTATGGCTAGCATTTCTCCAATGGTTTCTCCCATGGTCTCCTCTTCACCACAAGATGGCCCATCCAAAGACAAACTCATCTCAGAGGTACTAAAACTATACGATGATGCTGATGTGCAAAAGATGCATGACAAAGTACTATCAAGTGAAACTATTGAATCAAATATTGAAAATACGGGTAATATCAATGTTATCCCATATGGTCAATATGTGAAACAAAGTGAAAGTGAAGTTGTACCAAGTGATGCATCTCCTGCAGTCAACAATGACTATAATTTTGATGAATACACTGCATGTGCCCCTGATGAGTCTGTAATTTCTGAACTAAATGCCTATAAAGAACGTGTTGCTATTTATGAACAACGTGCAAAATTTGAGTTGACCACTCGTGAGCAGGAAATGGATGACCAAGTACGTACAATCATTAGAAAAAGTAATTTTCGAGAAGAAGTATTAAAACAAGAGTTAAATTCCTTGCAAGAAAAGCTTTCTAAAACTGCTAAGCAAAAACAAGAACTTCAAGAAAATGTGAAAATGCTTAAGCAAGAATTTAATGCAAAGGAATCAAAACTCTTGAAAGATTTTTCTAATCTGAAAACTTTGAAAAACAAACTTGAAAACAAGTTGTACATACAAGGGAACACCATTCAGACTGCTCACATGATCACTAAGCATAGGGTCTTAAGCGATAAGCATAGCATTCCCCTTGTTAAGGAACCAAATCCAGAGGTCATTAAAAGGGCTAGAAATGCTCATAAGGTTCTTTATGATGGCAATGAAATCCTTAAACCTAGACAGAAACCTAGTTGCGTTGAGTGCACTGAGGAAGATAAGAAATCAGATGAAGTCACTAGGGAAAAGATGAACAAGAAATTAGATGATCCTAAATGTAGAGAGAAGAAAATAAAGATCACACCCCATGATTACAAGAAGGAAAACTGGATTTCCTTGAACATGTTTAAGCCTCAGACATTGTTGACTCCCGAACAAGTTTTCTGGAAAATGGATTTAGATAAGCAGAAAGCTGAAAATATTGTTGAAACAAACCCTCCCCTTTGGAAAATGCCTAGAGCGACTGTGTATCCTCCTAATACACCAATGCATCTTGTTCCTAGAACAATTGCCACTAAAAGCAAGACCTTAATTAGCCAATATGTTATATTTCAACTATTTGTTGATTTTGAGAAAACTTGCAAGAAAAGGATCACACCCACTGGTATAACGGAAGGAGAAAGGGGTTTTGAGCAAATGAAAGAATGTTATTTAACTGAGGTCATGCCTTTCTTTAAACTTCTAAAAGATCACTTTGAAAGTCTTAAAAAGGGGATAGAAACTGATATTAAGGGAATGGAAAAGGAATTTGATGCAATGATAGTTGAAGTTAGTGACTATGAGCGAGCACTAAAATATAATGAGATTGAGAGGAAGAACTTGCATACACTAAATGAGAACCTGATTTCTGAATGTATTGCTCAGGATGTGTTTTTCACTGCTACAAATTGTTCCATTAATGCTTCCAAATTTCATGAATTATCGGTTGCCCTGAAAGTCTCCCATGATCGTGTCATTGAGCTTGAAAAAACAAATTCTGAACTAAACGAGAAAATTGAACTGGATGATCACGACAATTTGGTTAAACATTTTTCTATACTAGAAGTTGAGCATTTTAATTTACAACTAAAATATCAACATCTTAAAGAAAATGTCAAAACTTCAAATATCAAGACATCCTCAGATGCTCCAAAGTTTGATGCAGTTTTTCAAATTAACAAACGTGATGAACAGATTCAAGCTCAGTGCAACACGATCAGAAAGTTGAAAGCCCAAATCTCTCAATTAAAGGGTCAAACGAACAATATGACAAGCTCCCAAATGCCTCCTCCTTTAGATTCTCAGAATTCTCAAACGTTTCATCTTCAAAACCTAGTAGATGCATTACAAAAGGAAAACAAAAGTTTTCTAGAAGAAAATGAAAAGGTTAAACGTCATTTCAATGAGTTATTTGAATCAATAAAGGTCAATCGTAACAAAAATAACAAACAAATAGCTTCATTGCAAAAGGAAATTGAGAATCTGAAGAGTCAGGTAAAAGGGAAAATGCCAATGACCAATGGGGAGAATGGTGTATCAAAGGTTCACTCTTGTGATAAATATGCTTTGTCTGTGAAATATGTCCCTCCTCATCTCAGGAACAACAAACTTGCTGTTCAAACATACTTCTCATCCCTTAAGGATTGCCTAGAATGTCTGCGTGAGATTGTTGAAGAGGATAAGTTAGAGAAACCTCATGATAATGCAATTGGACATGCATGCCTATATGCCAAACGATCTCAAGAAATCCTAGAATGCTTGATCACAATATGCCCAAAGTCCTTAGGTGAGAGAGTTAATCCTTTGATTCCATGTTCGATGCCTATTGCCAAGTATGATATTCATTCGATGCCCAATGTCTTGAATGTGAACCTTAGTGTGCCTTTAAGTAGTTCAGATTTCAGATCTGTCAATGCTATGAAAGAGAACTCAAGTGTGCCTTCTAGGAGTACAAATCCTAGCACTTCTAGTTTTAAGAAAGTGAACCTTAGTGTGCCTGCATGTAGTTCAGATCCCAGCACATCTAAACAGGTGATGCAAAGAGTTGTAAAACCCACTAATGTTCCCATTCCCTCTACAGGAGTAATCAGTGACATTAAAGGGAGCAGGTCAAAGTCTCAAGACAATACAAGGAATGATAGGACCTCGCAAGCTAAGAATGTGCACTGGAAAAGAGTAGAAGAACAATCTAGGAACTTTAAGCTTGAATCGAATAAAACGAATCGTGTTGATTCTAGTATTAGCCATAGGCGTACTGTAATTAATTTGAATTCTGATACTATTTGCAAATCTTGTACTGATGTATGCTTGAATTCTGTCTCTAATCATGAATGTGGTGTTAATGTTTTGCCTAATGATGATAATTGTCCAGTTAATGTTGCTAATATTCATGCTAAAAAGGCAAAAAGGCAAAAACGAAAGAAAGTTAGAAAACAGTAGAAACCCACAGGAAGAACATTTAGTAAGATAGGCTATTATTGGATACCTGTTGATCATAAGAATAATCAGACAATGCCCACTAGAAAATGGATGCCTACTGGTAGAACTATTCCCATAAGAAGTGAGCACACTGTGAACAGGGCTAATACGGACACTAGTACTGCATCTATTCACAATGATTCCAGTGCCTTAATTTCTGATATGAATGCTCCTTTTTCTGATGTGGGTGTTCCAACCATTGTTACTAACCAAATGGAACCCATTCTTGCATGGGGATCCCAATTATCCAGTTATCCATTCTTGTCTGTGTTCAACTGCAGATCGTTCAAATCGTTCTGTAGTACCTGGACTCAGGCTGTTCCAAGCATATGACTGGAGACCGGTCGCGGCTCATGAACTTCGTGAGCAAATTCATCGGGACTGTTAGATTCGGTAATGATCATTTCGGTGCAATCATGGGATATGGAGATTACGTTGTTGGTGATAGTGTCATCTCTAGAGTATACTATGTGGAAGGTCTGGGTCATAATCTGTTCTCTGTTGGTTAATTCTGTGATTCTGATCTAGAAGTAGCCTTCAGAAAACATACCTACTTTGTTAGAGAACTTAATGGTAAGGAACTATTAAAAGGAACTCGTGGCTCAAATCTTTACACCATCTCTATTGATGACATGATGAGGTCTTCTCCAATCTGCTTGTTATCAAAGGCTTCAAAAACAAAGTCATGGTTATGGCATCGTCGTCTCAATCACTTGAACTTCGGCACCATCAATGATCTTTCCAGAAAGGACTTAGTTGTAGGTTTACCTAGACAAAAGTCTGAAAAGGATCATCTTTGCTCAGCATGCCAATTGGGTAAAAGCAAAAAGTTTGCACACAAACCCAAACCTACAAACTCAATTACAGATGTTCTTCATACCCTTCATATGGATTTGTGTGGACCAATGAGAGTGCAGAACATCTTTGGTAAGAAATATGTGTTGGTTGTGGTTGATGATTACTCTAGATTCACCTGGGTCAAGTTCTTAAGGACAAAGGATGAAACTCCTGATATCATCATCAAACTCATCAAACAGCTGCAGGTTCGACTTAACAAAACAGTCAGAATTATCCGAACAGACAATGGAACTGAGTTTGTTAACAAACAACTTAGTGACTTTTATGAAAGCATTGGAATCAGCCATCAAAGAAGTGTTCCACGAACTCCTCAACAGAACGGTGTAGTTGAAAGACGAAATTGAACCCTTGTGGAAGCCGCTAGAACAATGCTGATTTACTCAAAGGTTCCAATGTTTCTCTGGGCTGAAGCTATTTCCACTGCATGCTACACACAAAATCGTTCCCTGATTCACACTGTTCATGGAAAGACACCATATGAACTTGTCCACAACAGAAAACCTAATCTCTCTTTCCTTCGTGTGTTTGGAGCATTGTGTTATCCAACTAATGAAGGACAAGACTTAGGCAAACTTAGAGCTAAAGCAGACATTGGAGTATTTGTAGGGTATGCACCAAACAAAAAGGGGTACCGTATCTACAACAAAAGAACCCGAAATATCATGGAAACAATTCACGTTACGTTTGATGAGCTGACCGGTCAAACGGCTCCTGAACAATTCAGTTCTGGACCCGCACTTCAAAACAGTCCAATTGGTTCATCCATTGTTCCAAACTCTTCTCAAGAAACTCCATATGTACCTCCATCTGAAGATGATTTAAAGAAATTGTTTGATCCTATGTTTGATGAACTTTATGATCCAAGTACTAATGAGGTGTTGATCCCTACAACAGAGGCTGCTCATATTCCTGTGAATGAAGTCAATCCCTCAGTCTCAATATCTTTAAGTCAAGAAGCGCCTTCTGTTGATCCTTCTGTCTCATCAACAAATCATCATTCTTCAAATGTACATCATGGAACTGTTTCTGGCATCAATGATGAAGTTAATCCCTTTGCTAATCCTGAAGATGCTCCATTCGAAAACATATTTGCTCCTGAATCTTCTTCAAAACCATCTTCTTCAGGAGACATCGACTCTGCTACTTCAGTCCCTCAACAACTACCACATGAACACCTTAGAAAATGGACTCACGATCATCCATTAGACAACATCATTGGAAATCCCTCTCGTCCTGTATCAACACGGAAACAACTTGCAACTGATGCCCTATGGTGTTTCTTCAACTCCGTATTATCAAAGATCGAACCAAAGGATGTTAGAACTGCCATGAACGAAGACAGCTGATTCAATGCTATGCAAGATGAAATTCATGAGTTTGATCGACTTGATGTATGGGAGTTAGTACCTGCTCCAGACTGTGCTATGATTATTGCTCTTAAATGGATCTTCAAAGTGAAACTTGATGAGCATGGTGATGTGTTGAAGAACAAGGCTCGATTAGTTGCTAAAGGATACCGTCAAGAGGAGGGTATTGACTTTGAAGAATCTTTTGCTCCAGTTGCTCGAATCGAGGCAATCAGAATCTTTTTGGCTAATGCTGCTAGTAAGAACATGATTGTCTATCAGATGGATGTAAAGACGGCATTTCTGAACGGAGACCTTAAAGAAGTCGTCTACGTCAGCCAACCTGAAGGATTTGTAAATCAAGAGCATCCTACTCACGTTTATCGTTTGAAGAAGGCCCTTTACGGTTTAAAGCAAGCTCCAAGGGCATGGTATGATACACTGTCAAAGTTTCTTCTATCTACCGGATTTATCAAAGGAGCAGTTGATCCCACATTATTCACCAGGAAGTCAGGCAAACATTTAATTCATGTTCAAATTTATGTTGATGATATTATTTTTGCCTCGACAGACCCAATGGAATGTGATCGTTTTTTCTAATGAAATGAGTTCAAAATTTCAAATGTCAATGATGGGACAAATGTCATTTTTCTTGGGATTACAAATTTCACAAAGTCCCGGAGGCATTTTCATAAATCAATCTAAATATGCAAATGAGATCTTAAAGAAATTTGGATTTGATTCAAGTGACCCTGTTGACACCCCCATGATTGATCGAACCAAACTAGATGAGGACCACTCAGGGATCATGATTGACCAAACGAAATATCGTAGTATGATTGGATCCCTGATGTACCTCACTGCTAGTAGACCAGACATCTTGTTCGCTGTTTGCATGTGTGCTAGATACCAGGCTAAGCCTACTAAAAAGCACCTTGAAGCGGTTAAAAGGGTCTTTCGGTATCTCCAAGGAACCATCAATATGGGTCTTTGGTACCCGAAGGACACCGGTATGTCACTAACAGCCTATGCAGATGCTGATCATGCAGGGTGTCAGGATACTCGTCGAAGTACATCTGGAGGTGCTCAGTTTCTGGGTGATAAGCTTGTGAGCTGGTCTTCAAAGAAGCAAATGAGTACTTCTATTTCCTCTACAGAGGCTGAATACATAGCCATGTCATCCTGTTGTGCTCAAATCTTATGGATGAGATCTCAATTATCTGACTATGGCTTTGAATTCAACAAAATCCCTCTGTACTGTGATAATAAAAGTGCTATTGCTCTCTCATGCAACAATGTTCAACACTCAAGAGCAAAGTATATCGACATTCGACATCATTTCATCAGGGAACAAGTGGAAAAAGGTGTGGTGGAACTCTATTTTGTGAGGTCTGAATATCAGTTAGCAGACATCTTCACCAAAGCTCTTCCAAGAGAACGTTTTGAGTTTATTCTTCCACGTCTTGGCTTGAAAAGCCTTCAACCAGAAACACTCAAACGTCTTCAGGAGGAAGACGAGGAGTAAAGGTCTATCTTCATCTATCTCTTGTATATATCTATTCGAAAATCAAAATACAAAAATATAAAACTCTCAAAATCCATAAAAATTTGAAAAATTTCGAAAAATCTTCAAAAATAATATTGTCATTTTGTCTTGTTTCTCTCGATTTGATAATATCTACGGTCTTGATGTTGTCATTCAAAGAATGACACGAGACTTTAGATGTTGTTTGAATTCTTAAAAAAATAAATAAATAAATAAATAAATAAAATTTGAGAGAAAGAGAAACAATGGTTTATTGTCATTTCAGGCAGTAACCCGCTTTTCTAAGAAAGAACAGAGCCATGCTTTATCATGACTTTCAAAATTCCATGCTCTGTTTCTATAAACCGTTATTTGCTAAAAACAAATTGTTTTGATAAATAACTTGGACTCTATTTTTGATAATCATCTGGACTTATTTGTCAAAATATCAATCTCTCAATCAACAACCTATGTCATTGATTGAGGGGGAGAATGATTTCAATTAAATTAAAAAGTTATTTGGCATTCAATTGTTTTCAAAAGATATTCATGTATGTTTTATCAATGGAGTTTAAAGTCTTAAAATCCGATCCTTATCAGGTAAAACGCTTTCATAATCAAGTCACAATTCTCCTTAAAAGCTTTCAAAATCAATTTAAATCTATAAGAGATCACAAATCTCAAATGATTTGATAATTGTGATCGGGGGAGAATCTGTGATTTAAATTGGACTTAAACTGAGGATTTGGTAAATGGTTTTACAAGGATGTACATGTTATCCTCCCCGCATGTGACAAACGATTTCAAATTTTCCATTCACATGTTGAAGGGGAGCATCTATCTTACACCTATGACTTGAAACGTGATCATTTATCTCAATGTGCAGGTTCCCTCTAGTATGTGCAAAACTCCTTTCAAACCTCGAGGCACATATTGAGGGGGAGCAAATTTATGGAAACCTCATCCTTCCCGGAAATGCTATATCTACTTGATTTGATCAAGGAAGTGATTGTGATATCTTTTGGAAAAATGGTAATCAAAGAAGTAATTTCTTCCTCTTGCCTCCGTGTGCGAAACGATTTCAAACATTTGATGCACATGTTGAGGGGGAGCACTTATTCTAAAAATATCAAAAACAATTCAGGTACAAAATGTTTTGACAATATATCACAAGTATCTGAATTGATTTTTAAAATGGTTTTCAATTGATTCCAATGGCAGATGAACAATACCAAATAGACCGACCAACTTTACTTTATGTACGGTGATATAAGGATGACAAGGTTAGGTATTGGTTCCCATGATCCGCCAGAACCGGAGGGATCTACCCAGGGACAATCCACTAGTTAATATAGAAATCCTTAGGTATGATGATAAAAGGAGAAAAGTGAGATATGGGAAGAGTGCGGACTGAGACAGAGCAAGTACTAGAACAAACCCAACAAGGTTCTTGCTATGAAGTCTCGGTAAGCACTGAAGGGGTTGAAGAATTAAAAAGAATTGAATGAGAAAAGGGTGAAAACAAATAGCCCTCCATTTATTCAACCTTAGGGCAGAAACCGGGTTCAATTCATATGCTACTGATGGTAACATCGGTATTGAAGACAAGACGTCATGGACCCAGTGACGCACTGCACTTCAACTTTCCAAACTACTCAAGATCCTCTTAAAAGGACTTGTTTCATTCTCACGAGGAACCGACATTATCTATTGACTTTCTCTTAGAGATTGTTGATATTGAAGAAGGAGACCCTCTCCCTAGTCTCCGGCACATGATCCAAATATGCACAAATTGAGTCTAGAGCCACGAGATCATCAACAAATCTCATTAGGACACTTTCAATGAAGACTCTCTGTTTCACACAATGTGGAAAGAAAGATTATATCTTGAGTCCTACGCATTATCCTTGTGGTTTTGCCTGAACATCCGAGTGATATGTGAACATATTCACAGTGAAGATGGAAAACCTTTTGGAGCCAACATCAAAAGCTCCTGGTAGGTGGCATGTGAGATCTATTATATAGATCAACCATGTGACAACTGAACAGAAATAATGGGGCGATTCAATCTCTTGAATCAATCCTGGTTCAGGTTATGGATTGACGGATACCTTTGAAAAACCGGTCTTTGTGCTTAACAACTCTTTTCTTTAGCACATCGACCGTGTACTCATTTTTCAAATCAAAAGGTATTTTTATGATTGATAATTGATTTTCAATAAAACCTTCGTTGTATTGCAAAAACCATCTTTATTGAGCAATACACGACTGCTTTACAAATCTCTTTTCATCAATCAGTGGACTTAAATTCGCTGGTTCACTCACTCCGTGTTGTCTTCTTTGAGATGTTCCGGTTTGAGAACAGCTAGAACAGCTGCGAAACCCTGTCAAGGAGATTCTTAGGAATCATACCTGATCACAGGCAGTACTTGTATTGATCAACGGGGAACCGTGGGCCGTGTACCTCAATTCAACGAAAGTGATCAAAGACACTTTCGTGTGCTTTATTGCTAACTGTTTTATGCAGGTACATCCTACATTTGCAGCTGATCAGAATGAAGCGGTCAATCCATAGCCGCATGCTCACACTACATATTCATCTCAAAAGAAATCATGATAAGTGCATCAATGACTCTGTTATTTTCACTCCATGCTTCTGCTACGCTGCTGCCAATATCATGAATCAACGAAAGCTTCCGTTACTCTGATGAAAAGATATAATGATCAAGAATGTGAGCATGTCGGTCCGAATGTCGCAACATCACAAAATTCCAACACCACAATGGATGTCTCAGAGATTTTTCATAGCTGATGATCTCAAAAGCTGGCTCAAAATTATTATCACGTGGATCAGTAAAAGATCTCCACTTGGAATATCCAAACATGCATTCAGAAGAATTAATGTCTACGAGCTTCAGAGCAAAGTACTACGTCAAGAATGCAAGAACTAATTTAATGAAATATCTGGTTGTATTCAATGTAACTTTTGTACATGATTGAGGTGACCTCCCTTAGGGGGAGATTGTTAGGAATTAGAAATTCCAGGTATTAAAGAGTCGGTCACCTCAAGTATATGTAATCGATAGAAAGCTCGTAGTCGTAGTTCATTTAAGTTAAGTAGTATTTAGTTAAGTAACACCGTGGAGGACGGACGGGTCTTTACCCACTGTATGCCTGATCCACAGCCCATCGTGTGGCGTTTTATTGTAAGACTATAAATACTCTCTACCTTCCAAGGTAGAGAGTTGGAGCTCATAATAAGAATTTTCTTTCTCTCACTAAAGTTCCCTAAACCTCTAACTTTCTCTCTCTAGAATTCCACTTATTCGCCACCTTGTTGTTATGGTTTGATGTGTATGTGAAAACTAATATCTTACACAATTTCCCTAGTGGATTAGCAATGTTTACAATGTAGGTGATGTGGGTAATGAGTACGGAAATCTTCCGGTTTGTTTTGATTTGTGAGTTGCGGAAGTTGTGGTGGAAAAATAGGAAAATACGGATCAAAGTCCGGAATGATTGGAAGTGGTGGTGGAAAAGAACCTAGATGTTCTTGTAGTTTAATGAGAGCTAGAGGTGGTGATGTTTCAAGATCATTGAATATTGTGTTTGGAGAAGTTGGAGGTGTCAAAAAGGCTAATTCTTTTTGCTTTGGTTGTGGAGATCTTGTCGGAGTCGTAAGAAGTTCCAAAAGAGTGATTTTAGGTGGTGAATGATTTGGTGATGAAGTTGGTGTACTCGTTGATGATGAGGGAGGTGCTATAATGGAAGCATCTTGTGGTGAGTTAGTTGATGGTGATGAGCCATATGATGGTTTTCCTATGCAACAAGATCGGATGTTAATCCATGCGGATATCCTAGAGTTTAATTTTGGTATTTTGGAAGGTGGAAGTACAAAGGTTTGAGTTTCATGGAGATGATTGTTTGTACTAGGTGATTCATCTAAAGGGTTTGTGGATGACATGGTGTATTGTGTTTGTGAGGATGAGATGGATTATGCAAGCATTTTGGGAGTTCTATATATAGAAAAACAAAGCATTGAAATGAATGCTTGACCCTAAATGTGGATTAAAATCTAATGATTAGATATGAATTTAAGGCATGTGATCATGAGAACACAAGCATTAAAGAGCATACTCCCAAAAATAAAACAAATGTGGATTTTTCATCCAAAGTGAGAAAAATAGAAGGTAAAAACAGCTTCTGTCTCACGGATCCCACGGATCCTTCCCTTGAGGGATTCGTCCAGCATGAAGGCTGGGATCCGTGGGTCTGGTGATTCAGGCAGCACAAGATTTTTCTTTTGGAAACATTTTTGCCTAGTGTGTGCCTATATGCAAACTATTTGGAGTTGCGGTTATCTCGACCCCTAAAAAGAAAAGTAAACTAAAAGTAGAAAAGCATCCTATTGAGATAACCCGAAAACACATATTTAGTACATAAGTACGTAATTTAGTGTTATCAATGCTCCTAATTCATTGTTGCTTAAATGAATGTACCCGAAAACACATATTAGTTATGTGTCCCCTTTAGCATTCAAAAGACATGAGATGCAATGAAAACGGGTTTTTACTTTGTATTAATAATGAAAAAGCGATTTGTCCTAGACGTGAGAAATTGCTTTTGTGAAATTGATACGGGAAGGTATCATCCTTTTAGAAAACATTTTGAAAAGAGGTTTTCTTTGAAAATGTGTATGTAGTTATGTGTTTGCAACCAAAAAAAATAAGAAAGCTATAAGTGGAAAACTTATCTTGGGTTTCGAAAATTCCCGTATTGTTTGTAAGTTATGCGTGAAATAGAGATCCTAGACTCAGAAATAAGAAGGCTACTGTTTACATACCTTGTAGAGTCAAATAAGTTACGACGTTTGTTCCATTAGACCAAGACCAAGACGAAGTAGGTTGAATTGTTCCCGCTTCAACGGTTTGGTGAGGACGTCGGCTATGTTGTCTTCGGATGCTACCTTCTCAATAGAAATGTTCCCCTTTTGAACATTGTCTCTTAAGAAGTGATGACGGATATCTATATGCTTTGTGCGAGAATGCAATACCGGATTCTTGCTTAAGTCGATGGCACCTTTGTTGTCACATAGGATGGCTATGTCGCTTAGATGAATGTCGTAGTCGACTAACGCTTGTTTCATCCATAGTGCTTGTTGGCATGCTTTGCCGGCGGAGATGTACTCGGCTTCGGTTGTTGATATTGCTAGTGCCGTTTGTTTCTTAGAAAACCAAGATGTTAAACAACATCCCATGAAAGTACATACCCCACTTGTACTTTTTCTATCAACGTAATCACTTGCATGGTCAGAATCTGCATATACAATTGTTTCTACTCCCGTGCCCTTAGGATACCATAATCCTAATTGTGTTGTACCCATAATGTATCTAAATATCCTTTTTACGGCTTCTAGGTGTGATGTTTTAGGGTCTTCTTGAAACCTAGCACATAAGCAAACACTAAACATGATATCCGGCCTACTTGCCGTGAGGTAGAGAAGACTACCTATCATGCCACGATATTTAGTATTATCTACGGATTCGCCGTCTTCATCTTTTGTGAGTTTGGTGTCGGATGACATTGGTGTCCTAATTGGTTTCGACTCTTCTAGACCGAATTTCTTTAACATCTCCTTTATGTATTTAGATTGATTAAAGAAGATACCATCTTCTACTTGTTTGATTTGTAGACCAAGAAAGAAATTAAGTTCTCCCATCATACTCATCTCGAACTCGTCATGCATGATTTTAGAGAAATCATCACACATGTCTTGACAAGTGGATCCGAATATAATATCATCTACATATATTTGCACTATGATTATATGTGACTCTCTTTTCTTAGTAAAAAGTGTGTTGTCAACTAACCCCATGGTATAGTTGTGTTTAATTATAAATGACTTGAGTCTATCATAACAAGCTTTTGGAGCTTGTTTAAGATCGTAAAGGGCTTTCTTTAATTTATACACATGTTTGGGTTTTTCAAAATCGATGAAGCCCGGAGGTTGAGCTACATATACTTCTTCATTAATGAAACTATTTAGAAAAACGCTTTTGACATCCATTTGATAAAGCTTCAGATCATTAGCACAAGCATACACAAGAAGTATTCTTATAGACTCTAATCTAGCCACGGGGGCATAGGTCTCATCAAAGTCTATTCCTTCTTGTTGGTTATACCCTTGGGCAACGAGTCTAGCCTTGTTCCTAGACACTACTCCATTTGCATCTAATTTGTTTTTATAAACCCATTTGGTTCCTATTATGGTTTGATTACTAGGTGGAGGGACAAGCGTCCAAACATCATTAGAAACGAATTGATTTAGTTCTTCTTGCATAGCCATTACCCAACTCTCATCTTTTATGGCTTCTTGTGTATTCTTAGGTTCTATGGTTGAAACGAAAAAAACAAGCTACTTTGGTTTTGAACTTGAGACCTTAATGTTCGTTCGTTTAGCTTTCCTATGACTTTATCTACGGGGTGATCTTTGGACTCTTTAATGTTTATGACTTCATCATTTAAAGGTTCTTCTTCTTCGTTTATCTTTTTCTTTATTACTATAGCTTCACTTTCTATAATCTCGTCATCGACAAGAGGTGGAAAGGGTTTGGGTGGACTTTCATCAAATTTTATATTTAATGACTCTTCTACCTTTATTCTTTCTTTGTTTAATATGACGTAAGCTTTGCTATTTGGCGAATAACATAGAAAGATACCTTCGGTTGATTTAGGATCAAATTTTGTAAGGTAATCTTTAGTGTTAAGAATAAAACATTTGCTTCCAAAGACTCTAAAGTGATTTAACGTAGGCTTTTTGCCTCGGAGTAACTCATATGGAGTTTTACCTAAGATTGGTCTAATTAAGACTCGATTGAGTATGTACGTTGAAGTATCGACGGCATTACACCAAAACTTTTGAGGTATGGATTGTTCATTAAGCATGGTTCGACTCATTTCTTGTAGGGTTCTATTCTTTCTTTCTACTACCCCATTCGATTGCGGAGTGCGTGGAGCCGAGAAGTTGTGAGTAATACCATTAGCGTCACAAAAGGCTCCAAATTACACTTCATTATCGAATTCCCTACCATGATCCGTCCTAATGGACACTATAGGACTTCCTAGTTGTCTGTGGATCTTTTTGCTTAATATTTCAAAATAATTAAAGGTTTCCATTTTGTTCTTTAAAAATTTTGTCCATGTATACCTAGAGTAATCATCCACTATGACCAAAGTGTAGTAGTTGCTTCCATAAATTTGGATAGCGGATGGACCAAATAAATCCATAGGTAGTAATTCTAGACACCTAGTTGTAGACACCATGTTTTTAGCTTTATGACTAGAATGAGCTTGTTTTCCTACATTACAAGCATCACAAAAGTGATGTTCATATTTTAACTTAGGTAAATCTCTTACTAGATCTTTGGATGATAGCGATTGAAGAAGTCGCATGTTGGCGTGACCCAATCTTCGATGCCATAAGGTCGAAGTATCATCCATAGAGGTAAGACATAGTTTGTCTTTAGGTTCATTACCGATTTTAATGACATAGACTCCATGTTTCCTAATTCCTTTACCTATGGTAATGCCATTTTTTAATATCTTACTACCGGTTTCGGTAAAAAGTACATTGCACTTTTTATCACATATTTGTCCTATAATTAAGAGATTAAAGTTTAGGTTTTCTACGTGACACACATCGTTAATGGTTAGAGATTTGTTAGAAATCGTACCTTTACCGATGATTCTACTTTTGCTATTTCCAAACACCACATTACCTCCATTGAAGGATTCATATGTGGAGAATAGATCTCTATTGCCGGTCATGTGCCTCGTGCACCCGCTATCCTTGACCCATTCATCCGGGTCTAGGTCGACCTTTAAGCATACCTAAGACAATAATAAACTCAAAAGTTTGGTCCCTATTTGTTCATGGGTCCATTAGTGTTAAACATCCCATTCATGTTAGACATGTATGGATAAGATGAGTATGCATTCCATGGAGCAAAGTTTTGAAAAGGAAAACCGTTTTGCATATTTGGGTTCCATCCCATTTGATGGTTACTTCTTGGATAAACGTTATTAGGTCTCCTAGATGGATTATGTTTTGAAAAAGATGGTACTTTGTTTCTTGCAAAAGTAGGATTATATTTTGGAGGTGGTTGTCTAGTGGTGACATGAGTTGGTTTCTTCCTATTAACGATAACAAACTCAGTTCTAGATGAAGAAGCTACGTTATTACCACTGTTTGCTACAACAGATCCACGGATCCCTGTCTGTACACTAGCCGGTTCCCTTTTTAGGGGATCCGTGGGATCCGCCACAACAATGGCTGGTTTTTCTAGTGCCTTAACGAATTTTGCTTCTTTACTTTCACTAGTTGATGGATCAAGTTGTTGAATACCTAAACCTTTTTGGTTGTTACCGGTTTTAACACCATCTAATATTGTATCTAAAGTGTTCGTACTCATTCAAGCAATTTTAGAATCTAGATGATCAACTAGTGTTTGAAGTTGAACGCTAAGTTCACATTCACCACTTGCTATTTTACCCTTTTCTAAACGTTTTAGTTTTGCTTTTATTTCTATGACTTCTTTATCTAAACGTTGGTTTTGACTATTTAAAAGCTTGTTTTTGTTAATTAGTTTTAAGCTAATATTGTATACTTTGTCATATTCATTATGCAATGAGTCGTCATCAAGTGATGAACTACTATAGTATTCGTGACATACCTCGTCATTTGCCATGAGACAAATTTCTTCGTCTTCCTCGTCACTCATTCCCCACGTGCCGCTCACGAACGCCTTTTGATCATCTCGTTTGGGACACTTACTAATAAAGTGGTTTGGGTCCCCACATTTAAAGCAAGTACGATCATCCTTTGGCTTCTCGTCCTCTTTGCTTTTTCGAAAGCCTTTCTTATCGTCATATGGTTGTTAGCGTACTCCTCGTCGTCACTACTCAAGGAGGAGTTCTCTTCATCGCTTGAAGCCTTTTTGGCTTTAAGGGCAAGAGATTTGTGTTTCTCTTTCACCTTTGAGGCTTCGGAATCTTTAGCAAGGACAAGCTCGTAGACTTTTAGGTTGCCTATAAGTTCTTCGAGGGTGAGGATTGTCAAATCTTTTGACTCTTCGATCGTCGTCACCTTGGATCTCCACTTCGATGGAAGTGCCCTTAGATATCTCCTAACATGATTACGGCTAGAACAAGATTCATCAAGTGCTTGTAAAGATGTAATAATAGTATTAAAGTTAGGAAATGAATGATCTATAGTTTCCTCATCCGATATTGAAAATTGTTCATATTGTTGAACAAATAAATCAATTTTATTATTTTTAACTTGTTCTTTGCGTTGATGAGTTACAACTAAAGAATTCCAAATTTCTTTAGAGGTTTTAAGCATGGAAATTCTTTCGAATTCCTTTTTCGGTAAAGCATTATATAAAACCATTTTTGCTTCACTATTTTTAGAAAGCTTTTTCTTCAATTCATCATTTAGTTTATCATGAGGTATGTTAACTAAATTCCCTTTATCATCTTTTGAGGTAGCCTCAAATTCGCCTTCAACAATAATGTACCAAAGATCAATATCTTTAGATTTCACATATGTTTCGAATCTATTTTTCCAATATATAAAACCATTAGTTTCAAGTAGTGGTGGTCGTTGCATAGATTGCCCTTCCTTATAATTTTCAGAACCCATAGTGATCGAAAAGTTTTTAAAATACAATTTTACTTTAAAACTTTTATAAACTTAGCTCTTGATGCCAATTGTGGAAAACTAGAAGGGGAGGGGGGTTGAATAGTTTTGCCGATTTTAAGTTAGTTTCAAAAACTTTAGATTCGTTAATATGTGAGATCTTATGGATGTAGAGAAAGTATAGATCTAATGATAAAGCAAGTAAATAAAGTAAAGCGAAGGGAAAGAAAAGACACAACCGATGTATAGTGGTTCGGCTACAAGGACACCTTCTTTGCCCTACTCCACTCCCCGAGTCACCTACTCGAGAGTTCAAGCACTATGTCAACAAACTCCTTCACTTGGCGGAGAAGCCTTCACGACGTTGCTTACACTTTTTCCGGTACAAAGCTAGATACCGAGTCCGTAGCACGGTGGACCAAACCAACACGACTATTACACAACAAATATGTGAAATATCAAATACAAGATCTTCGCTACAGAAATCTTGCGGAGTGACAAATCAATCAAGGACCCCTTGCTTGGATGACTTGTAGAATGCTCGTGATCTCGCCTTAGAGAAGGACCTATATGAGGATCACAATAGAAAGAAAGAAGAACAACTCTCTAGATCAAGTGATCTATATGTTAGAAGAGAATGAGAGTGTTTGAGAGATTTAGTAAGAAGAGGGGTGAGTTAGAATGAAGAAATGGCTCTCTATTTATAGGCAAAATCTTCCACTGTCCCCCGGATCCCACGGATCCCTCCCACTTGGGATCCGTCTAGTGTAATCCTAGGGATCCGTCCTCTTTGCCCATGGGTTTTTTGGTTATGGGTCATGGGTTATGGGTTGGTCCATGGGTTTTCTTTAGATTCAATGTATCTAAGTATACATTGTATCTAGCCAACTTGGGTATGGGTTAAGATCCATGGGTTATGGTCCATGGGTTATGGTTTTTACCCATCCTAATAAACTATTACAACAAATGCTTAATTACTACATTTTTGTATTTAAATGGCTATATGTAAATGCTTTACAAAAATAACATGTATCCTTTATAATTATACTTAAGATAACATTATATTTGTTATCAACAAAACACAAAGAGATCGCAAAATATTAATAAACGTTTTTACGGTTTATTTGTATTAACAATAACAATCCTCTAAACCCTAAAAATCTCCCTCCCTCCCTATCTTATTTGTTCGACATTCGACCAAGCAAACCAAAGGGTCGAAACCTTTTGGTCGACTAATCGACTTCACAAAGTCTACTGGTTACCCATTTTTCGTACTCTCCAACTTGCATAGGTTTGTAGCTCTAGTTCTACCTGTGCAGTACCGGTGGATACCTGGCGTGCTCACATGGTGATTCTCCTGAAGAAACCCTAATCGATCGGATCAAGCATCATCAACAAGAAAAAGAAGAAAAATGTGATTCCGTGCAAGACAATAAGGTCTATGAGCTTACGTTACTGCAGGATCAAGTAAGTAATTCCTAAACACCATTTATACGTGTTAGATTAGGTTATATCTTGATTAGGAGATATGTCTATCAAGGGATTGGTCTGCATGGCCGTATGTGTTATTTTTTGTTGTGCATGTTTTATAGGTCATACGGGTGACCACCAATATCCTACACGAAATACATCATTTTCATCCATTTGGTGTAAAGAGTATGAAGGATCCGGCGAAATGGATGGGAGTACATGTCTGGTCAGATCCGACGAACATTGAAAATGCATCGAAGGATTTATAGTTTGCCAGATTGGGCTAAAGGCACCATAATATATCATATTTGTCACTTGCACCTTTTATATATATCGAACAATTTTTTTTGCTATTCTATGTACTAAATTTGATTTTATTGTATTTTTTGTGTACTTTATGACAATTATGATACATAATAGTAGCAAAAAAATAAGGGGCAAAGTACACAAAAAATACAATAGAATCAAGTTTAGTACATAGAATAGCAAAAAAAATTGTTCGATACATATAAAAGGTGCGAGTGACAAGTATGATACATTACGATGCCATTAACCCTGCCAGATTTGTTTGTTGTGTCATGCATTTATCTGTATTGTCGATTTGAAGATATGTTCAAGGTTTCCAGCTTAACAAGTTTTAAAATATTTTTAGGCGTTAACATGTATATGATTAGGCTTGTTAGCCTCAAATGTGACGACATTTACGAGATTTACATTAGTATAATAGTTAGCTTATACGTAGGTACTAGAAATGTAATAATCATATAGTTGGCTATATAAACCCCTTTAGACTCTCCTAGAGGGGTGAAGCTCCATATTGTATGTGTGTGTAACTTCTATTCAATTTAATAAATACAAACATATTTCCTTGTTTCTCTCTCAACTCTCTCTCTCTAGATTTAGATCATGCATTACTCATATTATGAGCTTCCCCGACCTCCCGATCACCTTGAATCTTGATGTTAACAATTGGTATCAGAACTTCGGGTGTGATTTGGGAGCATTTGTTTTGAAAATCGTGATGAAAATACATTTTTGTGTTAATTTTTACACTTTGGTGTACGTTTTTTATAAAATCATGTTCTTTCCTTTATAGAACCGAGTTCTTATGGATAAACTCGTGAAAGATATAGTTTTAATGATGTCTTTCTATGCAAAAGAAATGAACTCAAATCTTCAAAAAATGTGTTTTTGAAATGTTTTTGGTGAATATATGTGTTTTCAGCTTTTGTCAACTTTGTAACTCGATAAAAAGGGTTATCTTGTCTTGGGAACTCGATTAATGTACACAAGAAAGTGGTCCATGTTTTAACGGTCTTGTAACTCGATAAATGTACTCTTGTGTGGTCGTTTTCAGCCATTGTAAACTTTACAAACTTGACTAAATCATGTGGACCTCCTTTGTCTAGTTTTGGTAACACGACAATTTTTGGATTATAGTTGGCATCGCTTATTGTTTGTTAGATTTTTTGTTTGTTTTAGTGATATACAGTATTTAGTCTTGGATTGGCTCTTGAGATGTGATGGTGTTGCATGCTTGAAGATATAACTGTATTTTTTATTGAAGAAGAAAAACTGATGAGTGGTTTCTCAAGAAGTAACTAAAATACCCTAATGTCTATTCCTTCAAGAAAATGAGTTCTCTAGATCGACTCTAATCACTGGTTAGATTTAGTCTCCACTCTCCATTACAAATCTAATCACTGGTTAGAAGCGTATCTCAAAACACAATTATGAATTCTGTTTGCCATGTACAGTTCAATATATATGTACATCATTTGTAAATAAATCTTGAGTTCTAAATATAAGTTTCTATTTTTCTAAAACATATACCGCACCTTTCTTATGCTCACGAGCATCTTATTTTCTCTTCAAAACCACTGCTCTGTTCCATACAAATCGAACCTAATTACCAAAAAGAAAGGCAACAACTCAAAATTAACGCATACATATTTTTTTTATTTGAGCTGTTAAATTTTTAAGGTATGAGTTCTTTTTATATAATAGTAAGATATTCTTAGTTAAAATGATAAAAGATAAATAAAAACTCATAATGAATGATGAGGTGATGGTGTGTAAAGAAAATTGTGGTCGACACTCTTTGTAGAACAGTTTAGGGTGGTTGTAGAAATTGACTTGGGGTTGTCTTGCTATCTTGTCATTGTCATTTTTCTTTTTCTTTGTTTTACTAAAATCATTTATATAAAACAATAAAATATAAGCACAAATAAGGGCGCGTTAATAAGAATGTGATTATTCTCGTTGTTTGCATGTTTGGTGAATGTATTAAAGATAAACCCATACACTTAAATATGTCACTATTGGTTAGTGTGGACGTGTGGTTAGTGGTATATTTGGTTCCAAGCTCTTTTTTTAGGTGTATGTAGCCATCTCGAATGCATGGTTTAATAAAGTAGTTTAGATTTTAACTCATCACTTAATTGCATTGTGAAGATGGTGGGTTAAATGTGAGTGCGTCTCTCAACATACACATATTGTGTGTACTTACACCAATGAAATAATTAGTTAGGGCCCTGGTTTGTAGATGGGTTTAGAATTTGGATTTTGGATTTGGATTAAATTTTGGATTAGAATTTGAATTTGGATTCGTGTGGGGCCCATAAAATACTCAAAACATGGCTAACATATATTCTTTAGAAATATGTAGGCCCACTATGTTTGAGACCTAATCTTGAATCAATATTTTGCAACCAAACATGTTATTTGATCACAAAACCCAAATCCTAAAGAGATGCCCCTATACCAAACGGGCCCTTAAATGATCCACTTATGTAGTAGTGGAGATGTAGCCAATTAAATATCATTTCACTTTTTATATTTAAGTTTAATGAGTTGTATACTTCTTGGTATGTTATAGTATAATGGTGATGTGTCACTCTATTTAACTCAAAAATAATATATGCGATGTAAATGTTTGTATAATTTTGGTAGAGTGTTTGTTTAGCACATGGTTTTCTTAGTTTGTACTTTTTGGTTCCTTCTTCTTTTAATTGACTTGTTTAATAGAGGAGGGATGCCGTTTTTTATATTTTGTCTTTTCGTTTATTTTATAAAAGTGTTGCCTTTAAAAAAAAAAAGTGTACCAGACTTATTAATATTATTTTCTGGTATTCGTACTTGTTATTGTGTACTAACATATACACTTGTGACCATGTACACAGACCGTAAAGAACATTTGAAAAGCTATACGTTTATTAATATCAACAAAACTTGCATATCAGTAGAAAATAACAAGTTCGGGTACAAAACAAGCAATATTTTGAATACACGTACCACAATATAAACCATTTGAAAAAATTATATGTCTATCGTATAACTTCAACCGTAATATAATTCATAATAATTAATTTTTTAGAAAGGTAACATATCATTAAGAACCTCGAAAGAAACCACAATACAATAAAAGGCGCCCCACCTATATTAAACAAGATAATTAAAAAAGGATGAGACCCAAAGAAAATAAGAAGACCATACAAATAAAACTTAATTGTATCTTAGACCCGAAAACTGAAGCTGTCACAAATAAAATGCGGAAAAAAGACCCATGAAAACACTAACAACATGTACATGCATTGTTTAAGATCCACGCATTGTTTCTTAGTATGTTTATTTATATGCTTTTTTTTCTTGTCACTTCAGTAACTAAGTATGATGCTACACATGTTTTTTTGTTAAGTTTTCTAATAACCGACATGTACCCACACACGAAAATATCAAGAATTATCATAAGGCCGTGCTACTTTCTAGTATAATTAGATAACATAGGATTGGACTAAGTAATTGTTTATGTATTATTTAACCAAATAAAGTTCTGTAATTATTAAAATATATGTTTGATACTTATAACCTTGTTAAAATTTTGTGATAAAATTATTTTTAATTTAATATTATGTTTTATTGAAATTTATCTTTCACAATATAAGTTCAATAAACAAAAATTATTTATCAACAACATATTTCATTTATTCTAAAACCACACTCAAGGTTAAAATCGTAATTATCTTTTATTCACAAAGGTATTTAAAATATTCATCAAACAATGTTTTTTATTCACTCACTACCTTTGAATTATTCAGCATGTTTGATTCATTCAGCGCTAAATAGTTCAGTTTTATCAAACAACCCCATACATGATCAAGCCATCAAGGCCCCATGAATACTTTGATACAAAACCCCTTAATTGATATCACGAATATAAAGCTTTGCCTTTGTATAAACACAAGAATTACGGATCCCATATCACGATTGCTACATAACTAATATACATACACATTTTTAGTATGCACGATCAATTTACAAGGATGGTTGTATGCATGATCTTCTTACAAAGGTATATTGTTTGAGTTAGAATTATAAAATTAGGGGTTTTAAATATTAAGGCAATACTTGTAATAGGATGTGACCAAACGATGGCAAACTGATGGCATACGATGACACAAGTCGGTTCACATTTAAGAAGAGTTATATAGTGAGAACAATGATGAGAGAAATTTAATTACAAAAATGTGTAATTAAACAAAAAGAGTAGGTATGGAATAAGATAAAAGTTGTGTTGAAACTTATAAACTACCGTATACACATTGTTAGGCTCATATTTCTTTTTATCATTTTTTAAAATTTTAGAACGTATTTGTCGCACAAAATTATGAAAAGATTATGTTTTATAGTTTTATTTGAAAAAGATAAAGTTATTTAACATATAAACTTTATTTGATACACATAACTTGAATAATCTAAAAAAAATCAATTGTTATTATTAAAAACTTATTCTTTTATCTTTCTCACCATCTTCATTTAATTTTGTTTTTAGCAATATTTATTTTTGGTAAATATTCACTTAATATATATTTAATGAGATTTGGACCTTCCTATTTTACAAGTAATACATCTTATGTTTTTTTTGTTTTTTAATTTTTATAATTATATTTATATTATAAAACTGTAAAACAGAAAGTACGGAATAAAAAATATATAATTTAATAAATCAAAAGTATTAAGTATGAAACAAAAATTGATAAAAAATTGTGTTTGAGAAAGTGTTTTGAAAAAGTTTTTTTTACAAGAATACAGAAAGTATCTAACAGCGTTAAACCCAGCAACCATAACATTCCATTCCAAGGGAATTAAATAAGTTACAGTTCCGGCAGGCGATGATTAGAGGAATTATGTTTCAGTTCCCCTCCTCCTCCTCATTTCCAATTTATCATCGCTCTCCTCCTCCTCCTCCTCCTCCTCGTTTCCGAGTTATTTGCGCGGCTAATAAACCCGATTACTATAAAGTGCTTAAAGTTGCTCAAAATGCTTCTTTGCACGAAATTAAGTCCTCTTATCGAGCACTTGCTCGTAAGGTGGTATTCCTTACTCTTTTATTGCCTCTATAATATTTATTTTTTTATTCTTTATCAGTCAAACATACAATAGCTTAACTATATATATAACTCGGTTTTCGGTTGTTAGTTGACAGATGTTGTAAGTTTATCAACATTCGCTGTTGCCAGTCTTTGATTTCATTTGGATAGTAAAGGACTTTTAAGATCGAATTGTATCATACGTATAGTTAACTGGAATTTTATTTTTTACGACTTTGTTAAATCCTGCCTATGTAACTAGATTGAAGCTTTTAGCTCCGTAAATTAGGTCATTTCGGTTTTATTTATTAGCTGTCCTATTTACTTGCAAGAGATTGGATATGCCTTTATCCGTGTATGCGTATGTGTATGTTATCCTAGACACGCTACTCCTGCTTAGCTTTCACTAAACTAGTTTTTCATGTCATCACCGTTGTTTAACATTGTTCCCCCCCTCCATATATCTCAGCTGCTTCTTAACGTAATGGTCCATAGATGTACGAGGAAACAGGTAAATGAAACACCACTATTTAAAACAACATATTGGGAGCACCTCCCACCTCATGTTATATCAAATCCCATCCTACTCCTGTCTGTTTTTTCCCCCTTCATGTGAAGGCTTTTGGGATTACTTAATGCAAGCTACGATTCTGTTACAAAGATATGGGTATCTTCCATCACCTTCCAGTGGCCTTCAAACTTTGTTGTTTCCATTAGTTCATCTTCTTCACTCAAGGAATCCACATTATTTCCAATTTCCTGGTTACCATCAAATTGTCAAGATCGATTCATTTGCAACGCCGCTGGGTACAAGGTAGTCAAAAGCCCTTACTTGGGTCAACTAGTCTCTCAAGCCAGGCCCTAGCAGCCATCTCGCCTTTTCATACTTAGGCCAGGTCACTTCACTGTGGCCCTCGCCTATATTGACGAGGCCATCGCCTTTTTTGGTGGGGCCCTCGCCTTTGTCTGTGTAACACTTGCTATGAGGCATGATGTTGTCTGATGTCACACGCTGGTCAAACTTTTACTTTTATTTGAGACACAAAATTGTCCCTCATGTTAGATACTCATTTGATGTAAGATTGGGGTTTTGGGTTCACTTTGAATATGAAGTATCGAAGCCCTCTCATCTATGACACCATATCAGCGCCGCCATACATTATTGTGTGAATGCTCTTATTGCTACAAGAAATACTCTAGAGTTTGTTTAAACTTATTTATCTTGTATATTTCGCTATTTAACTATAAAAAGTGAAGCTTTGAAGGTACACAAGCTTGTTATTTATATGATATCAAGTTTTAATAATCATCGTTTATTGTTCGACACTATCATATGCACTATATGCAAAAGTTCACTCCGGCCCTCGTCTTTTGGTGCCTCTTGACTAAGTCCATAGGCAAGGCATCGACTTAAGGTCGCTTCCGCCCGGGTCGCAAATAGTAACAAACCTGATTGCCTTAAAGTTTCTAAAGGTTGGTAAAACTGCTTCTTTGGATAGATTAAGTCCTCCTATTGAGCACTCATACTTAAGGTTACTACAATTCCCTTTATTATTTCCCTTATTTACTTATCCAGTAAATTTTATCTACATAATCACATGTAATTAAAGTAAATTACAGTAAAAGATACAGTAGCTATATGTATACAAGGTAAAGTACACATGCTTATTATCTAATAGTAACTTAGTGAAGCATTAACTCAGTTTGGTTGCTAGATAAGAGATGTAAGTTAGTCTTTGAATGCGTTTCGATCGGTGATGATAGCCTGGCTTTGCTGATATATTCTTTATAGTAAAAAGGATTTAGAATATTAAATCAAGAACGATAATTCACATGTATCATATAGTTTTTTTTGAATAATAGCTTTGGTGTCTATTTACATAATAGCTCATGTGCGTTCTTCTGACTGGAATATGATTATGCGGGGTTTGTTATACTTCTTGTAAATCTTGCTTATGTTTACAAAATAAAGATATTTTTAGTTGGTATCTTCTACAATTCAAGCAGTCCCTGTTATAGATTGGGTTGGGAACAAGGGACTACAAAGCTTTTTTTCCAATGTGAACAACTATACTCTAGTTAAGGCATCCACATAAGCCCTTTTTTCTCCAGGATTGACACATTTAAGTGATTGACTAGTGGAGTAATGAATGCAAGTGCCTGCACCTTCCATGCTCACGAGTCAATGGTCGTGAATTTTTTAGATCATTTGTGTCAAATTCAACTAGTCATAGTTTGAGGTGTGGTTGAACAATGGCAAATGCAAATACAAAGCAACTTTGTTTGTTCGCACATTGTATGAACATGTCATACATATATCCAAAAACGAGCTGCCAAACATATATCCAAGCTGCTCGTGAACAAAAAATGCTAATTGTTTTGATCTTACATAAGTAATAGTCCTTATGTTTGAGGAAGCAAATGCACGGACAAACCTACAAACAACGCCCTCCAGAAAATCATATTGGGAGCACCTCCTAGCTGATGCTATATGGAATCGCTCCTACTCCTAGCACATGGAAGGTAGTCTGTTTTCATGCAAAAGCTCTTGGGATTGATCAGTGCACACTACAATCCTCTGACAAAGGCGTAGGTATCCTCTAAAGACCCTTGTGGTAAGCTTTAAGATAAAAATTCCAATGCATGCCTTGTGACCCATATAGACCATATAGGAATTCTAATTGATGTATGTTTATTTTTAAGAGCCATTAAAATATCAATCTGTTAAGAGACTTAGCACGGAATAGGTTCTAATATAACACTGAAGGGCTCCATACAGATATAAGGTACACATAGAAGGACATTGTTAGCTAATATTACCTGATTATTGGAGACTTGCTAACCTAGCCGTGACCCAAATTTTATCAAAGCTTGTTAAGAAATTCATTAAGTTGGATCAGTATGATCTAGCCACCCACGTTACAGTGTCTGCACTTTTAAGACAAAATCCGAAAAATACTTATCTTGTTGCTTATACCCAACTTCTTGTATCATCAGGAATGAATAATATGTTGGGGTAAAATAACTACAAATCATATCTCCGGCCTTTCGATTGGTTATCAAAAGATCTTCATAGCTGGAATCTGTATGATTTTGATGATACAAGTGCAGTTACTGAAAATAATTGCATTTGTATTCCTTGAGAAGGGAAAGCCTTTCTTTAGTATGTTGTCTTGCCAAAGCTTATTGCCTGATATCCAAAGTTATTCAACCCAATAAAGTGAAATAAAGTGATGGTACAGGGATGTCAATGTACACCGACCCTGGGAGGTCAGTCAAGATAGTAAACCACTCAAGATTAGCCAATGAGATCCCATAGCTTCTTGAGAATTTGACCTGAGCTTAATAGTGAGGAAAATCAATCTTGACTAGTCTCTGACAAAAAAAGAAAAAAGAAAGAAACAAAAACAAATTGAGCAACGTGATCAATTTTCTATTTTTTATTTTTTTATTATTATTTTTTTTGAGCAACGTGCTCATAGGTTATTCCCGTCAGTGAAATGTTCCTTGTCGTCATATGTTGTCTCTTTTACTATGTAAATTCATGACTTAAGACTCTGTGACATTCCTTGATCTATTTTGTGTACTGAGATGAGTCTGTGCTTCTCTTATGTTACAGTTTCATCCAGATATGAACAAGGATGATGGGGCAGAAGAGAAATTTAAAGAAATTAGTGCTGCCTATGAGGTATACTACGCTTTTTTACATGTTCTGTATGTATATAAAATCACCCAAATTTATACTCTTACTATTATTTTTATTATATTTTTATGTGTAGGTCTTGTCTGATGAAGAGAAAAGATCATTATATGATCGTTTTGGGGAGGAAGGGTTACGAGGGGAACATGATGGATCAGGTGCTGGTTCCTACCAGGTAACATTGTGTCACATTACATTATAACAATATACATAAAATTATACATGGGCACATGATGAACATTGTTTTGTGTTCCAACTATTTCGGTAATTTCTGTCTGTTAGGTGGACCCATTTGATGTGTTTGGCACCTTCTTTGGGAATTCCAGTGGTTTTTTTGGCGGTATGAATGAATCAGAAGGCAATAGTTTCACTTTCAGAAGCAAGGGCAGCCATACCCTGAACATTCGGTAATCGTCCACCTACAAGGTTACTATTTCTGCTGTTTAGCCAAGAATAGCACCATTCTTAAGTAGTTAAGAGAATGTGTTTAGAAGAAACTGTCCTGTCGTTTAGTGTTTTTGGGCATGGTCTTAAACAAAATACCATATAAAGACAAGTTTAATTCTAGCTTTTCAGGATTAGTTATAATGTCACTGATCTCTAGTTTCTCTCTGCTTTATTTGTGAGTTACTGTCATGTTGCTTGTGGAACTGCTGGCCTATTTATTAACTCTTTTCTTACTGTAATATAGGCATGATATATTTTTGAGCTTTGAAGAGTCGATTTTTGGAGCAAAACGAGAAATTGAAGTTTCCAGTTATGAGACATGTGATCATTGTGGTGGAACAGGAGCTAAGTCAAACAATTGTATAATATCATGTAACCATTGTGGAGGTCTAGGGGCTGTGGTAGAAACTCAGAAAACACCCTTTGGGGTAATGTCTCAGGTATTTTCATTACTGTCAGGTACCAATGTTTATATGTTATTTTCATTCTACACGCAATAAAGCTCTTGCTGCTGAAAGATTCACACACTCTAGGTATTTTCTCTAATAATGCAACAAACTTTTGGAAGATGAGCATTCTGATAATAATACGATCTGATAATAGAAGATATTTTATATTATTAGTCTGTGATTAGTTGATAGGGATTGGTTTACTTATTAGATATTCCTATTATTATTCTTATCTATATTCTGTTATAGAGCATTTATATTCCCAACCTTTTCGTCTAAAAAAATCTATCCAAACCTATCTTGTGTCAGTGTGTCACCTTCTTTTTTCCACACAATAATAGTCTGAGACATCACCTTCTTCACTATTATTTACACCAGCTCCTCCTTTACACCACCATAGTGGGAAATCATGTCAAAAGCTGCAAAAACAAGAAGAAAGAAACGGAAAAAATATATTTGTCACGGCAGCTTTGCCCGGGTATCATAGTATCATTTGTGTAAGTAGATAAGTTTCCTTATTAAGGGATAGACTTGAAGGGTATGTTGTGTGTCCTGAAGTATCTGAATTAGGATGTATTTTATAAGGCTTTAGTGTTGTAATTTCATTATGGCATTATGCTTGATATTATTAGTGAATTAATCATTAGGAGAGCCATAAGTTGACGGGAGAAATGGTCGACCTCTTGAAAGTTGATCACGTTTAGTTTACTAGTTATTTATCGTCTTAATCATTTGTATTAGAAAATTAGAGCCAGGTCTTTACACATTCATGATGGATAGTTATTTTCTTTTTTGGAATGATTCTAGTATTTTAATAAAGGATAATTCAGAACAGATCAAGAATTCGTACATAAAGTGCGCAATCAGTATGACTTTTAACGTCAAAGATAAATGGGTCATCATGTCACTATGCTAAAGCTCTCTTGCTTGTTTGAGTTGATGATAATGATGTTCGTTTGAGGGAAGATTGAACAATTTGATATTGATGGCTTAGTGTACTTTTGTAAATACAAAACATCTCTATGATCTACAACCATGTTAAACAAATTTTAATACAAATTGTAAGAGTCAAGTTTGGAGGCATATAACAATGGTAAGGAGTGGGTGATTAAGCTTAGGTTAATGCTGAAAAATAATTGGTTGAAGAAATTATGTTGGTTATGAGCTCCAAGTATTCTTTAATGAATGCTACCTTCCTGAACAAAGTTCTAAAATTTTCATTTTTCGTACCAGATCAAATTATCTGACATCGTATTTCTGAATTTTTGTTTTGGTATATTAATCCAGGTATCTACTTGCTCAAAGTGTGGTGGTGATGGTAAGACCATAACAGAATACTGTCGGTATTGTGGAGGTGAAGGTAAGGTCAAGTCTCCTAGAAGTATCAAAGTGGACATCCCACCTGGTGTGAGTGATGAAACTACTATGCGAATAGAGGGAGAGGGTAATGTTGACAATAAAAGGTATGATGCTTCTAGCTTAAGTGTTTCATGTTTCTAAATAGCTAGCAGTTGTTACATGGGTCTGATTCACATTTACCATTGGAGCTTAGACATATTAACTTCGTCTTGTTCATTACTGTCATTATGGCACCTACCCTTTTACCTAGTAAGAGGGATGATCATCATGATCTAGTACCAGTCTCACCTCACAGGACCCCATTGTTCTTTGAACTCCTTTCACAGGCTGGCGACAGGACCCAGCTAACTGAACTGTAAATGTAATAAATGAACACTAAACTGTTTATATTAGAAGTCAACTCTCCTAGATAACGGTTTACATTCCAGAGATAAATGAAGTTTTCTAGCGAAGCTCAATGGAAAATACCAGATCAGTGTCTTATATCAAGCATAAGAAACAATTAATATAATTTATGAAATATGAACCAATTTTTTGAACTGGTTCATTTAGATATCCTAATTCTGCATCGATTTCTTGCAATTCCAGTCAAAATGGTTGCTACCAAGGCAGCACAAGCAAGATATATAGTGAATATGAAGGCTTAAGAACGAAAATAGCTTTATTCAGAACTTGTGATAAGGAGCAATACTGAGTCATTGTTTTATTTTCTTGTAGATACAACCATCTCTATTATGTTAACCAATTGCATGCCTAAAGCTGCCAATATAGGTCCATTATGTTTGTCTTTTCATCCTTCTCTTTGTTTCACCACAACCAGTATTAACTTTGTGTCTTTTATTTTGGTTAGTAATACATAATGGTTAGATATTATGTTCTGTAACTTGTAATTATATGGGTACATTCATTTCTACCTTTTCAGTAGTCGCTATATTGGTTATTCATCTATGGTGCTGTTTTGCTTGTGTTTGGAATTTAAATTCAGTGTATTGTTTTTTTTTTTCCTTTTTAGAAGAGAGATCTCGATAAGATTGAAATTCATAAATGAATAGTAAAACAATTCTTACATTCATCATCATCGTCATTATGCAAGGCAAAGCTTTTTCAAGAATGAACAACATACTCCCTAAACCACACTTAGGTAAAACAATGTATGACACAACAAAAAGTTTAGTCAGTAAAAACATAAACGAAAGATAAAATTTGTTTCTTTTCCAAAAACTGTAAACTGAAGAAGAACCAGGAGTGGCGACTTAGCACAGTAAAACATGTGATATGTACATAGATAAGGATACATACGATAGATTGCTTGGATAACTGCAATACTAACTGGATTCTTCCATCGTGGAAACTTCTTGTTTCTACAAATTGAATGTATCCACATATTTTGCCTGCTAAGTATCACTCCCCTGCAATTAATACTTCTTTTGCTAGGTCATTAAATAAAAAGTTGGTGATACTATTGATCTTCAATGCAGGAATAGAGTTGGTGATTTGTATTTACTCATTCATGTTCGCCAAAAACATGGGATACAAAGGGAGGGTCTTCATCTTTACTCAGATATTAAGATAGATTATTCGCAGGCAATATTAGGTACTGTCATTCAGGTAAATACTGATCTGTGACCAATTGAATAATATATCTGCATGATTTTACGTGGAGCAACTTTCCATTTATTTTTTTAATGCTAACGTGTTATATTTTACATCAACCACGTTTAAGGGAGATGTGCGTAACCATATGTAATCTCAATGCTATCATTATTCTACTTGAAATTGTCAATGCTCAGAAACGTATACCTTACTAAGAACAGAAAATACCCATTAAGAATGTTACAATATGGTCTTAAGATAAAGATAATCAAGATATAAATTTGGAGTCATCAACTTATACGTCTTCTCTCAGTACATTCTTTTCAAATTACTTGGGGCCCCCTTTAGTGATCTGTTTTGGGGAAAATGATAGTCCATTTACACAATGGTAGGTTATGCTAAATATTTATGATCTATTGTCTATATTATCTGCTCAACATGCTCAACTTAGTGCTCACAGCCTTGGGTTAGTGTAAAATGTAGATGAATGGATGCAACTTTTTCTTCTACCACCATGTCTAATCATACTGCTTGACGCTAAAACGTTTTCCAATTTAGGTTGAAACAGTTGATGGTCTAAAAGACCTTCATGTTCCTCCTGGAACTCAGCCTGGGGAAACCATAAAACTTTCAAAGATGGGAGTTCCAGATATTAATAAGCCATATGTCAGAGGGCATCATCACTTCACTGTGAATGTTCAGATCCCGAAATATATCAGGTAACCTGTACCTACAGCGTGTTTGTAATACTAGCTACCTAATTGATTATCTTGAAACCTCATAGATTTCTTTGCGATACAAAGTTAGCTAATTGCAGTTCTATGCTATATCCATGATTAATTGATAACCTTTGCCCCGGATTTTGGTGGTTGCTATTTTATAGATATGAGTCAATTGCTTAAGAATTTTGAAATAATCCGCATCTTTTGACTTCTGTTTGTCAAATGAAATGCTTTCCCTTTTCATACCATGAATTACATTAGCTCTTTCTACAAAAAATGGCAACTCCGATTTATATACATGGACTGTAGGAGTAAAATAAATGATGAAAAGGTAAATAAGATCTTTTTTTACCCTAAATCAAGGATGCATGAATGTTGAGCATATGTTTTCAATGTCTTCACGTAGCATGTGGTACTTCTATAGTGTTGTACTTCTATAGTTCCATGCTTCAATATTAGTGTCAATGTTATGAATGTTGAACATATGTTACATGGCAAAAAGTTATGATCATTTGTCTGCGAGTTTACTTTTTTCTCTATTATAGTTCTTAATATACTGACCATGTAGCACCATGTTCTTGTCATATTAGTAACGAAGAGCGCCTACTGGTTCAAAAGTTGGTGGCGATACGACATAATACAGTTAACGGTATGGTGTATTTGTTTTTAGATACAACATTTGTTCAATGTTATAAACACAACTGAAAAGAATAGGAAAACTAGAGTGTGCTTAGTTGGAGAAAAAAGTTTCTTAATTTTCTATTTTCAGTTTTGTAAAAAAAGGTGGGGATTAAATTTTCCACAAAACGTAGAAAACGCGTTCATGTGACACTGTTTTCTATTTTGAAGAAAAGAAGGGGAGTTGCAAGGGACACAAAGAAAACACAAAAATGTGTGTTGTAGTTTCCCTTGTTAAGTTGGGAAATGCATGTTTTGTGTTTTGTAGAGAATGTGTTGGGAAAAGTTTGATTACGCAATCTCTATTTTCCTGTAGAAAACAAGTGTGTTTTCTTTCAACTAAACGCACCCTAAACATTGAAAGGTATATCTTATAATCATCTTATTCATTGTTTCTGTTGTATATCCCCAGGAGGACAAGACAATATCTTTGATAAACATAAAAGAGATGTACCTTCAAGCTACACCAGCAAAAAACATGCTACATCTTTATGGAACTCAATTTGGGGCATATTAGGGTACGCTCTCATCTGCTATCAAATTCTGTCAGTTGATGTTTTTAACTTAATCTTCTTTCACGCATTTGCCGCATTCCCTTTCAATGTAGTATATTCTTGCATGGCATCTAATATCATCTGGAGAACAGTGAATACTTAAGGTACAATGGCGGGCAATGCAATAGGATAAAGTAAACCTTAACTATACCTAGATCCATACATAAACAACACAAAAAGCCCTACAATTCTAATAATCAGTAGTTGGAGGTTTATAGGAAGTATCCACGCTTTCTATCAAACAAAGTGACGGTAAACTTCAGCGAGTTACATGCATTTATGGAAACATAGTTCTTCAATTTGTGCATGGCTGCCTAATTGGAACTCATCTGTTAGGCTTGTGGATGAATAGCCAAACTCATGTCAGAAAACAAACCCGTGTGACCGTGTCAACTCGCAAGTAGTTCAGGCCGGCTATTGAAAAACCACATCTAGCTTCTGTCTTATATATCAAATAGTATTTTAAAGAAGGTAAACACAATTCCCTATTGTAAACCTAGGATGTTTGTCAACCTGCATGCATACCCATTATGCAAAAAGCACTATGATTGTGAGCATCCTTAAGCTCCTTAAATTTGTAAAACACCATTCTAATGACTCTATTGGGGGATAATATGAACTTGCGAACTGCACCCACCGACGAGGCAATATTCAGTTTCATAATGTTGTCAAAAATATACCTCCATTAAAAATGGGAAATAATCCCTCTTTAGTATCCGGCTACCTAAATATATAGGAAGTATTCTGACACGATAGATCCTTTTATGGCAAGTGTTACTTATTTTTCTGGAAGTACTAAAAATTACACATTACAATATTAGTGTTAATATCACAAAATGCAACTTTAGTGAACACTAATTGTCTAATTCACAATATTAACTAAGATAATATGTACTTTGTGCAAACGGAATTACTCTCTTTGAGGGATGGCGATAATAATTCACCAATTGGCTGCTGTTAATTTGTTATGAAGATTCACTTTACTCTCTTGAAGACATATTCATTCCATGCTATAATCATTGATAATAATAAGCATTGCCTGTAGATATAAATTGATAAAGCTCTACATCCTATCAAAACTCAAAGATATAGAACATGAATCTATCTCAACAGAACTAGTTTTCCCTATCCTCTTAGTGCTGGTAGCATGCTGTCCATCCAGTTGTCAAATAAACCTTACTTGCAATGCTGCATGGGCTAATGACAATTATTATTTTGCCCACTCAAAAGGCACCTTGTTCGCAATGTGTTGATCCCGCTCATACGGCGTTGCATCCTGGCTTATTATACAATTAGCAGGAAAAAGCTGCTACCAGTGGACATTTGTTGTTGGATAGGCACATTAACATTTCAAATTTTATGCTTTTTGATAATACTTAGTATAGCCCGCATCTTGTAATGGATCTTGTTAACTAACTTTATCTTTGATGGAGATTCGTTAGATAATATGTTTAGAGATTCATATTGTATTTTCTACTATATCCGTTGTCATCTTAATTTTCTATTCGCTTCAAAGTTTCACTTTCCCCCTTAATTATAACTTCAATTTATTAGTATTAGTTTTTTAAATTTATATAGATTATATTTTTGCCTATAATCTTGAATTTACTCCCTTCGCAATGCGTAGGCAAATAAAACCTTTTTATCAACAATTACGAAAGTTGCACAATCTGTCACGTCACTGATTTGATGATGTTGTCGAAAGAAAGTTTCAGCAGATTGTTTCGTCAAGCTCTGATGGCCATATGATAGGACCTAAATTAATTTATTAAATTCAAAGAATTAGTAACAAATCACAAAGTGTGAATGTGATATGAACCGGGTCGATAATGAGATAAAAGAACAATAAAGATAGAGTAATCGACGTTCGAGAGGTCGAATAAGCTCTCCCAATTGACACGAAATCAATTTACCATAATAATATTCAACATAATATCCATTACAACCCTAATACCCTATATATAAGAAAAGATACCCTAGACTTAACTTGGTCCCCAAGAAAATATATTAAGAGGAAACTAATTAATTAATAATAACTATAGAATGCAGGATCGTATCAATACTCCCGCCCCCAAAAACACCTTGTCCTCAAGGTGTTGCTTCAAAAAGTCGCCTCGAATAATTCCGGGATCCCATAGTTTTCTTATAGCTATACTCTGATGTTGTCCAATGGTAAGCCCAAAGTCTAATCCGTGATTGTTGAGCCTGCCCAGTTTTGAGTGGTAAAACCCTCCCAACTCAATAGAAGTAAGGCCAGCATCTGATCCATCTTTTTTCCTCACGTCTCGTAAATCATCAAAACTCACCCAATAACGATGATGAAGGGCTTCATGTATCATTTCATCACCATGTTTATGTTTTACCCCAACAAGCACAAAAGAAGTTTTATTCAGGTGCATAAACCTTCCGCTACTTTCACTACTAAAGTTTTGCTTCCGATGCAGCCCTTGGTTTTCATCATAGACTGCAATCACCTCGTCCCTCTTGTTTCGGATTTCTTCTATGCTTGATTTTGTGCTTTTGTCCTCGTCTCTTTTCACATCAGAACATGCAACCACCATGTTTTCTTCCGGTGTTGATCCATCATCGCAATCTTCAGTGACAAAGATTTGTGATTTAGGATTTGATATTATATTTTCGGATGCTTCCTGAGCTCTTTTAAGATCACGCCACTTCTCCCATTCTTCAACCTCCTTAGCGCGGCCCATTGAAATCGCCAATTTCTTCAATAAATCTATAATCTCATCCCAACTCTTTTGTATTCTGTCACTAGTCATAGATGAAGAAGCAATTAAACTAAACCTTTTTCTACAGCATTCTACACTTTTGACATTGCATCCGCAGCTCCATTCTCCACCCCTTTTTTATAAACTATTTCATAATCAAAATCCATGAGCTTTGGAAGCCACTTCATATGAGGAGTAGTAGTAATTCTTTGATCCAATATATACTTGAGGCTAAAATGATCTAATCTAGCAAATAACCCCTCCATTTCTCCAATGCAAGAATCACTCCTAATAATTTTTTTTCATAGGTTGAAATTCACTGGTGTTTGGCTGAGAGTGTGTTACTCAAATAAGCAATAAGATAACACTCTTGACTCAACACTGCTCCTATTCCCACCTAGAAGCATCGGTTTCAGTCACAAATTTCTTGTCAAAATTAGGAAGGGCTAACATAGGAGCACTAATCATGGCTTGTTTCAAGTTTTCAAAGGCCACTTTAAGTGTCTTCATTCCACTTGAACCCAATCTTTTTCGACAGATGAGTCAAAATTAGGAAGGGCTAACATAGAAGATTACAATTGGTTAGCTGAATAATGAAGTAAAACTATAACCTGTATTTAAATGGAATTTTAAGCAGGAAAATCTGTTGGAAGTGGTTAACTGCCTCTTGTTCTTCTCACGTGCCATCCACATGCTAACTTTTGACTTTCAGTTTGACCTTTATTATGACTCGTAACATCATAGTTTATAGGAAATTTGGGTGTTAATAAATGCTTATTTGCAATGTTGTTACATGTCTAATGTTCTTACTCCACCTAAAACCGTTCTACTAGCAGGTTGCCTTTACCAGATTCCCTGTAGTGTAGATGTAGGGCAGTTCCACACGAGGCTTATAACAAAACAAAATAGATTGTCAAGGTTATTACGTGGATGGAGTTGAAATAATTTTTCTGCCGAGGGTCTGGTAGCAATATACTTTCTAGACCAAAAATAGCCAAGAAAAATATATTACTTTCTATGCAATTCAGTCTGCTATTGGTATGTTGAAATCATAAGTGGGTAATAGGAAAAGAGAATTTGATAGGGTGTCTGAATCCATGTCCTTGTCTTTACTGAAGTTTATTGCCAGAATTCATCATTTAGCCTAGCTTCTGTACAGCATATCTGTTCCAACATACTTTATGCTCACATTTACGTAATAGCTCAAATATATGTTTACTCCTTGTCATTACAGTGCTCTGCTATCAATATCATAGAACATTTGAATCTAAAAAATTGAAGATCATTGCTGCAAATCTTAAATTTGAAAAATTAGTTTGGATTTTGAAGTTTTTGTTTTTTGGTTTTAACACATGAGCATCATAATCGGTCACAACTTCATAGTTATGTTTCTGTAACAGGCGCGGACAATCTGGGGATCGATTTGCTTCAACAAGCATGTGCAAGCCAGTGTACTGGAAACATCATTCGCCAAGTTCTCCAACAATGGTTGTTACCACTATTGTTATTGTTTTAACTTGTATATTCAGCTCTGCATGTAAGTCAAAATTTTCTTCATTGGTGAAACGAAGACAACACTAAGCCAACCTTGGAAGCAAGAGACACAAATAGTCACGAAACATAGGAAATCAAATAACACGTGTTCATTATTATTTTTATGAAATCTTTAGCACTCCTTTCTATCATGATACACAACAGAATCCCTAATCTTTATCTTTAACCTTCTTATACAACTCGCAAACAATAAAATAATAGCTTACATAAGTATGAAAAATCTTAAAATCTACAAGCAAGTATAAAGTAACCCCAACAGAAGCAAAATCCTAGAGCTTTGTATAACCATCCCATTAGATTTCTTTTTCTTTCCGTCATCAGATTCATCGTCGCTATCATCATCAGTAAGATCTTTAGGGTGGTCAAAGTTAGCCGGGACTATTGTATCCGGCACTGTATCATCACCAGACTCTTGGCTAACTGGACCAGGGGATTCTGGTGTTGGAGGCTTCAAACTTGGTGGCAACCCTTGTCCTTGGGTCACATTGATACTAAACTTCTGGCCATTCTCACATTGCTCTCCATCATAAAAACTTGAGAAAAAATAGGTAGGCCCAACCTTGAGAAGTGGGACGGCTGCAGAAACGGGGTGGACGGCTGCAGCAGATGGATCAGGTGATGCGTAATTGATGGTGTCGTTGTCTAGAGCACTGCTGTCGTCACAGAGGGTGTAGATGGTGGAATTGTATGTTTGTACAACTGTATGATTATTATCTGTGTTGAAAACTGTATGTAGAAGAAGGAAAAAAAAATTACTAAAAGGACATTTGTGAACAAATCAGCAAGTCTCAATGATAAGAAAGACAATAATAGAATGTACAATCACTATTGCTTTTAGTAAATACAATGTACTTTGCTATTTATAGCTGTCAATTATGAAACCTGACACAATAACCACCTACACATGTCATAAGCTGACTTTTAGGCCAAACAAAATGGTGCTATTATCAATGTCCTATATTTCGTGTCGACAATACTAGACTCACTCATAAAATTCACACAAAATTTACTCATTTCAACGGATGATTGATGTATTTTGCGGCAATTTTTCTCTCCTCTTTCTTATTAAACCAATCACCGGTTAACTCGTTAGCGAGTGAATTTTTTTTGTTGATTTAGTGAGTGGCTCTAGCATTTATCATTTCACATTTTAAATCCTTTACCCCTTTTTATCTCAGTGTAAGTGTATTGATAGAGCAAATCAGTCATTCACAGAGCAAAATAGTTTTTTTATGCTTTTTTATTTTGTATCTTTTTTAATTTTATTAGTTTTGACTTGTCAAATTTTATATTTTATATTTTACATTTTTTTCTGTCAATTTATTAATAAAACAAGACAGTATTTAATGGTTTTCTGCTTTGTATTTTTATGTTTTATTACTTTTGACTTATCAATTTTTATATTTTTTATTTTATTATTATTATCATTTATTTATTTTATTCTTTTTTAATTTTGAAGTTTTATAACAAACTAAATTATAAAATAAAAAAATGTAAAAAATAAAAAGAGAAAAAGTTAAGGGTATTAGTGGTACTTTAGGAAGGTACCAATATCCCGTCCTAACAAAATTTACTCCAAATCTTTCAAAAAAGTAAATAATGATATTTACACGGGTTATGAAATAGTATCATGATCCAGATACTTAAAAGAAACTATATTGTATCATTTTGTTAGTTAAACAGGTTTTTTGCATTGTAAATGTATACAAGTGAAAATTTATGGAGATGGATGTATTCGGTAGGGTATTAACAAAAAGAGATTTATTCGGGCCGTATTTCATATTTTCACATTTAACGCATGGCGCGCAAATTTGTAGCGCATCACTTTTTTTTCATTGTTAATTTGGTCAAATGTCGAATTTTTAAAACCATCTCATCATCGGCGCGCCACATCATCAACTAGCACGCCCGATTTAATTAATCTTGCCCATTTGATTGCTAACACATGTATCCGGCATTTGCCATGTAGGATTTGACGCTCGTTACCTCATCAAAGCACGTAAAATTGGACAAAATCGAAAAAGGGTTTGAATTGGATAGAAAATAGTAAATCAAAGGTGATAATGTCCGTATTTGTAATATCACTACAAAAAATAGTTGATTTCTCCACATTTATTTCTTTACAGTATGGCCAATTGTGGACTTTCTTTTATATGGATTATAAGTTTGCTACATTTATAGGTGTCATAAATATTTTAAAAATAGTCCACATATATAAGTATGTACAATTACAAAAAGGCTATATTTATAAGTGTCACAAATGTTTTCACGCTTTTAATTATAAATATCTTTTGCAATTTTGCCACACTTCTAGGTATGGACATTTAAAAAATATTTTCACACTTTTAACCATGAACATTTAGATAATATCTCTACATTTATATATGTAAGAAAATTTGTCACACCCATTATTACCATACTTGAATAAGTGTGGACTATATAATTTTATACATTTTTAATTGTGAACATTTGGTCTTTAAAATGGAAGAATTTAACTAGTTTTTTGTAGTGTATTTTTTTTATATGACCTGCTGATTTAAAAATCATTATTAAACAAATATCAAATTCGACTTCGTGAATGCCAGATATTTGAATTGAATTTTTGTTGTATAAATGCTGTAAGACGTGACTTGTGAAAGGATTTACTCTCAAAAAAGAAGATAGTTGTTTACAAGATTACGATAGAATTGTCTGCAAGCAATGTGTCTTATGCAATACAATTTTATCTGTTTTTTTTCTTTTCTTAAAATAATGTGCTTATGACCCACATGAATTTTGTTGTTTTCTCTAATTATATAAGGTTTATTTATTTATTTTTATTTTTATTATTTTTTTATTTTATTTTTCAATAGTACATTAATTTAAGAGCAATGCTAGATTAACAAAAACTTTACAAAATTATATTCAATTTGTCAAACTAAATGTAGAGGATAAAAAGTATACAAAAGAGATTATGATATGTAATATAATTTGACCACTACATTTTACTTAAGTCATTATGTTGATTTAGTTTTATAAAGTTTTTGTAAATATAGCGTTGCTCTTAATTTAAACACATTTTTACGCTAGAAAACATGCCACGAAATTTCCACTATATTGCAAAGAAAAAGTAAACATCTTAGCCTTTTTGGTTACCACAATATGTGGCTTACATTAAAATAGCAATAATGAAGCAACAATGAATATTTAGGGAAGAAAAGGAGCATGTGCAGTTGTGCAAACTATAAACTGACGTAAATCATCATTGATCATATAATGCACTTTTTTTAACATGATAAAATAATTTTACATCGGATCTAGCTAGTTTCTGAAATTACCCTTGTATGGAATGAACATGAATCCATTTTTGTTTCATTTGATAGCATGACACGTATATATATAGTATAGTATCTTTATTTACTAGTAGTAAACAAAGAGATAGATCATGTTGAAGTTCAAAGGGTTTTTGATCTTTAAATGGTTTTAACTTTTAAAATGCAAGTTTCCAGTGATACCCTTATCTAGAAATGAACCTTGCTTTCCATCATATTCACACATTTATTATTGATGATCATAGAGATAATATATATTCCCATAAATACAAAAATAAACAAAAAATTTGATGATAAAGATCAAGATCAAGAGAAAGAGAAAACATACTTAGGAAATCACCAAGAGAGAAAGTTTTGGAAGAAGCCCATTTTTGATAATCAACAGTTGGTTTCTCAAGTTTGTCAAACCAACCAAGATCACCTCCAACAGTGTAGTTTTTGTAACCAGCAACAGCACTTGTCATCATAAAAACCATCACTATCAACATTTTCTTCTTCCACTGCTCCATCACTCAAACTCACTATCTTTATACAAGTGAAGTGAGAGTGCAGCAAGTACAAGAGTTACTGCTTTTAAAAGTATGTAGCTTTCTTTGGCTATACACAACCAGCTGCTTTTTGTTGATTTTATGTACTAATAATAATTGTCTATATATAACTAAAGATATATATTCCACACACACAGAGAGAGAGACAGACAGGGGGAGATAGAGAATAACTTCTAATCTTTTATTATTTACTATTTTTTTACAGAATATATATCTTCTACTTTTTATTTATTCATGTCGGTTTAGTTATCTCTTTTTATGGTATTTGTGGGTCTATTTATAACATAGTCGATGAGAGAGCAACATGTATAGTGCAGGGTGCTTTTTCGCCCTATGACGCGAGCCCGGGTGGTTTTTTGATTTTTCATAACTTAGACAATAATACTAATAAAAAGACTTTATTACATTTGTGATTTTAAAAAAAAAAATTGCATATAAACTTAAATTATATTACTCATATATATATAAAATATTATACGTATTTATATACAAAATTAATAAAAGTATTTACCTTTTCAAATAACAGCACTGTGTGATGGCACATATTGAACACTTTTTTGAGACCCCTCTAATGCAAGCCAACCATACCCCAATTCATATTATACGTTCTCGTTGCATCTAACTTCAATTAGCTTCACATCTTTTGTTATTTCTATGTCTATTTAATTAGTGTAGTTCATTGACAATCTCATTTGCTTTAAAATACCAATGCGGGTTCTGATGTGGTCGACATCTTTTTGCTTCTTCTTTATTATTCAATCACTAAACAAATTATATAATCACTAAACAAAATTATTATTAAGAAACAAAAAACACATAGTTAAAAAAGGTGACACAAAACTACACTATTCAATTAATCATATATCAACCTTATCCATTAATTTTATTTTTTATTTAGTTGACAAAGAAAAAACTATTGTTTTAAAACATCTAAAAAACATAAATTTTGAGACAGGATGTAGTAATTCTTTCTTTTGTTCTACTTGGACATCTAATCTTGAGCTGTCACCTACACTTAATTTGTCTGCATCGCGCCTGATGACAAATTTTTACTACTAGAAGCCCTCATGCTATTGTTGACTTTCTAAGGAAAATAACTTTTGGGCAACATGTATGGTGGAATACCATACAAGTGAAATTGACATTTATAATATACTATTATTATCAAGTGAAATTGACATTTATAATACTATTATGTTTTAAAAGTTCTAATTATATATATATGTACAAATGTTTAGAACTAAAAAATATATAAAATATCATTACTGAAATTCAGTGACAATTAAATACGTAGTGTAATATTTACGTTTCCTTTTTGAGTTTATGAAAAGGCAAATCGCATAAAAAGGTACTAATTTTATGTCCAATTTCAATTAAAGTTACTGTTATTTTTTTTTTCTCAATTTAAGGTACCCGACTTTTTTTTTGGGCCGATTTAGGTTTTTTTCTAACTTCCGTTAACTATTTCGTTAGTAAATTACATGTTTGGTCCTTGAGTTTGTATATGCATTTCATGTTTGGTCCGTTAACTGTTTTTGCATGTTTCAGTCCGTTTTTGCACATTTTCGTCCGTTTTACACGTTTCGTCCATTTTACACGTTTCGTCCATTTTTACACGTTTCCGTCCATTTTTTCGAAATCTTTTTTTTCCAAATTTTTTTGAAAAAAACTTTTTCGAAATATTTTTTTTCCAATTTTTTTTCAAACAAAAAAATTTCGAAATATTTTTTTTCAAAAAAAAATTTTCAATATTTTTTTTCCAAATTTTTTCCAAAAAAATTTTTCGAAATATTTTTTTCCCAATTTGTTTTCAAAAAAACTTTTTCGAAATATTTTTTTTCCAAATTTGTTTCAAAATAATTTTTTCGAAATATTTTTTTTGAAAAAAGTTTGGAAAAAGAATGTTTTATTTCGAAAAATTTTCAAAATTTTTTTTTAAATATTTTATTCCGAAAATATTGAAAATTTTGAAAAAAAATCAAAAATTTTTTTTGTGTGGTGATTGGTGGTGTTGGGTCGTGGTGGTTAGTGGCGGTGGTGATTGGTTGTGGTGAAACGTGCAAAAACAGACAGAAACGTGCAAAAACGGACGAAAACGTGTAAAAACAGACGAAAACGTGCAAAAACAGACGAAAACGTGCAAAAATAGACAAAAACGGACGAAAACGTATAAAAACGAACGAAAACGTTTGCAAGCGTATGAAAACGGACGAAAATAGACCAAACATGAAATGCCTATACAAACTCAAGGACCAAACATGTAATTTACTAACGAAATAGTTAACGGAAGTTAGAAAAAAACCTAAATCGGCCCAAAAAAAAAATCAGGTACCTTAAATTGAGAAAAAAAAAGAATAGTACCTTTAATTGAAATTGAATATAAGATGAGTACCTTTTTATGCGATTTGCCCTTTATGAAATTGGATGAAAATTAAATAAGAAAATGAAAATTTATAGTTTTTATTCTTGATTATCTTCTTAAAAATAGTTTATGACTCTTGCCATGAACTTGGAATTAATCAAGTAATAAACGAGATGTTAAATTTATGATTCAAAAAACTATATATAAATTAGATCAGGTAAAGAATCCTATCATTAGAAAATCATTAGGCATAATAATTTTTTCTAGCTAATGTGTTTGACAAATCTGAACTTGTAACTACTACAGATACTTTTATTTTCTCTAAGAGACGCAATTAAAATTATCATAGAGGTTTGATTGAAATTATGTGTGTTGTCCTTCTATAATTGTCTCAATAATTAACTTATTAAATTATACACGATGATTTTGTTGGTTGTCCTAACGTATGATATTAACTTATGATGATATGTTACAATGGTAATGTACATAAAAATATCTTTTTAGGTATAACCATGATATATATGTCTGATTACTGACATATTAATTGGGTTATATAATTTGAGCCTAAAGGTACATGTTTAAGTTTACATTTGATATAACAAATATCATTGTTTTAAAACTTAGGTTCTTGGCCTGTTCAATCGAATCAGCTCGGAAACCGGGTCGAATGTGATCGGGTTTTTGCTTGTTTGATAATTGGATTGAACCGTCGTTTTTATGTTGACCCATTTTGATAAACCCGGCCGAGGCATGATTTTTTTTTTCAAAATATCTAACGAAACTTTTTTTTCCATTAACCTTTTTAAGTTTAACTAGTTTTAGATCCCCTACACGCAGATGCTTTGGGTTCGATTTTTGTTAAATTAGTTTTGGGATAGTAAATATATGTTAATTTAATACTCATAAAAATAAGATAATATGAATAGATCATACTCATAAAATAAGATAATATAAATAGAATAACGTAATAGAGTAAAGATCAAATGAGAAATATAATTAAGATGAGAATGATGAGAAGAAATTACAACCACAAATTTGAGATGCATCTACAAAAATAGATGCATTTCCCTATTATTTCTCTCCCTTTATTTAAAATATGTGATTATTATTTTTTCTCATTTTTCTTATTTCAATATCTCTTCTCACTAGATCTATTCCCTAAGGTAACATATCAACATGATTGAAGAAAAATATAATTTACCTTAATATAATATGAATAAAATAAGATAACATATCAACATTACTCAAGAAAAATGAAAGGTATTTCCAACAATGAAGCATTTTAAAATATAATTCACCTTATAAAAATATTGATGATATATAAATATTTACGTTATTTTTTCCTTTTCCCATTCCACGTCAGCAACTTTTTCTTTGGATATGCCGAATACAATTCTTTAAGTCGATCCACAATGCTCTCATCATTTGTCATATTAAGAATGCTATATATACCAATCCAATTCGACATTTTGATCAGTGATTTATGTTTACGTAAGGTATGTAAATCGGTTTAAAGATGGGATGTGAATGGTTTTGTTGTTTGGTTTCCCGTGTTGAACGATAAGGACCCGATGAGATTGATATAGATCAAGAAGTTCGGGTAACGCTTAAATAAGAACCATACTTCACTGTTGTGAGGCAGTATTTGCCCAAGTGTGTGAAATTTGTAAAGTTGTGTGTGTTGCTCTCCTTTTATAGAAAGCTTTGTAGAGTTTAGAGATAAAACCTTTTGGGATAATTAACAGCTGATAGAGAGCCAGGTGTTGATCATCCGAGAGCAGACAAGGAGGACAGTTGTCATGCGTCCTTTAGCTCGTACAAAGTGGTGCTTGTCGTGCGTCCACACTGTGCAGTGTCAGATGGTACATCTTAACCACTAGTGCCAGTTGGGGAGCAGTAGTATTGTCATGCTCAGTCTGACTTGAGAGGTTTTACCAGGCCCTGCGGAGCCTGGGATTTAAGCCGGGCTTCCATCAAGTGTTGATGGGCTTTGGGCTTGATTCGAGCGTGTAATTGATAGGCTTGGGCCACTAATATTGATTGTTTGATACACTATCAAGCCCCCAGTCTAGTAATAGATCATGCACTAATATGATGCCGGACTTTGTAACTGAGTCCCCCTAGTTCGTGTAATGCTACCAGGGTTCTTTTTCAGGCCTTTCGTTTCCATGTTTCAATCATATTTGTCTTTTATAATGATGACTAGATGTAGGCTTTTTACCTCGATCAGGGTTGTAAGCTGAGTTGGGAAATATGTGTACTTGATATTTTCATGGGGAAGAGTAGGAATATCTTGCTTTGGGTTTATTCGATATCTTTGGGATTTGACGCGTCTTTACAGTCTTTGAGACTGTAGACGGTGTCATCCTGATATTTATTGAGCGGTGTGTATAACTTGTCCATTCGACTGTACTTGACGTGTGTGTTGACATCAGTTGTACTCGCGCCTTTGCAGGGTGTTTATCACGTGCCTCATAAATGTGTTTTGACCTAGTGGGTTTTTGCCAAGTGTAACTCGCTGATTTGTTTTCTTTGCATATAAATAGGGCTAGAAAGGTGGGGTGGTTACAACTTGAAACTGTAGAGCCCTTTTATCCAATTTTTCCACATCTCTTCCCAAACCCTACTTCCTTCAAGAAATTTTTTTCGTAGGTTTTTCACTATATTTTTTACGAAGGGCATTTGTCTTCCTTCGGTTTTTATGGTGCAAGATGAAGATTAGTCATGTTGATGGCGAAGACGTTTGTGGTCTGGGATCCTTGACCCGTGTATGGGGGTTGAATATGGAGACGCTTACTCCTCTTTTATTATTGTCTAACGTTGCTATCCTTTGGGTGTACTTTGATCCCGTTGGATTTTCGCAAGTGATTGTTAGAATGGAAGGCGTGGAGAGTCTTGCATCGGACTTTCTCTTATTTTTCTTTAAGTCCTACCAGGGTGATTTGGTCGTCCTAATGAGAAACTACCTGTTTCACCGTGTATGCGATTAACGGCTGTGCATACCATGCCGACAGGGTTATAGTTATGCTTTGTCATTGCAGGCGTGGATCCTCGCAGTGTGAGTTTTTTCCAAGTGAAGAAACTTCCAGTAGGATGTTGATCCAGATTATTGCAAAACACACGAAGTTTTACAATCCTCATAGGCAGAGTACCTAACCGTTGTAGTGTAATACAGGCAAGACACGGGGGATTGATTGTTTTCTAGGGGAATAGTGAGGTAGGCTCGAAGTGTATAATGGAATAAGTATAAAGGTTGAGGGATGATTATTTTTGTATTTTTATATTTTTAAGAAAGTAAGGTAAAATCTCGGGGTTTGAAGAGTTTGATTTTTATAAGTAATAATTAAAGTAAATTAAACCAATTATGTAGAAAATTAAATTGGTGAACTCGTATGATAGGTAAAAGCGTATTTACTTAGAATCTCACTACTCCCTAGTTATCTCCTATTGATTAGTCGAATTGTCACTTCCTTGTTTTAATTAGAGCGTTTTATTCCTTAATATCAATCGCTAAGGGTTGTCAATCCCTAACACTATGAATTTTGTTCTCGTTGAGGCTATCTCAATGTCAGCGAACGTAACTCACGCGTTAAGTACAACGAACAACACACTATCTATATATAGTGTGGCGTTTAGTCGGACGTTCAAGCAAATATCCTAAGATCTAGCCAGTTTTCCTACTCCTAACGCGAATAAAAACTAATCAAAACAAGAGACGACAATTAATAATCAATAACTAGGTTTCATTCAAACCTAAGTAAACACTAATAAATTTAGCCTAACATGTTAGATCTAAGAGAAGACAAACAAATAATCACACAACACATAAACATATTGTAATGATTAAAGATTGAATAACTTATCTTTAAAAAAAAACAAGGAAGTTATAGGGGCTAAAAACCCTTAGGGTGTGTTTGGTACCGAGAATTGGGGCAAGAGAAATGGAAATGGTTCCATTTCTCTTGTTTGGTACCGAGAATTGAAAAAGCGGAGAAATGGGGTAGAGAAATGGAGAGAAATGGAGAGAATTGGGTAGTGTAATTTGGTTAGCTCCATTTCTCTTATTTTAGTGGAGAAATTGGAGAAATGAATTAATTTTTTTTTTTTTTTTTTTTTTTTTTTTTTTTTTTTTTTTTTTTTTTTTTACATTTAAAAAAAATTAAAAAAAATATTTAAAAAAAATATATATATTTTTTAAAAAAAATATTTTTTTTAAAAATAAGTTTTTTTTTAAATAAATACATTTTTTTTAATTATTTTTAAAAAATTATTTTTTTTAAATATTTTTTTTTAAATAAATACATACATTTTTTTTAAATAAATACATTTTTTTTCAAAATTATTTTTAAAAAATTATTTTTTTAAAAATTTATTTTTTTAAAAAAATATTTTTTTTTTAAATATTTTTTTTAAAAATTATTTTTTTTTAAAAAATAAGTTTTTTTTTTAAAAATAATTTTTTTTTTAAAAATTATTTTTTTTTTTAAAATAAGTTTTTTTTTTAAAATAAGTTTTTTTTTAAAAAAAAATTATTTTTTTTTTAAATAATTTTTTTTTTCATTTCTCGGGTCAAGTCTCTGTTGTTACCAAACATTAGAATTGAACACAATTCTCTACTGATTTCTATTCTCTGAGATTATATTCTCTACTACATTTCTTTTCTCTGAATTTCTCTCTACCAAACGCACCCTTACAAAGTTGTAAAATTCGACACCAAAGTGGTCTCTCTAGGTTCTCCAAGTTGCACCCTTTACAATGAAAAACATACAAAAATATATATAGGAAAACAATTGTGACAGCGTCACTTGCAAGTTGTGATGTCGTCAGCTCGCCATCATTAGGGTTTCAAGAACTATAGCCGCCTTATTGTGGCGGCATCACCTTATGGAATGTGACGCCGTCACTCTTCAGTTTCTTGGTCATGACGCCGTCAGCTCAAGGACGTCACCATCACTTGAAGCGTCACTTGGAAAATTTATAACATGATCATCTTCGTTAATATTCAAGTGACGGCGTCACTTAGTATTTCTGACGTCGTCACATTCCCTTTTGTAACGTTTTTCTTGACTTTGTCGTTTTCTTCGTTTTCTTGTCCAATTGAGCCAAAAGTATTCCATTTTTCAGCATTTGATTCCCGAGTACCTAAAACTCAAATAGAAACGATTTAGGATAGTAAATGATCAAATATGTACGGATTTAGAGGTTAAATGACCCCTAAAAAACGTATAAAATTACACCTCATCATTCTACAATAGTCATAACAAGCACGTAAATTATATATTAGCACCTCACATAAAGTGTTTGGATTCTATCATCTCTCAGGTGTATAAGTGATATAACATGTATGAAAATGAAAAAATAAACACTCTCTACCTGTCGTAGTACATAGATTACCATAGGCTTGATAAAGGATCAAACCTCTACCGCGTTGGCGTAAGCACCTAGGATAAACTATCAAAGAGGACTTTTAAAGGTAGGTGTAAGGGTAAGGAAAACATGGTTTTGTGGATATGGGGAAATTTGCTGGTGGCAATTTTAATCATCTAAGTCAGTTACATGTATAAAGTGGCGTTGCTAAGCGAAGACTCGACTGACAAACTCAGCTCTCTCTTTGCTTTTCTTGACACTTTCTTGACTTAAACATAAGCAGGATGGAAGTCCGTATATTTTTTTTCTTTCTTGTTCTATTTTTTCTTCATCATACACTTTTTCCATGCTATCTTTTGATCTGCTAAACATGAATAACTTGGGATTTATAACTGCATCCCTACAGTTGCATTTTTGCATAAAAAGAAATTAACTAATGACCCAAATTGCGAGGATCAAAACACGTGGAGTACTTAAACATTAATGTACATATAGTGGTAATAATTTTGAATTTCTTCCCCCGTTACTCCATAATAAATAGTAATAAACCCAAGTCCAGTCGTCCCAAAATTGTATTTACAAGATATGACTCGACTTAGCAACCATGTAAGCAACTAGACAATTAACTACGGGTTTAACATAAATGTTGTAACAATAATGCACTAAAGTAAGTGCATACAAGGAAGGCTCAGGCGATTTGGCTGTAATATTTGGTGGTGGATTATAAACAATGCTCTTCATTAATATTTTGAAATCCATTGAAATATCACGAGAACCGCTAAATTGATAGGCTCAGAGGGGTTCACTAGGGGTATTTGATACTAAAAATAAGTACATAGCAAGGTGTGTGGTAATTACTTGACCAATGTAGACAACATAATTATAATAAACAAATTTAAAACATGGGTTACCCTAATCCCTCTTATCATTTAGTTAAACCTAATTATACGAGTGTAATCTCACTAGCGATCTCGAAATGCATTACTAAAGCAAGTTCTAGAATCTATATACTACCGGTACACTCATAAGCATTAAAAGTGAATGCTTTATTTTAAATATTTAAAGGGGAACCTCATATTTTTGGGGTGGAATTTGAGTGATAGGGTTTTTGTGCTAGCTATATAACTCCTATCCATGAGCTGATTTATTAAGACAAAAGTTTCACTCGTAAATGTCATAAATAATTTTAAATTTGGTGCTAAAATTACCTTTACAAGTATTTCTTTCGGTTTATTACATAATTACTAAAGAACAAGACAAATAACAAATGTGTGACTAGTTTTTAAGGTGTCCCTTATACCATCCCTATACTTAAATTAAACATTATCCCCTATATTCTTAAAAAGTACCAAAATTGATAAAGGGAAAAATAAAAGAGGTAAAAGAAACTAGTACTCCCTTGATTAGCTATGTATGAATGAAAAATAGAAATACACTCAAACCCTCCTACAAGAAGATAAAATTGTCCAATGATATACTTCTTGTCCAATATAACCTGTAAATCTATAAGAAAACAAACACAAAACCTCGAATAAAATCGGCGATAACCACTATACATAATAAAAACTAAACTAGAAAGCGAATAAGAAATAATGCTTGCGAAATAAATATTTACAGAAATATGGAAATTTAAAAATTCTAGAAATTTTCAAAAATTGAGTTTCGATAGAAAAACAAAAATCTAGAAAAATATGTTGCTACAGTGCCTGATGTCGTCACTTATTAAAGGTGACGCTGTCAGGTATAACCTAACAGATTGTTCCGTTTTGTTTCCTGGAAATTTTCTAGAAAAAATCTAACTTTTAAAACATGAAATTTTCTGTAAAACATTTATTGTGACTCGATACAAGCATTTGACTCTAACAAACACACAAACAAGATAGAATATATGCTAATCATGAATTGTAAATTTTTCATGTTTGAATTTTGTTCTTTTAAACAAAATATGAATTTTCATACACTTATCTTTTTGTAAAATAGCTTTATATGTAATCAAGACAAATTTAAAAATAAGATAAAGCGTTTTCACAAAATATTCGAAACATAAAAATTAAATAACTGTGATTAAGCATATATGACACAAACAAAATAAAATAAAACATCAAACAATTAAAAAGCATGGGTTACCTCACAAGAAGCGCTTTTCTTTATTTACGAGTCTTGTAGCTAGACTCAAAGTCATGCCTATTAAGCACTATGGATAAGATCTACATCGAGGATATCGTTTGGATCAAATTTCTTTTGCAATTTTCTCTTAGTATGTATTGTTTGGTAGGAGCTTTAAAACTTCTCTCCATCGGGATTTATAAGTTCCATATTAATGTGCCACAATCCATCTCCTTCTTTCGGTGGCTTATCCCAACTCCATTTATTTTCCAAGTCCTCCGAATCCCATTTGTTTCCTTTAAGATTAATTGGGATAGTTCATAGGAATTCAATCACTTCCCTAAACACTAAAGGATCCATTAATGGTTGAGCCTCTATCTCTCTAGCTAATTCTCGTTCCATGTATGGTGTATTTTTCACAAATTCATCTTCCAAGAAAAATGGACGTTGGGGGTCCTATAAAGTGTTTATTAATTCGGGGGCCATATCGTGATGGTCTCTTATCCTTATCTAGCCAATGAGGCTCTTCCTCCTCCTCATCATCATAATTATGTTTTTTTGACATCATAAATTGACCTAGTGTATCATTCTCCAACCGCTATCTTAGATTTCTTGCAATCTATTATTGCACTTGCGGTTGCCAAAAATCCTCTACCAACAAGCAATGGGCACTTAAGGTCTCTTAAAATATCAAGGACATGAAAGTCCGCCAAAATAGTCAATCTCCTTATGTGCACAACTAGGTCTTTTAATATCCCTAACGGATAAGTCAAACTTCCATCCGCCAATCCTACTACCAATTTCCATTCTTCTAGTCTTTTTAAGTTGAGATTTCTATAAAGGGATAACGGAAGTATGTTGATGCATGATCCTAGATCGGCTAAGGTGTCAAAGGCTTCGGAGTTTCCAATAGTAACAGGTAGAAGGAATATGCCCGGATCATCTAATTTTCGGGTTTGTTTTGAACGAACACGGATCCATTCTTCCCTAACTTAACTTCTTCCACATACTCATCCGAGAGGGCGTTATAATAAGGAACATGAGTCAAGACATCAATAACCGGACGTTCAAGGTAAAGATCCTTGAATTCGTCACTAAGAATTGGTTCGGGTTCTTTATTTTTTGGTGTTTCAACAATTTGTTTGACCGACACTTTACTTGGTGAATTTTTCGTGTGTTTTTGGTCTTTTGAAATTTTTTGAGTTTGTTTGAAACACGTTTTAATGGTATTGACCGAGTGAAAGTGATTTGAAGGGCATGGATATGCACTTTCTTTATTAGGACAAGAATGGGCAAACGAATCCGATAAAATAGAGTTAACGCTTAGTTTCGGGTTTTTGAAAATATTACATAGGAGTGCTCCCATTACTTGATCATTAATAACCTTTAAGATGGTATCAATTTTGTTTGTCATTTCGCTTTATTGTTGTTGAAATCGGCTTCAAACTTAGACAAACGAGCTTCTTGAGATGACATAAAATTGGACACTAATCCTTCAAGATTATTGTAATTATTTGAAAAGGAATGATTATTGTTAAAGGTATGGTTAGAGGGCAAACCGCTTGGTTGAAAACGATTAGGCGGGTTTGAACAATTGTTTTGAGACAAATTTTGATTTCGTCTCCACCTAAAGTTTGGGTGACTTTTCCAACAAGGGTTGTATGAATCACCAAAAGTATTTTGCTCGAGTTTGAAAGTGTGCCACTTCTCTCCCGCTCTGTTGTACGCGAGGATGCATAGTCCGCAAAAGCTTGTTCGGGTTTTTTCATGCAATCACGAGTGTCGTGGGGACCACTACATGATTCACATGAAGAAGCGATTTTATTCACTTGATGTGAAGGTTTAGGACCTTCGTAGGAACTCATAAAGAATTTCACTTGATCTTCTAGTTCGATGATCCTACGGTTGGGAATTCTTGGAGTATAGGAAGGCAAGGATATTGCCTTGACCGTTTTACTTGTAAGATCATGAGGGTCATTCCAACTTTCGTTGTCATAGAGCGCGAGGTCCTTTATAATTCCCAAAGATTCTTCCGCATTCTTTTCACGAAGCTTACCACCAGCCGGCCGCATGGTCAATGATTTGATTTGAGGAGTAGTTGACATGAGCATAGAAAATTTGGATTTGGAGCCAAATATCGATGCCATGATGAGGAAATTTTTGAAGTAAGTCTTTGAAACGAGTCCACGCTTCGTAAATTGTTTCACCTTGATGTTGTTAGAACATCAAAATGTCATACCTTACCTTGGTAGTTCTCCCTATTAGGAAAAATTATGCGAGGAAACAAGAAGTAAGATCATCCCAAGTTGAGATAGATCCCGCGGGTAGACGCTCAAGCCAATCGCTAGCTTGATCACGTAGAGAGAATTGGAAGAGACGCAACCGCGTTGTCTCTCGAGTATCAACATTAAGTTCAATAGAATCAATGATTTTAAGAAAGTCCTTAAGATGTTGGTTTGGATCTTCGAAACGAAATCCATAGAATGCACATCCATTTTACACCAACCGGATGGTGTCGGATCGAAAGGAGACACATTAACTTTGTTAGGAAGCTTAATGGTGTTTCGATAGCCATTGTTGCTTGGTTTGGAGTACTCACCTAGAGTATGGGCTCTAAGTGGTATTGGTGGATCTTGGTGTGATGGGTCTCGGTTTGGTGGGTCGTGGTTAAAAGGTGATAAGGATTGATTCGTCCCAAACGGTCAACCCAAATTAACCAGGAATGGTCAACAAGAGTCAATCATTTGAGAACAGAATGCAATTAAGTCCAGGAGAGTTTAGTGTTTCCCCAGGTCGTTAAGTCCCAACGAGCTGTGCGATTGAATAGCCAAACGTGTAGTGATCGGGTGATATTGAACAAGAAAGGGGTTATGATTCTGAATAATTATACCTAAAGAAAAAGTTTGTAAATTACAGGGGCTTAAATGCAAATTAAAGAAAATTAAAAAGCTAAATTATATTAAATAAACGCTATCACTACTTTTAAAATTTGATTTAGTTGATTTTTCTTTTATAAATTTAAATTAAAAACTAATTTTAACTTTTAAAACTAAATTAAAATACTAAAAATTATGAAAATAAAGAGGAAAATTGTGAAACTATTTTTCAAAAATCTAAAATAACTAAAGAGAATTTTCAAAACTAATTTTGTATTTTTCTGATTATTTTTCTATTTTCTATGAATTAAAAACTATTTAAAACTAATTAAATGGCTAAAAATTACAAATTTAACTAAGAAAAATCTGGAAAAATTATTTTTTTGCTTTTTGTATTTATCTTAATCTATGAAAATTGAAAACTTATTTTTTTTGAAGTTTTTCTGATTTAATTGCAATAAAGGTTAATTAAAAAGTCCTAAAAACTGTTTTAAATTAGGAAAAATAGCAAACAGTGATGGAAAAATCTGAAAAATTCATGAAAAGTCTAAAATTATATTCTAAGTCTAAGAAAAATATAAAAACTATGGCTTATGTGTGAGAATATGAGGCTGCAGTGCAAACTGCTTATGAATAAGCACTTAATAATAAGCCAAAGACCACAAATGGACACCAAATGAACACAGAAGCTAGATTATGCTATAACTACCTGAAATGAGCTAAATTCAACTAAGCTATACCACTGAATTATAAGCTACAATGATTTGGTGATTTAAACTTAAGTGCCAAAACAGTTTTTCTATCTACTTTTGAGCTAAAGCACCAGCTTATTCAATAAGCCAATGTGAAAACCAAAATTGGAGACCTCAAGACCACCAGCTTAACTATCTCAAGACCAAGTTTCAGACCCTATAAAGCTAATTTGAAGCTTGTGCAAAGATTGCAAGAGGCCTGTTTCACACTCAGTGTATGCTGAGTGTGAACAGGGGAGATGGGAGCTTATTAGATAGCTGATTAGGAGCTTGTAAAGACTTGAGAAAATTCAGCAAAAATCAGATTTCAAAAATAGGCAAACTGAACTTGTTAATCCCAAAGTTTCAATGATTTTGAACCAGAAATGAAGCTATGATAAATCTAACAAGTTGGGTGAAAAACTGCTTTTCTCACTTTTGACTTTTGAAACAGAAATTGCATTTTGACTAAAATGAAATTTGAGCTTAATTTGTGAACTGATAATGATGAATTAGGCTAAAATAAAGCTATAATAAGCTACTAACCAAATTACTAAACCTAAATCAGGCTAATGATCTATCAAATTCCTAACAGATATGAAATTAGGACAGTATAAGTTGATTTTGACTTTTAGAGATCTAAGGTGCAAACTGATGACTGAACTCTACTTAATGATGCTAAATAAAGCTAATGCAACCAAAACTTGACCTCTACTTGAACCTTAAACTCAGATCATTGATCTGATCCAAACACTAGTTTGAAAACTGAAGTGCAAGTTGAAACCTCTATAACACTAAATTAACTTATGCAAAACCTTAAACTGAATCAACTATAGCCTAGAAACAATTGAGTGAGCAGACCTAAACTAAAGCTACAACAAATTTAAACAGATTTAGATTATGCAAAATATACTAGTATTGAAAATAGGTAAAGTACTCACAAGCAGTCCAGCTTATTAGCAGCTTATACCAGAACCCAATCTACACTATTTTAATCAATTCCAACCCATTCCAGCTCTGCATCAAGTATCTAAACCATTTCAACTTCCCATTTGATCACAATTGACTTTTGTTGACCAAGTTCCAAATTTGTTTGAACTTGAGTTATGAGCTTACCAGAAGCTATGAGTAGCTTAAATAAGCTTATTGGAACTAGAAATAAGCTAATTGAAGCTTGAATATAAGAGCATGAAAACTGGTTTTTTAACAGTGAACATAAAAACATGAAACTTATATAAAACCTTGAATTAATACTTGAAAGCAAATTACAATGACTAAATAGCTTTAGTTTAATATAGGAAAGCTTAAGATTACAGTTTTAGAAACTAACTAAGACAATTTAAATAAAAACGACATACATGAAATTTAAAACTAAAAACTAAACTTCTTCTCTTCCTCTATTTATTCACCAAAAGTGCTTCCCTCTCTCCTCTGAGCAAATCCCACTTCTTTTCTGGACCATTGGATCACTTGACTTATTTTTGGCCATTGATGAGTTTTTTGGCGCCAGAATGAGATATCAACTGGGGGGGGGGGGGTTTGAGTGCAAGGAAGGAGATACATTAATTGCATTTGGTTTGTTGTGAAGGTGGAGGGGACATGGAGAGGTGTATGTGAGCTGGAGGTGAGGGGTGTCTGGGAGGTTGAGTGTTGCAGGTTGAGTGGGTAAAGAAGGAAGAAAAAGGAGGGAAAGGATGTGGAGGTTTGACTGGGTGGTTTGACCGGGGTTTAATATTAGACAGGGGGGTCAAATAAGGGGGTCACGGGTATTATGGCAGGGCTCAAGGGGGGTTTAAGGTTCATGGGTTTGGTATTAATACATAAGGACCATTTTTGCAATTCCACAAAAAACCAAGGACCAAATCTGCCATTTTCCAAAGTTAATCAAGAGGACCAATTTTGACAAGTTTAATTTTCCCAAGGACCAAAAATAATAATTTTCAAATTAAAAATGTCCAGGGGTAATTTCTGTCAATCTTTGAAACTTCAGGGACCAAAGCTGCCATTTTGCAAAACTGAACTTTGAAGGGTTTATTTTGACAAATTTTGAATCCCATGGACCTTAAATGATATTTTGTTTTATTTTGATTTACCAGGGACTATTTTTGACAATTTTTGAAACTTGGGGGACTAAAATTGCCAATTATGCAAACTTGATATGTTTTTCATCTGATTTTGGTATTTTTGCATTTGAAACACATAAAACACTTATTTGTGATATTTTTATCATTTTGATGCATTTCTGAGTGTTTTCAGATGTTTTGCAGTTCAGATTTGACAAAAAATGATGAGTATTTACACACTCATCAAGGATTTAAAACATACGTTTTAGGCGGTCATTTAAGCCCTAAATCGTTACATTTTATATCCGTTACTGCTTAAAATCGTTCCTTTTCACATTTTAGGTCATTTGGAAGCAAAATGCTAGAATGAAGCATTTTTGGACGAAAAGGAGTGCAAATATGAAGAAAATGGCTAAGTCATGAAAACAAGGCTGAAAAAGTTTTCAGGAACGCGTCCCTACCTCAAGGGCGACGGTGTCGTGTTCAAAATGGTCCAAACTCTCTCAAGATCCTAACAAGTGATGACATCACTTGTATTTCCACATGCCCCGTCACACTTACTTTCTACACCATACGACCAACTGTAACACCCCAACCCGACAAGGGTCTGAATGTCACATTATGGAGTCATATCAGAACATACTAATAAAATTTTGCAAGCGGAAGTCTTATAAAATAAAATACCAAGTCATATAAACGAATGACTTACAAGGAAAATACAAAATCCAATATGTCAAAAATGTAATATCAAAACAATGATCTTCAAAAAGAGTCCAATAAGATAGGGAAACTAGGGTCCGTTCACTCAAATGCTCCTACTCTCAGCCCATCAAGTCCAACATCCTACTAGGCACCTACCGCATGGAAAAGAAAGTGCAGCTGAGCTTAAAAAGCCAGTGAACAGATATGACAAAATAAAAACTAAACAAAATAAAGATATGAAGGGAATCAAAGGAAATTGATATCAAGGTCATAGCAATGAACAAAATGAGTCAATGAGGAACCTGCATAACACAATATTAACAGATAACAAGAAGAACAACAATCGAAGGAGACCAAAACAAAGCAGCGCATCAGCGAATAGATATAAGCACATATAAATAACCGAACATACATATACCGAACATAAACAAATAGGGGTTGATAAACAAAACAAGTAACCAAACAGTGTACAAGCATAGCAATCAGCGTATCAACTAAACCTAAATATGGCAACACAAATAAATCAGATAATTAGAATACATATAAGCCAAGCTGAATTCTATAAGCAGGCGGAAGCAACTAAATTGAATGTACGCATAGCAATCACACAAGTCAGATAACCCACAGTTAATAAACAGAACAAGTATCATAACCAACAGAAATACTAACAGCAGTATAAGCATGATAGTCACATGTATCCGGTAGAAATACCAAACGAACATCATAATTGAATGAATTAACTAAACAATAATATAGCATGGCAAACCAAACAAGTCAACTAGACGGAAAACATAAGTTGAACCATATTCCTTCATCAACCAGTAATATGAACAGAAGTGTAAACATGGTAGATCAACAAGTCAGGTAAACATCAATTTCTAAGCCAAAACAATATCGTAAGCAACGGAAAAATACCAACCAAAAGTACAAGAATGGTAGTCACAATTAGCAAATAGGAATACTAAATGATAATCATAGCCCACAAAATAACTGAACGAGGTATAACATGGTAAACGGATGAGTCAAATAATTACATACTAGCATGGCAAACGGGTGAATCAATTAGTCACGGCAAACAGATAGTCACATATTAATCATATAATAGCAGGGTAAACGGATGAGTCAAATAATTACATACTAGCATGGCAAACGGGTGAATCAATTAGTCACGTAATAGCATGGTAAATAGATAGTCACATATTAATCATATAATAGCAGGGTGAATGAATGAAGTGGTAATCTGAAGTATAAGCTTGGTAGTCAACCAAAATGGAATGAGAGTATGACAAATCAAATGAACTGGAGTATAGTATGGTAGTCGGATGAATCACATAAGGATACTGAATGAATGAGTAATCAACGGAAAACTAAAGATGAGAAATACAAAATATGGTCCATTGTGGAATAACAGAAGGTACAATATAGGTGTATCAAAAGTGTAAAGGTTGACAAAAATCTACCACGAGCCCAGAAACATATCATATCATAAACATCATAATCATGGACTTCATAAGTAACATAATGGAGTAGCTAGCTCCCAGAGTTGTGAAAGGCGTGTATTGCACACAACACCAGTCATCAGAAATAAATCAATCATGTCATATCATATCATATACAGAACAAATCTAGGATGCATCCATACGCCCCTGCATAAATCATAGTGGCCAAACATATATCCTTGAGCTCATAAACATAAAAGGGACGGGAAGATTCATCACTCGACCACCCTAGAGTCATGCCATTACTGCATCAATGACATGGCCATGTTAACTTCATGGCTAGGGAAAATGGCTCGGGTATTAAACTGAAGGGTCAAAAGGCAAAGTCAAATTTTGGCAAATGTATAAGTCATCAAAATAGCATAATCAAAGGTTCATAGCAAAGGTTCATGACAAAGGCTCAATTCAAAGGTTCACATCAAATGGTTCAAGGTTCATAATAAAAATAGCTAAAGATCAAAAGATGTATAAAAGATCATGAGAAACCTTAAGAGAAAGGTCAGAATATCTGTACCTTATCCAAAGCAAGTAAACAGTAAAAGAAATGTCACAAGATGATCACTCCCGCTTCACAGAACCTATACGAATTAAATAACGTTTATTATAATCAGATCATTGATCTGATCCAAACACTAGTTTGAAAACTGAAGTGCAAGTTGAAACCTCTATAACACTAAATTAACTTATGCAAAACCTTAAACTGAATCAACTATAGCCTAGAAACAATTGAGTGAGCAGACCTAAACTAAAGCTACAACAAATTTAAACAGATTTAGATTATGCAAAATATACTAGTATTGAAAATAGGTAAAGTACTCACAAGCAATCCAGCTTATTAGCAGCTTATACCAGAACCCAATCTACACTATTTTAATCAATTCCAACCCATTCCAGCTCTGCATCAAGTATCTAAACCATTTCAACTTCCCATTTGATCACAATTGACTTTTGTTGACCAAGTTCCAAATTTGTTTGAACTTGAGTTATGAGCTTACCAGAAGCTATGAGTAGCTTAAATAAGCTTATTGGAACTAGAAATAAGCTAATTGAAGCTTGAATATAAGAGCATGAAAACTGGTTTTTTAACAGTGAACATAAAAACATGAAACTTATATAAAACCTTGAATTAATACTTGAAAGCAAATTACAATGACTAAATAGCTTTAGTTCAATATAGGAAAGCTTAAGATTACAGTTTTAGAAACTAACTAAGACAATTTAAATAAAAACGACATACATGAAATTTAAAACTAAAAACTAAACTTCTTCTCTCCTTCTCGTCCTCTATTTATTCACCAAAAGTGCTTCCCTCTCTCCTCTGAGCAAATCCCACTTCTTTTCTGGACCATTGGATCACTTGACTTATTTTTGGCCATTGATGAGTTTTTTGGCGCCAGAATGAGATATCAACTGGGGGGGGGGGGTTGAGTGCAAGGAAGGAGATACATTAATTGCATTTGGTTTGTTGTGAAGGTGGAGGGGACATGGAGAGGTGTATGTGAGCTGGAAGTGAGGGGTGTTTGGGAGGTTGAGTGTTGCAGGTTGAGTGGGTGAAGAAGGAAGAAAAAGGAGGGAAAGGATGTGGAGGTTTGACTGGGTGGTTTGACCGGGGTTTAATATTAGACAGGGGGGTCAAATAAGGGGGTCACGGGTATTATGGCAGGGCTCAAGGGGGGTTCAAGGTTCATGGGTTTGGTATTAATACATAAGGACCATTTTTGCAATTCCACAAAAAACCAAGGACCAAATCTGCCATTTTCCAAAGTTAATCAAGAGGACCAATTTTGACAAGTTTAATTTTTCCAAGGACCAAAGTTAATCCAGGGGTAATTTCTGTCAATCTTTGAAACTTCAGGGACCAAAGCTGCCATTTTGCAAAACTGAACTTTGAAGGGTTTATTTTGACAACTTTTGAATCCCATGGACCTTAAATGATATTTTGATTTATTTTGATTTACCAGGGACTATTTTTGACAACTTTTGAAACTTGGGGGACTAAAATTGCCAATTATGCAAACTTGATATGTTTTTCATCTGATTTTGGTATTTTTGCATTTGAAACACATAAAACACTTATTTGTGATATTTTTATCATTTTGATGCATTTCTGAGTGTTTTCAGATGTTTTGTAGTTCAGATTTGACCAAAAATGATGAGTATTTACACACTCATCAATCCCCCACACTAAACTATTGCTAGTCCCTAGCAATCTTTTATGAAAACTTAATGGATTTGAATCTCTTTACCAAAAGCCATTACTTCTGGAGTAGCCAAATGTTTCAGTTCAAGTAAGAACCTTGGTACATCGATAACCAAATGATTTTGAGCAAACCACCAGCTTTCAACGGTTTTGATTTGTCTTTACCAGAAGCCGTTTGCTTCTGGACTAGCCAACTCTTAGATAATATATACTATCTTTGGTGAGTCGATTGCCAATTATGGTTTTCCAACAGCCTTTACCACAAGCCATAAACTTGCGGGCTAGCCAACTCTTCACTAATTAAAGATATGGTGAGCTGAACACCATACAATTTTGGGCAAATTGCAAGCCGTCAACGGATTTGATATATCTTTACCAAGAGCCGTTTGCTCCTGGATTAGCCAATCCTTTTGTTTATTAGACATGGCGGACTGATAACCATAAGCTGAGTAAGTGTAAAACACTTACTCCAAAAAAAATTTTGGCCAAAAATGGGGGAATTGGGTGGTATAATTACATGATAAAATTCGTGAGAATTCCCCCCCACACTAGAAATGAATATTGCCCTCAATATTCAAAGTACCGACGGTTATGCCGAAACTGAGAACGTAAAAGGGAAATACTACGGCCATTATTTGAATTTTTTTTTTTTTTTTTTTTTTTTTTTTTTTTAAACTTTATATACAACAGCGGGGGGCAACTCCCCCACACTAGGGTGGTAGAAAGTAGAAAGAAGTCAGAAATACGGGTGAAAACCCATATAGTGTGCTACTATTTTTGATTCCCGCGTCGCTAGCTTGACTCGATCCCCGCATTCATTGGTTCATGGGGAAAGTTTGTAGATCCGGGACAACCATAGGAGGAATGTCCTCTCCAAAATAGTGCTTCAATCGATGACCATTCACTTTAAAATTTGGACCATCGGGTTGAGATAACTCAATGGTTCCATAAGGAAATACTTTAGTGATGGTGAATGGTCCAGACCAGCGGGATTTTTGTTTTCCTGAGAAAATCTTCAATCTTGAATTGAAAAGAAGGACTCGATCACCGACGTTGAAAACGCGGTTCTTGATTTTGGAGTCATGAATATTCTTTGTCTTTTCTTTGTAGATCAAAGAGTTCTCGTATGCTTGATCACGGAGTTCATTTAATTCATTCATTTGAACTTTTCGGTGATCACCAGCTGTCTGTATATCAAAGTTGGCATGTTTCAAGGCCCAGTATGCCTTGTGCTCAAGCTCAATCGGTAGATGACATGCCTTCCCGTATACAAGCTTGTATGGAGTACACCCGATGGGTGTTTTATAAGCTGTACGGAAGGCCCAGAGTGCGTCATCTAGCTTATCCGACCAAGAGGCACGGTTTTCGCCTACTGTCCTTTCCAGAATTCTTTTAATCCCTCGGTTGGAAACTTCCACTTGCCCACTTGTTTGGGGGTGGTACGCAGTAGAGAGACGGTGAGTTACACCATACTTTTTGATAAGGTTTTAAAAGGTACCATTTTGAGGGGTCGTTTAAGTCCTTATTTGATCACTTTTGTATCCGTTATTGCTTAATATCGTTCCTTTTCACTTTTTAGGTCTCGTGAAGGCAAAATGCTGGAATGGCACTTATTTGGACAGAAAGGCGCGAATATATGAAGAAAATGGCCAAAGTCGAAATCAGACACTCACAGTTGCTGAAAGTATAAGGCGACGGCGTCAGGTTGCTATTTGCGACGCCGTCGGAGAATTATTGTGACGGGTCAGAACTTAAAACTCGTGTTTTCAAGAGACAGCGTCTAGTTGTGAAAGAGTAGGCCGTCGCTACTCAGACGGCCTAGATGCGATCCAGACGACGTCAGAAGCTGAAGAGGACGGCGTCACGGACATAAGGTGACGCCGTCGCAAGGTTAACGTGGCCAAGACGAAACCCTAATGGCGGCGACACGACGGCGTCACTAAACATAAGGTGACGCCGTCGCAATTATAATCTTATATATAGAATCCGAATTTTTCAGTCTTTGTGTGGAGAGTCTTTGGAGTAAAAACCTAAAACCGAACCTTTGGTGTCTTGTACAGTATTTTAGGGTTTTTAACCCTATCTTACACCAAGATAAGTCTTTGCTTCATTAATTCAATTATGTCTTTGATTATTTGTGTGTATGCTTGCATGTTCTCCATGTCCGGCTAATTTATTTGTGTGTTTGCTTAGGAAGTATGAAACTTAATTATTGAATATTTATCGGTTGTTTCTTATCTTAGTTGATTAATGATCTAGTAATGCGATAGGTCATTCGTTGTGTACTTAATGCTTAATTCATCTTTGTGAACCTTAGAGTATGATTACCTGAGTGATTGTAGGCTAAAACATCCGAAGAGTGCCTTAGAGTAAGAGTCTATAATCTCTAAGTGGATTTGTAGACAAGACCCTTTGGTAAGTTTAAAGAGTTAGGGAGAAACGCATACCCTACAACTTTAGAATCACAACGCAACTAGGAATAAGACGTGACACTCAACCATCAATAGGAGATAATTAAGGAGTAATACAAACTAAGTAAACACATCTTTAAACTATCATACGAGCACACATTAATTAGACATAGACTCCCACAACCTTAGTTTAGATAATTAGATAATAGTAGAGTAATCGGTAGAAATACCAACCCCCCCAAATCCAATACCCGAGATTCGTACCTTTCCATTTTCATAAAAGATAAAAAGATAAAAAATAATCTTCCTCAACCTTAACCTTAGCGTAGTAACTCCCTACTAGCATTCCTATTCCCCTAGAGAACGATATCAATACCCGTGGCTTACCCTAATTACTACACTACAACGATTAGGTTCACTGCCTAGGGTGTTATAAAACTTGCTCGAAGAAAAGGAAGTTTCCTTGACCCCGAACGACGCGTGTAGCGTTATCAAGTTTTTGGCGCCGCTGCCGGGGAATAGAATAGCTAGTTAGTAGTCCACCTCGTTTAGGTTTCTTTGCTTGATTCCTATCAAGTAAACTTTTTTCTCATTTTTAGCTTCCTCGTAGTCTATCCCCCTTCTTCGTGACCTTTGTTCGTAACCATTTTCAATGATTATTCCGTTAGCCGTTATGGAGAACGCGAATCTGCCAAAACTTTCACCCAATCAGCGAAATCTACTACATAATTTACCCCTTCCACTCCAAAATGAGATCTTGAGGTTCCAGCAACATCATGATGAATCCTTTCCGGAGGCGTGGACTCGAATTAAATATTTATTACAAAAAGTCCTTTATCATGGTATTGATTTACTGTTTCCACTACAATTCTTTTACACTCGTATCGCCCACGAAACCCAAAGGAGACTTGACTATGTAGCGGATGGGGATATTTGGGGACGTGGTGTTCGAATTGCATGGGAAACCTTTGAGATTCACGCCCAATTTAGAAGTGGAACATGGGACCTAAAAAACGAATCTTTAGACCTATTTTCAATTTGGAAACTTCGGTCAGAAAGGTTGTTTAGGAAGGAGATGATTAGAGTTGAGGTGCCAAGGTGCATGTCATGGTTAGGCGCTACCACAGTACAAAATGAATACATAGGTGATCTTGATAAGATGGAGGATAGAGTAGAAAATCCAATCCCATCGGATAACCCACAAGTCCTACCATCACTTGAGGAGCACACATCACCTATAACTTACCCGGAAGAAGTAGAAGGGACTATAGGAACCCCGATTGATAGAGAACCTTTGGACCAAACGCCACTTGAGAATGTAGGTTTAGATGCTTGTTGTCATGACCTCTCTCTTAGTCCTAGGGAAGTCCCTAATTTTGATGAACCGGAGCCTCAACCAAAAACCTTACCTAATTTTCCGTCTTTAGATGTGAATCTTGGAATTGAATTAGGCCCCAATCCACCCATCAAAATAGATAGTCCGGGTAGTTGCTTGATAAAAGTGGTAGATTTTAGGCCATGTAGAGTGGAAGCTAATATAGGAGTAACCCATGACCTTACACACTTATATCACCCATTCATGGTTGATAACAAGAAACACTATGGGTTTAAACCGGGTTTATTAGGTCAAGATGGATCCTTAACTAAGAATCTTTTGAAATTGATAGAAGATGATCCATTTTTAGGAGGGAGATTTAATTCACCCGCTACACCAATAGACTTAGGTAAGGTTATAATGAATAGAGCACACTCCTTTGAGCATATAAATCACCCATCACCCTCTCCTCACGTAGCAAATTTCCACCCTGAGGGTGTGTATTGCTACTATCACCCTCAGTTAAATTTAAGTGTAGGGAAAACTTCCCCTTTATCTGTTAAATAAGGGTAGAGTCAGGCTCGTGACTCGAACAAAAACAAGCGCTCCTTGGGAGGCAACCCATGTGTATTTGTTTTTCATTTTTATTTGTGTGTCGTATATCTTTTATTAATTGTTTATCCTCATGTTTAAATTTGTAAAAATGCTTTATTTTGTTTTTAACCTTGTCTTAATTGCATATAAAGGTATTTTACATAAGGGATAAGTGTAGGGAGGATTACACACGTTTTCAAAAGAAACGTAAACATGAGAATAACAATTAGCTAAAAGATATTTATTTTTGTTTGTTTGAGTCAAATGCTTGTATCGAGTCATAATGAATGTTTTGCAGAAATTTTTCCAGATTCTAAAGATGTAAATTTTCCAGAAATTTTTTTCAGAAAATCGCAGACCAGTTTTTGTCAAGATAACCTGACGGCGTCAGGATTGCAACCTGACGGCGTCAGGAAGGAGTAAAAACATCAGATTACTTTTTCTCGTTTTCTGAGCTACTTATAAATTTTTGGAATTTTCCAGGTCTTAATTTTCTTAGAAATTCTGTAAACATCCATTCCACAAGCATTATATCCTAGTTTAAATCGAGTCTTATATATATTATTACCGCCGATTTTACGCGAAGGTTTCGTTTGTTTTCTTCAAGTGTGCAGGTTTAGTTTGTCAAGAAGAAGTTACATAAGATTGGAAGGAGCTTTTCACGCATAAATTCTTCTTGAAAAGAATTTAACCACCACTTTACACGGATCCTACCGAGCTAATCAGGGGAGTATTAGTTTCTTTCGTTTTTAATTACCTTCCATTATCATAACTTTGATACTTTCGGGGAACATTGGGGACAATGTTCAGTTTAAGTGTAGGGAGGGAAAATAAAACGGGAACTTTGAAACTATGCTTATCCTTGACTATTTGCTTTGTCCAATTGTGATTGTGTAATAAACCATGAGAAATGTCGGTTAGGGTAATTTTGGCACCAAATTTAAAATTTTTCATGACATATAAGAGTGGGCCATTAGTCTTAACAAAAGCGTCTCATGGATAGGAAGTTGCATGACTAGCACAAAAACCCTTTACCACCCAAATTCCACCCAAAATGTGAGGATCGCCCTTAGATTAGTAGGAATTAAAGCATTCATCTTTAATGCTTAGAGTGTGAACCGGTAGTATATTAGATTCTAGAACTTGTTTTGTGATGCATTCCGAGATCGCAAGTGAGGCTACACTTGTGTAGTTAGGAATAACTAAATGATAAGAGGCATTAGGATAACCCTTGTTTGATACCTGTAATATAATTACTTCTTCCACATCGGTTGAGTAATTCCCCCACACCCTTTGCGTTGTACTCATCTTTAGTACACGATACCCCTAGTTAACCCCTCAGAGCCTATCCTTTTCGCGGTTCTCGTGATATTTCGGTTTTTCCGGAATATCAATGAAGAGCATTGTTTACACCCCACCCCCAAATATACACCCAAATCGCCTTAGCCTACCCCTTATGCACTCACTTTTAGTGCAATTATTTGTTATCACCCCAAACCCTTAGTTCAATTATCTAGTTGCTTGCATAAGTTGCTAAGTCGAGTCATATCCTTTGTATACAGTTTTGGGATGATTGGGATTCATGGGAAAAGTTAAAGTTTATGAAATGACGGGAAGGGAACGTTAAATTCAAATTCCCTTTGTTTACGTAATAATGTACCCCAAGTGTTTTGATCTTGTCAAATCGGGTCAAATTAGTGTTAGAGTAATAAAAACTCAAGTGTAGGGATATGCTTATAAATCCCTAGTATTTTGATGTTATCGTAGAGGATGGTAGAGTAAAAGTGTATGAAAAAAAAAAAAAAAAAAAAAAAAAAATCGAAAAAAAATAGAAAAAGAGAAAAGAAAAAAAAAAGAAATAGAGTGATAAAAAAAAAAAAAAAAAAAAAACGGGCTACCATCCTACATCTATCTTTTAATTTATGTTTGTTTATTTCAGTTATCTAGAGTTTAGAGTGTCGAGTCTTGGCTTAGCAACGCCATTCTTCATATGCAGTTAACATAAAGATTTTTGACTTACCACCACTATATAGCCTATCCCACCAAACCCTTATTTCCCTACCGTAAGCCTAACGTTACAACCCTTTAAAAGACCTCTTTGATAGTCTTTCCTAGGTGCTTATGCCAAAGCGATGGAGGTTTGATCTATTCTCAAGCCTATGGTAATCTATGTACTAGGACCGGTTAATGAGTGTTTATCTTCCATTTCCTATATTGTTATATTTCATTTATACACCTGAGAGAGATGTGAGTATCCAAACACCCCATGTGAGGTGCTAGTATGTAATTTCCGTGCTTGTTATGACTTTTGCGGGGCTTATATGTGTTGTGGACCGTTTTGAATTAATGCTGAATAACCCCTAACTTATAAATTAATTGGCTAAAAGCACATTTGCTTGAGGACAAGCAAATAACAAGTGTAGGGATATTTGATAAGGTTTTAAAAGGTACCATTTTGAGGGGTCGTTTAAGTCCTTATTTGATCACTTTTGTATCCGTTATTGCTTAATATCGTTCCTTTTCACTTTTTAGGTCTCGTGAAGGCAAAATGCTGGAATGGCACTTATTTGGACAGAAAGGCGCGAATATATGAAGAAAATGGCCAAAGTCGAAATCAGACACTCACAGTTGCTGAAAGTATAAGGCGACGGCGTCAGGTTGCTATTTGCGACGCCGTCGGAGAATTATTGTGACGGGTCAGAACTTAAAACTCGTGTTTTCAAGAGACGGCGTCTAGTTGTGAAAGAGTAGGCCGTCGCTACTCAGACGGCCTAGATGCGATCCAGACGACGTCAGAAGCTGAAGAGGACGGCGTCACGGACATAAGGTGACGCCGTCGCAAGGTTAACGTGGCCAAGACGAAACCCTAATGGCGGCGACACGACGGCGTCACTAAACATAAGGTGACGCCGTCGCAATTATAATCTTATATATAGAATCCGAATTTTTCAGTCTTTGTGTGGAGAGTCTTTGGAGTAAAAACCTAAAACCGAACCTTTGGTGTCTTGTACAGTATTTTAGGGTTTTTAACCCTATCTTACACCAAGATAAGTCTTTGCTTCATTAATTCAATTATGTCTTTGATTATTTGTGTGTATGCTTGCATGTTCTCCATGTCCGGCTAATTTATTTGTGTGTTTGCTTAGGAAGTATGAAACTTAATTATTGAATATTTATCGGTTGTTTCTTATCTTAGTTGATTAATGATCTAGTAATGCGATAGGTCATTCGTTGTGTACTTAATGCTTAATTCATCTTTGTGAACCTTAGAGTATGATTACCTGAGTGATTGTAGGCTAAAACATCCGAAGAGTGCCTTAGAGTAGGAGTCTATAATCTCTAAGTGGATTTGTAGATAAGACCCTTTGGTAAGTTTAAAGAGTTAGGGAGAAACGCATACCCTACAACTTTAGAATCACAACGCAACTAGGAATAAGACGTGACACTCAACCATCAATAGGAGATAATTAAGGAGTAATACAAACTAAGTAAACACATCTTTAAACTATCATACGAGCACACATTAATTAGACATAGACTCCCACAACCTTAGTTTAGATAATTAGATAATAGTAGAGTAATCGGTAGAAATACCAACCCCCCAAATCCAATACCCGAGATTCGTACCTTTCCATTTTCATAAAAGATAAAAAGATAAAAAATAATCTTCCTCAACCTTAACCTTAGCGTAGTAACTCCCTACTAGCATTCCTATTCCCCTAGAGAACGATATCAATACCCGTGGCTTACCCTAATTACTACACTACAACGATTAGGTTCACTGCCTAGGGTGTTATAAAACTTGCTCGAAGAAAAGGAAGTTTCCTTGACCCCGAACGACGCGTGTAGCGTTATCACTTTTGCATGACTCTATCAAACTGGTCATTGCAGAAATGCGTACCACGATCACTGATTATAGCTCGTGGAGTTCCAAACCTAGCAAAAAGAGATTTTAAGAATTTCACAACAACTCGGGCATCGTTGGTAGGTAAAGCTTTTGCTTCAACCCATTTTGACAAATAGTCAACGGCCACGAGTATGTATTTATTTCCTCGAGATGAAGGAAATGGCCCCATAAAGTCAATGCCCCAAATGTCAAAAATCTCACACACTTGAATGGCGTTTTGCGGCATTTCATTTCTTTATGAGATATTTCCGTGACGTTGACAAGCGTCACAGGTTTTGACAAATTCATGGGCATCCTTGTAAATCATGGGCCAATAAAATCCGGAATCAAACACCTTCTTGGCAGTGTAGTTGGGACTATGATGTCCCCCAGTGGGTCCAGAATGGCAAGCCTTGAGAATGTCATTGGCTTCCTGACCATACACACATCGCCTGATGACTTGATCCGCGCAATTTTTGAATAAGTAGGGGTCCTCCCATAAGTAATGTTTTACATCTTTAAAGAATTTGTTTTTCTGTTGGGACGACATCCCTTTCACCACAAAGTTACCCGCATGGTAATTTGCAAAGTCAGCAAACCATGGGGTAGAAGAGTCTCCACGAAAAGAAACCACATTGAGTGTCTCGAGAGGAAATGTTTCGTTTATTTCCTTTTTCTCGAACACATTCTGGTGAGGGTTTTCTAGACGGGACAGATGATCAGCAGCCAGGTTCTCAGCTCCTTTTTTATCACGTATAATGATATCAAATTCTTGTAGGAGGAGAACCCAATGGAGCAATCTCGGCTTTGCATCTTGTTTTGCAAAGAGATATTTGAGAGCCGAGTGATCCGTATACACCACGCATTTGGTCAAGATTAGGTATGGCCGAAACTTTTCAAATGCATACACCACAGCTAATAATTCTTTTTCTATAGTGGTGTAATGGGTTTGAGCTTCAGTCATAGTCTTACTCGCGTAGTGGATAGGCTGAAAATGCTTGGTTTTACGTTGCCCCAAGACTGCACCGATAGCAAAATCACTTGCATCGCACATGAGTTCAAAGGGTAAATCCCAGTCGGGGGCAACTAGAATGGGTGCTTCCGTAAGCTTTTTCTTTAATGTTTCAAAAGCTTCGATGCACTCAGGTGAGAAGATAAAAGGAGCATCCTTCTCAAGGAGATGAGTCATAGGCCGAGCGATTTTAGAAAAATCTTGTATGAATCTGCGATAAAACCCGGCATGACCTAGAAAACTCCTAATACCTTTGACGGTAGTAGGATGAGGCAATTTGGAAATGACATCCACTTTCGCTTTGTCAACCTCAATCCCATTTTTTGAAATCTTATGGCCAAGGAATGTGCCTTCTTTGACCATAAAGTGGCTCTTCTCCCAATTTAGACAAAGATTGGTGTCTTCACACCGTTTTAGCATTTTTTCTAAATGGGAGAGACATGTTTGAAATGAGTCCCCAATGACCGAGAAGTCATCCATAAACACCTCCATTGTTTCCCCGATCATGTCGTGGAAAATTGCCATCATACATCGTTGGAACGTGCCAGGAGCGTTACATAGGCCAAAAGGCATACATCTGTAGGCAAAAGTTCCGTATGGGCAGGTGAATGTGGTCTTTTCTTGATCCTGTGGATCAATGGGGATCTGAAAATACCCCGAGAAACCATCAAGGAAACAATAGTATTCGTTCCCTGCTAATCTCTCAAGCATCTGATCCATGAAGGGTAGAGGAAAATGGTCTTTACGGGTGGCTTCGTTTAACTTGCGATAGTCAATACACACACGCCATCCCGTAACCAATCGAGTTGGAATTAACTCGTTTTCTTCATTTGTGACAACAGTTATGCCACCCTTTTTTGGAACACAGTGGATGGGACTGACCCAAGGACTATCAGAGATCGGGTAAATTAAACCGGCATCAAGAAGTTTGAGAACCTCTTGTTTGATAACCTCATGAATCTTAGGATTCACCCTTCTCTGATGTTGGACTGCTGGTTTGAAATCATCCTCTAATAAAATATTGTGTGTACAAAACTCAGGGTTGATACCCTTAATGTCGGAGAGTTTCCAAGTAATTGCTTGCTTGTGTGACTTCAAGACTTTTATGAGAGCAGTCTTCTCCTCCTCAGTTAAGTCCTTAGCAATTATGACGGGTAATTTATCATCACCCTCCAAGAATGCATACTCGAGATGAGGAGGTAGGTCCTTAAGTTCAACCTCGGGAAATTCTTCAGTAGATGTTTGTACGGATCTGATTTCTTCAATCGTGATCTCTTTCGGAGGGAGTGACGGTAATGGATCTTCATTTAACAATTGCTCAAGATAAAGGATATCTCCCTCCGAATCATAAACACCATCAATTCCTGGCGGAATCGATTCATCATTAGCAAGAAACTCATCGATCTCTTCTAGAAAGAAGTCACCTCCCTCAAACGGAGTAAGAGAGGGGGAAGAATCGGCAATAATTAGTTGAGAAGATGTGGTGGGATCCCCACTCACAGAATTATGAAAATAACCAAGAAACTCTTGAGAGTACTCCTCTGAAGCAATATCAATTACATCGATTCGATTAACCGATTCAGCATCATAGTTTGCGGAGTACCTCGAAGTTTGATCGAGGTTAAAGGTGACAGCTTCATTACCACACGTAACGTGATTTCTTGCTTAAATACATCAATGAGAGCACGGCCCGTTCTCAGGAATCCTCGTCCAACAATGAAGGGAACCCGATGATCGGCATCGAAATCAACAACCACAAAGTCAGCTGGAAAATGGAACTTTCCTACTTTCACGAATACATCCTCGGCGATGCCAAGAGGACGCGATATAGAACGATCTGCAAGCTCAAGAGTCATGCAGGTAGGAATAAGTTCTGGAAGAGAAAGTTTCTTCCATACTGAATAAGGCATCAGATTGATGCTTGCACCAAGATCGGCGAGGGCAAAGCATTCAATCATTCCTGGAAAAACACAAGGAAGAAGAAATTTTCCAGGATCTCCAAGCTTTTCGGGAAGCTTCTTTAACAGAACTGCTGAGCAGTTCTCGTTCAGAGGAGTTTTAGCCATTTCAAACAGTTTTTCCTTGTTGCTTAACATGTGTTTGAGAGTTGATGCAAACTTGGGCATCAGCATGACAGCATCCGCAAAACTTATGTCAAAATGTAGTTCTTGGAAAATTTGAAAATTTTTTTCCATTTGATGACTGGCTTTTTCGCGGAGCTTTTGCTCATTTAAACGTGATGGGTAAGGAATAGAAGTTTTGGATTTGGGGTTTTCAACTGGAGGTTCAAATACAACTCCTGGTTTGGATTTGGGTTTCGGGACAACTTGAGGATGGACATGTGCTGTACTTTGTGAGCTAGTGGGTTGCACTTGGTCCTTTGTCGCCTCAGGTTCACTTTCCACTACCTTCGGGAGAGAAGAAGAAGAGATAGTAGGAATAGCGGGTCCATCATATGAAGCACCACTTCTGGTTGTGATCGCCTTTGCATCGCCCCTCGGATTAGCGATCGTGTTGCTAGGTAAAGTACCTGAGCCCGAGGGTCGATCATTTAAAGACTTCTTAATGTCAGAAATCTGGCTAACCAACAACCTATTCATTTCCTCTTGGGATTTCATGAATTGCTTCAACAACTCATCAGATGATGGTCCAGTTGAAACAATGGCTTGATTTTGTGCAGGAAAATTCTAGCCTCTATTGTTTGGATTAGGGCCTTGATTTTGGAAATTTCCTTGATTATTGGCATGAAAATACCCTGGGTTGAAATTTCCCTGATTCTGGTTTCTATTAAAATTTCCTTGGTTTTGGAAATTTTGACTTTGATTTTGAAAACCGTTATTCTAACTAAAATTACCTTGGTTTTGAAAACCTTGGTTCGTTCTATTCTGATTTTGATTACGGTTTTGGTTTTGGTTGAAACCGGGTGGTCCAGGGTAGTGGTTAGGATGGTGGTTCGGGTCCATAGGAGCACGGTATTGGTTGCCTCCTGAATTGGAAATTCCGCCCACAACGTTTGCTTCAAAAGGGTTACCATCGGTGGCCATACAGTTGTAATAGGCATGGGGGCCACCGCAAGTAACACATACTTCCACTTTCTTAACTTCAGCAGGAGGTGAAGTTTGTGGAAAAGAAACTTTCTTTTGGTTAGAGAGAACCAAAGCTTGAATTGCTTCCGTGAGTTTGTCAATCTTAGCATCGGTGCTAGATTGACTCACGGGCGATGAAGTAGAAGGACCAACACTGACTTGGGAAACAACCGGTTTGCTTCGTGCAGTGCGGACTTTAGACTTGTTTTCAATGATCGCTAAAGCTTCTTTTACAGTTTTGATGTGCCCGGTTGGTGCAAGTTTTAAATTTATAAAAGGTGAATTACCAATATTACCAATAACACATACGAGCAAGTATACTCGTCCGTTATAGCAAGATTATGAAGGTAAGTCGGGATCGTTCGCAGGGATTTGAGTGAATCTAAACACAAGTTTGAATTAACGGAGTCTATCCAAAACATATAATAACGCAAATAGGTATAATGAAATTCAGATGATTAAAAACTACACTTGCTTAAAATAGTTTCATATCATAGATTAATGTGATTGTGTTAACCTCTTAACATGTTGGTTATGATAATTAGTTGGTGTACTAATCTATTGTTCTTACAAGTCAAACTTTGATCAAGAGTTTAGTTTATAAAAACAAGCATTAAGTTTAACCAATCAATTAAAGATCAATTCAAGTTTCATAAGTCTACATACATAAACTTAAACACAAAAACATCCACTTGTTCATCAAATTGCTTAAGAAATGGTCAATACAAAAGGTAACCAATCATAGACAAAAGGCTACAATTGATTCTCAACAACTAATCTTACGACCATTTAGATGTTTCCAACCAATCCAATTCGATAATCAAAAAGCGTTTCTATTACAACCACACCTTAGTTCCTTTGTATAATCAAGAATAATGGGTAAAAACAATCATCCATAGACAAAATGATTATGACTAGTTGAATAACACGAAGTTCTTTCGACCCCAACGATTATTGTCAATTAGCCAAACTTGATTAACAAATGTCACTATGAAACTTTAGCACAATTGGATCTTAGAATCAACTTGAAATTGAATTAAAACATGTTAACACAATCACTAACTAATCATATGATAATCAACATCATTTAAGCAAGTGTATAAAGAAACTAGCCACTCATAGCAAACATGAACATAAACTCATAACTTTGAACATTAGAAAACATGATTGAAAGTCTTACAATGCTTGGAATAAGATTACAAATGGTGTAGTAATGATTCCCAAAGGATTGAGGATGACTTCTTGATGGTTTGACCTCCAAATGATTATTTCTTGGACCTCCAAAGTTTCCTGGAACTTTGACTAGTCTCCAACCGAATCCGGTTACGGGTCTCGACCGATCGGTTGGAGCAAAATCACAAAAAGTCATAAACAGCAAAGTTGTAGATCTTTCTCTTAGCTTTCCGTGGCCGCGAACCGGGGGTCAAACGGAGTCCGTATGCAAAAGTTATGGCCAAAATGGTGAAGGTGTGTCGGGAACAACGAGTCTTCCAATATGTCTTCGTTTAAGCTTCTTTTCTTCATTTCTTTCTCGTTTTCCTTCTTGAACTTTATTCTTGAGTCTTTGGACCACTAACTTGATGACTTTATCTTCTCGAATATACTCCACAAGTCTTGCTTTGGTCGGGAATTCTTCATATATGGAGAAATCTTCGTATTTTACTTCTTTTTCCGTCTTTTTCTCCACTTTCCTGTACTTGGCTACAAATGAACTAGCAAACGCACTTTGATACGATTAAGCAACAAAAGCATATGATTATAACCAAATAACATACATAAAAACACGGATAACGCTACTAAAAACATGCACAATTTGAGCGTTATCATGCAATCTTGTTAAACCATCGAATATGAGCATGAGGATCATCCCTCTCAAAACCATAGAATTGACTTGAGGTTACAAGATTTAGTAACCCGGTTTTGAGTTCAAAATTTTCAGCCACAATGGCTGGGATAACAATAGCATCTCCATACCCATCGATGGGTGCCTGGAGAAGCTCACACATAGGACGTTCTTCCGCCATGATAACGGAAGTAGTGTGAGCAGTCCGGATCTCAGATCCGACTGATGGGGCAGAACGTCTACGGATACGCCTTCTTGGAATCCTGACAAGCTCACGAAATGGGCTCACAGACCTAGAAGAGCGAGTGCGCATACACTAGAGTTAACTCTAAGAAATCTCAGAGTTAAGGAAGGGAATTATGAAAATGGGGAAAGAAGAATCTTTTTGAGTTTTATGGTTTTATATATATGTAGAAACAAAAGAAAAATATTTTTGTGTTTTATATGTTTTAAGATGTTTTGGATTTTTGATTTTTATAAGAAAATATAGATATATATAGATGGTATGAACAAGGAGTGAATATTCAAATCACTAATCTGCTAAACGTAAGATAATTAGCACAGCTCTCCGGCAGCGGCGCCAAAATTTGATTCGTCCCAAACGGTCAACCCAAATTAACCAGGAATGGTCAACAAGAGTCAATCATTTGAGAACAGAATGCAATTAAGTCCAGGAGAGTTTAGTGTTTCCCCAGGTCGTTAAGTCCCAACGAGCTGTGCGATTGAATAGCCAAACGTGTAGTGATCGAGTGATATTGAACAAGAAAGGGGTTATGATTCTGAATAATTATACCTAAAGAAAAAGTTTGTAAATTACAGGGGCTTAAATGCAAACTAAAGAAAATTAAAAAGCTAAATTATATTAAATAAACGCCATCACTACTTTTAAAGTTTGATTTTCTTGATTTTTCTTTTATAAATTTAAATTAAAAACTAATTTTAACTTTTAAAACTAAATTAAAATACTAAAAATTATGAAAATAAAGAGGAAAATTATGGTATAGTGGTAAGTATTCCCGCCTGTCACGCGGGTGACCCGGGTTCAATCCCCGGCAGCGGCGCCAAAATTTGATTCGTCCCAAACGGTCAACCCAAATTAACCAGGAATGGTCAACAAGAGTCAATCATATGAGAACAGAATGCAATTAAGTCAAGGAGAGTTTAGTGTTTCCCCAGGTCGTTAAGTCCCAACGAGCTGTGCGATTGAATAGCCAAACGTGTAGTGATCGGGTGATATTGAACAAGAAAGGGGTTATGATTCTGAATAATTATACCTAAAGAAAAAGTTTGTAAATTACAGGGGCTTAAATGCAAATTAAAGAAAATTAAAAAGCTAAATTATATTAAATAAACGCTATCACTACTTTTAAAATTTGATTTAGTTGATTTTTCTTTTATAAATTTAAATTAAAAACTAATTTTAACTTTTAAAACTAAATTAAAATACTAAAAATTATGAAAATAAAGAGGAAAATTGTGAAACTATTTTTCAAAAATCTAAAATAACTAAAGAGAATTTTCAAAACTAATTTTGTATTTTTCTGATTATTTTTCTATTTTCTATGAATTAAAAACTATTTAAAACTAATTAAATGGCTAAAAATTACAAATTTAACTAAGAAAAATCTGGAAAAATTATTTTTTTGCTTTTTGTATTTATCTTAATCTATGAAAATTGAAAACTTATTTTTTTTAAAGTTTTTCTGATTTAATTGCAATAAAGGTTAATTAAAAAGTCCTAAAAACTGTTTTAAATTAGGAAAAATAGCAAACAGTGATGGAAAAATCTGAAAAATTCATGAAAAGTCTAAAATTATATTCTAAGTCTAAGAAAAATATAAAAACTATGGCTTATGTGTGAGAATATGAGGCTGCAGTGCAAACTGCTTATGAATAAGCACTTAATAATAAGCCAAAGACCACAAATGGACACCAAATGAACACAGAAGCTAGATTATGCTATAACTACCTGAAATGAGCTAAATTCAACTAAGCTATACCACTGAATTATAAGCTACAATGATTTGGTGATTTAAACTTAAGTGCCAAAACAGTTTTTCTATCTACTTTTGAGCTAAAGCACCAGCTTATTCAATAAGCCAATGTGAAAACCAAAACTGGAGACCTCAAGACCACCAGCTTAACTATCTCAAGACCAAGTTTCAGACCCTATAAAGCTAATTTGAAGCTTGTGCAAAGATTGCAAGAGGCCTGTTTCACACTCAGTGTATGCTGAGTGTGAACAGTGGAGATGGGAGCTTATTAGATAGCTGATTAGGAGCTTGTAAAGACTTGAGAAAATTCAGCAAAAATCAGATTTCAAAAATAGGCCAACTGAACTTGTTAATCCCAAAGTTTCAATGATTTTGAACCAGAAATGAAGCTATGATAAATCTAACAAGTTGGGTGAAAAACTGCTTTTCTCACTTTTGACTTTTGAAACAGAAATTGCATTTTGACTAAAATGAAATTTGAGCTTAATTTGTGAACTGATAATGATGAATTAGGCTAAAATAAAGCTATAATAAGCTACTAACCAAATTACTAAACCTAAATCAGGCTAATGATCTATCAAATTCCTAACAGATATGAAATTAGGACAGTATAAGTTGATTTTGACTTTTAGAGATCTAAGGTGCAAACTGATGACTGAACTCTACTTAATGATGCTAAATAAAGCTAATGCAACCAAAACTTGACCTCTACTTGAACCTTAAACTCAGATCATTGATCTGATCCAAACACTAGTTTGAAAACTGAAGTGCAAGTTGAAACCTCTATAACACTAAATTAACTTATGCAAAACCTTAAACTGAATCAACTATAGCCTAGAAACAATTGAGTGAGCAGACCTAAACTAAAGCTACAACAAATTTAAACAGATTTAGATTATGCAAAATATACTAGTATTGAAAATAGGTAAAGTACTCACAAGCAGTCCAGCTTATTAGCAGCTTATACCAGAACCCAATCTACACTATTTTAATCAATTCCAACCCATTCCAGCTCTGCATCAAGTATCTAAACCATTTCAACTTCCCATTTGATCACAATTGACTTTTGTTGACCAAGTTCCAAATTTGTTTGAACTTGAGTTATGAGCTTACCAGAAGCTATGAGTAGCTTAAATAAGCTTATTGGAACTAGAAATAAGCTAATTGAAGCTTGAATATAAGAGCATGAAAACTGGTTTTTTAACAGTGAACATAAAAACATGAAACTTATATAAAACCTTGAATTAATACTTGAAAGCAAATTACAATGACTAAATAGCTTTAGTTTAATATAGGAAAGCTTAAGATTACAGTTTTAGAAACTAACTAAGACAATTTAAATAAAAACGACATACATGAAATTTAAAACTAAAAACTAAACTTCTTCTCTTCCTCTATTTATTCACCAAAAGTGCTTCCCTCTCTCCTCTGAGCAAATCCCACTTCTTTTCTGGACCATTGGATCACTTGACTTATTTTTGGCCATTGATGAGTTTTTTGGCGCCAGAATGAGATATCAACTGGGGGGGGGGGGTTTGAGTGCAAGGAAGGAGATACATTAATTGCATTTGGTTTGTTGTGAAGGTGGAGGGGACATGGAGAGGTGTATGTGAGCTGGAGGTGAGGGGTGTCTGGGAGGTTGAGTGTTGCAGGTTGAGTGGGTAAAGAAGGAAGAAAAAGGAGGGAAAGGATGTGGAGGTTTGACTGGGTGGTTTGACCGGGGTTTAATATTAGACAGAGGGGTCAAATAAGGGGGTCACGGGTATTATGGCAGGGCTCAAGGGGGGTTTAAGGTTCATGGGTTTGGTATTAATACATAAGGACCATTTTTGCAATTCCACAAAAAACCAAGGACCAAATCTGCCATTTTCCAAAGTTAATCAAGAGGACCAATTTTGACAAGTTTAATTTTCCCAAGGACCAAAAATAATAATTTTCAAATTAAAAATGTCCAGGGGTAATTTCTGTCAATCTTTGAAACTTCAGGGACCAAAGCTGCCATTTTGCAAAACTGAATGAATCCCATGGACCTTAAATGATATTTTGTTTTATTTTGATTTACCAGGGACTATTTTTGACAACTTTTGAAACTTGGGGGACTAAAATTGCCAATTATGCAAACTTGATATGTTTTTCATCTGATTTTGGTATTTTTGCATTTGAAACACATAAAACACTTATTTGTGATATTTTTATCATTTTGATGCATTTCTGAGTGTTTTCAGATGTTTTGCAGTTCAGATTTGACAAAAAATGATGAGTATTTACACACTCATCAAGGATTTAAAACATACGTTTTAGGCGGTCATTTAAGCCCTAAATCGTTACATTTTATATCCGTTACTGCTTAAAATCGTTCCTTTTCACATTTTAGGTCATTTGGAAGCAAAATGCTAGAATGAAGCATTTTTGGACGAAAAGGAGCGCAAATATGAAGAAAATGGCTAAGTCATGAAAACAAGGCTGAAAAAGTTTTCAGGAACGCGTCCCTACCTCAAGGGCGACGGTGTCGTGTTCAAAATGGTCCAAACTCTCTCAAGATCCTAACAAGTGATGACATCACTTGTATTTCCACATGCCCCGTCACACTTACTTTCTACACCATACGACCAACTGTAACACCCCAACCCGACAAGGGTCTGAATGTCACATTATGGAGTCATATCAGAACATACTAATAAAATTTTGCAAGCGGAAGTCTTATAAAATAAAATACCAAGTCATATAAACGAATGACTTACAAGGAAAATACAAAATCCAATATGTCAAAAATGTAATATCAAAACAATGATCTTCAAAAAGAGTCCAATAAGATAGGGAAACTAGGGTCCGTTCACTCAAATGCTCCTACTCTCAGCCCATCAAGTCCAACATCCTACTAGGCACCTACTGCATGGAAAAGAAAGTGCAGCTGAGCTTAAAAAGCCAGTGAACAGATATGACAAAATAAAAACTAAACAAAATAAAGATATGAAGGGAATCAAAGGAAATTGATATCAAGGTCATAGCAATGAACAAAATGAGTCAATGAGGAACCTGCATAACACAATATTAACAGATAACAAGAAGAACAACAATCGAAGGAGACCAAAACAAAGCAGCGCATCAGCGAATAGATATAAGCACATATAAATAACCGAACATACATATACCGAACATAAACAAATAGGGGTTGATAAACAAAACAAGTAACCAAACAGTGTACAAGCATAGCAATCAGCGTATCAACTAAACGTAAATATGGCAACACAAATAAATCAGATAATTAGAATACATATAAGCCAAGCTGAATTCTATAAGCAGGCGGAAGCAACTAAATTGAATGTACGCATAGCAATCACACAAGTCAGATAACCCACAGTTAATAAACAGAACAAGTATCATAACCAACAGAAATACTAACAGCAGTATAAGCATGATAGTCACATGTATCCGGTAGAAATACCAAACGAACATCATAATTGAATGAATTAACTAAACAATAATATAGCATGGCAAACCAAACAAGTCAACTAGACGGAAAACATAAGTTGAACCATATTCCTTCATCAACCAGTAATATGAACAGAAGTGTAAACATGGTAGATCAACAAGTCAGGTAAACATCAATTTCTAAGCCAAAACAATATCGTAAGCAACGGAAAAATACCAACCAAAAGTACAAGAATGGTAGTCACAATTAGCAAATAGGAATACTAAATGATAATCATAGCCCACAAAATAACTGAACGAGGTATAACATGGTAAACGGATGAGTCAAATAATTACATACTAGCATGGCAAACGGGTGAATCAATTAGTCACGTAATAGCATGGCAAACAGATAGTCACATATTAATCATATAATAGCAGGGTAAACGGATGAGTCAAATAATTACATACTAGCATGGCAAACGGGTGAATCAATTAGTCACGTAATAGCATGGTAAATAGATAGTCACATATTAATCATATAATAGCAGGGTGAATGAATGAAGTGGTAATCTGAAGTATAAGCTTGGTAGTCAACCAAAATGGAATGAGAGTATGACAAATCAAATGAACTGGAGTATAGTATGGTAGTCGGATGAATCACATAAGGATACTGAATGAATGAGTAATCAACGGAAAACTAAAGATGAGAAATACAAAATATGGTCCATTGTGGAATAACAGAAGGTACAATATAGGTGTATCAAAAGTGTAAAGGTTGACAAAAATCTACCACGAGCCCAGAAACATATCATATCATAAACATCATAATCATGGACTTCATAAGTAACATAATGGAGTAGCTAGCTCCCAGAGTTGTGAAAGGCGTGTATTGCACACAACACCAGTCATCAGAAATAAATCAATCATGTCATATCATATCATATACAGAACAAATCTAGGATGCATCCATACGCCCCTGCATAAATCATAGTGGCCAAACATATATCCTTGAGCTCATAAACATAAAAGGGACGGGAAGGTTCATCACTCGACCACCCTGGAGTCATGCCATTGCTGCATCAATGACATGGCCATGTTAACTTCATGGCTAGGGAAAATGGCTCGGGTATTAAACTGAAGGGTCAAAAGGCAAAGTCAAATTTTGGCAAATGTATAAGTCATCAAAATAGCATAATCAAAGGTTCATAGCAAAGGTTCATGACAAAGGTTCATGACAAAGGCTCAATTCAAAGGTTCACATCAAATGGTTCAAGGTTCATAATAAAAATAGCTAAAGATCAAAAGATGTATAAAAGATCATGAGAAACCTTAAGAGAAAGGTCAGAATATCTGTACCTTATCCAAAGCAAGTAAACAGTAAAAGAAATGTCACAAGATGATCACTCCCGCTTCACAGAACCTATACGAATTAAATAACGTTTATTATAATCAGATTACCCATTTTAGACGGCTCTCCATTTTTGGCAGGTTTCCACTTTTAGCAGGTTTCCCGTTTTAGTAACTTTTTGAATTGAATAAGTTAAGGTATAATTCATAATTCTTCAAATTAGGATCAAATATGACAACTTATCATATTTTAGGGTTTTGAGTGTCATTTAACAATTTTAGGGTTTAATGTGCAATTATGTTATTATTTGCAAAACACGTAAACTTTACCCGTATTCGTAACTAATTAGGGTTTCATAAAACATAAATCATACAAAGGTCCAAATGTACATTAGAGGTCACCAAATATCATTTTAGTGGTTTAGTAGTCGTTTACACAAGTTCATAAGGTTACACGCATCCCGGGTTAATTTACCAACACTTATGCATAACAATTATTAAAACATGTATTCAAGTCATATTCAAATTTATTTACTTTACATCAGACATGTTTTCTACCAATTAAATAAAATAGCTATGCATCAATTCAGGTCCCCTAATTCGACACAGAACTACCTATATGTCTCTAGTATTTATGTGAATTTTACCAGAATTTATAGACATGTCTAAGTATTTTATAAAAATTCACTTTCACAAACTGTCCCAGATTTCTCACCTTTCGACACCTTGAAAGTTTATATTTTTAAACCTTATTTAAACTATTCCAAAAATTCCAGAAATTAGTTAAGACATTAAATAACATCATATAAAATTAGGGCTTCCCAGACCCCACCAATAATTTATGAAAAATCCCACAAGTTGGCTGAATTCCCAGACCCGTATAACAGTTTTGACATGTTAACTTTGAAAAATCAAACGGGTGTCTTCCCGACCGCCAATGACCCCGAAACTCGACACACAAGTATTACAGAGGTTAAATTTAATTCTAGAATCAAAACCACCCAAATATGTTTCGTTAAAAATTTATTATATAGTTTTCAAAACACTAAATTTCTGGGACAACTTACATGAAATCACAGTTTTGACCCACGATACATAACAATTTATAAGGACTCCAATTCAATACCAATCATTAAACCGATCATCATGTACATGTATTAAGGTCCCCTGAACACCCTAAAATTGGTCTCATTCGTTTTTTCCCACTGTATAACAAATTAAAAATGTAAAACCACACCGAAAACCCTAATTGACCTAAAAACCCTAACCCGACTCCCACAATTTTTATAAACTGGTTCGAGCGCTATAAAAGATAATACAAATTCATTTTTATCATCCACATAGATTAGGGTTTTCAAAAAATTAACCACATAATTTTCTCATGAGTCGAATCAATTAAAATAAATAGGAAAACAATTACCTAGTTGCGGTTTAAGGGAAATTCGATTGCAAGAGACTTAAACGATTTTTCTTTCAACCTTGGAAGCCCTCTCCTTGATTTCACAGCCTTCAAATTCGTGTGTGTGTGTGTGTGTTTTTGTCTGTAGGTCGAATGGGAGAGGAGGGAAAAGGGAATTCGGTTTATAGAGAAAACCGTGTGTTTATTTTAGGGTATTTAGTAAATGCCGAATAATTTAAATTGGTAGGGGATTTGGGTTTATCAAATAGGTCGGTCAAAAGGGGGGATGGATGGGCCGAAATTATGAGTAGTATTTTTAGGGATAATATTTATTTTGTAATTTGAATTAGTTATAGAATTAGTTTAGGTAATTATTTAATTTGGTTTAATCTTATCATTAATTTATCAAATGTCATTAAATTAAAAGTATTATTTCAAATGCTTATTAAATATTTTAGATCAATTTCATAATTAATACCTCGAGTTAATAAATTTTAAATTGGACGCAAAGATAATTACGTGATTTTTTCCGGGTTTGACACCAACTCTTTCTCAAGACGGCGTCAGCTACAACCCATACGGCGTCACAAGCTCCAACGTGACGCCGTCCCAGTGATGACTTGGCAAAGACGAAACCCTAATGGCGGCGATCAGATGGCGTCGCCAAAAAAGACGACGCCGTCGCAATTGTAAAATCTATATATAGACCTCAAATTTTCCGTATTTTGTGTGTTAATTTGGGGAGAAAACCCTAAAACGTTTGTAGTCGGACTTGGACAGTTCCTTAGGGTTCTAAACCCTTATTGTTAATCAAAGATAAGTTTGTTTATCCATTAATCACCATGTTTGATCTTTATATGATTGTTTGCTTGTGTTCTTGCTAATCTATCATGTGTAACTAAATTAATTAGTGTTTTCTTAGATCCAATGAAACCTAGTTATTAATTATTGTTAGGTTTTCTCTTATATAATTGGTTGTCACGCTAGATTAAGCTGGCTTCTTCCTTCATTGTTGCGAGCTTGAACGTCCTAAATAACGTTTATTAGCCCTAGAGTGCAGTAGTAGGCTCCCGTTGTATTTATTGCGTGAGTTGCGGCTTTTAAATACTAGGATATTCGATGGAGATACCTCGGTACTTGGCAATCCCGGGTGTTCTAGAGGAGACTTATACACTCATATAATTAGGGAAATTGGCACCGCTCTATGACTAAAACATGGAATACAATGCACCAATTAAACAAGGATGTGACAATTCAACCGACAAATAAAAGATAACTAGGGAGTAAGCAAATTTAAGTAAAAACGTTTTTAATTATCATAAAAACTATTCCTACAATCCATAGCTTTAATTTAATTAATTAGTTTTAATTTATTTTGTTAATTAGTTTAATTGGTAAAATACAAAACCTCCATTCTTCAAACCCCGAGATTTAATTTGCTTTCTAAAAAAAAAAAAAAAAAAAAAAAAACTAAAAAGAATCACCCTCACCCTTACCCTTTCGTCATACATCTCGACTAGCATCTCTATTTCCTTAGAGAACGATCAAGCCGCTGGGCTTACCCATACTACACTGCAACGATTAGGTACACTGCCTAGTTGGTTGTAAAGCTTGCTCACGAAAAAGGAAGTCTTTCGACCCTAAACCACGCATCAAGTTTTTGGCGCCACTGCCGGGGAATAAAATAGCTAGTTTGGTTTCTATCTCGATTAGGTTCACTCGCTTGATTCATATCAAGTGAGCTTTTTTTCTTTTTATTAGCTTTCTCTTAGTCTATCCCCTTCTTCGTGTTTTTTTTTTTTTTCGTAACCTTGTCACTTTTCATCATGAACGGTGACAATCCACCCATCAACAACAATCCACCACAACATCAACCACCACCACACGTCCCACCCACTCCGAGCCAACCGCTTGACCAACACTCTTTTAACCTACTTCGCGACCAAATCTCTGGTGAAATCGATGAGCTTATAGAACTACATAGGTTACTTGAGAATGCACTTGAGGATGCGACTAACGCACCGGATAACGATTCTATGATTATTGATGATCCGGATGTGAATTAGGAGAAGGTGACATTGAGGTCAATGAGATAATAAAATAGAGTGAGGATGAGGAAACTGATGAATATTTTAACATTTATCCCACTAAAGAAGAAATAGCATACCACAATTACATAATTACAACCCTGGGCCACCCTTTGTTAGAATCGATCCTAAAGTTAAGAGAGGTAGTCCTTGGAACATTAAGATCCCATGTATGATTGGATGTAGATATGTCGAGCATGCTTAAATAGATGTAGACTCTCCGATCAACGTGATGTCCTCAGTTGTTTACAACAACATAATGAACACACAGCTTGAACCTAGGAGAGACCCTAAGTATCCCGGTGGAATTTGCAATTTTGTTTGAAGGGTCAAGGATGTACACATCTTTGTTGGGAACTTTACCTACATAGTAGATTTTATGATCCTAGAAGATGTAGGGTGTGTCATCGATTAAAGCTTATCATATGTCGTGTTAGGAAAACCATTTGTTGAAAGGTCTAAGCTAAGATATAACCAACCTGAAGGAACGGTTAGATTTTCGGAAAGGAGTGATGAAATTACATATAGGATACCTTGGAAAGTAAGCAGACTTCGTTCTCTATCCTATTTTTAAAGGGATAACATTAATGCCTTTGAGGAAAATAGCGAGGCGGATATGGAGAAAGGCATAGAATATATATGGGAGAAAATGGGCCTCTACTATAAGGACTGCTTGACCTTAGGACCTAGGTATAGGGTCGATGTAGACTTTGTCAACATGATGAGGTATGCCATGATGAGGAAAAATAAGAAAACATAGAAGTATGGCTTCGAGTCTAGCTACAAGACTTGTAAATAAAGAAAAGTGCTTCTTGGGAGGCAACCCATTTTTATTTGTTTGGATGTTTGTTTTTCATTTTTATTTGTATGTTTTATATATCTTTACAAAAAGATAAGTATAGGGAAGATCACATATGTTTTTAAGGACTAATATGAACATAAGATTAACATTATTTGAAATTTTATATATATATATAATATATATATATATATATATATATATATATATATATATATATATATATATATATATATATATATATATATATATATATATATATATATATATATATATATATATATATAGGGGAGGGTTAATGTGAGATCAAGCTTAAAGTTGTAAAAATAAGATAAAATCTAAAAAACCACTAAAACATTTATAAATAACAATTTTAGCAATCATACACAAAAAAATAATAATTTAATACAAATTAACATTTTAGCAACTAATAACCAAATGATACATGAGTTTAGATTAGTGATACATCTGATACACATTACACTAATAAATATTCCAAAACCTGATACACATACAAAAACCTGATACACATTAAACTACTAATCAAAGTGTATCACCTAGGTTTCGTAAATTTTAAAAAGAAATCTATCGAAACTTTAACAATTTTAGTTGCAGTAAATAAAAAAATTATTTTTATTGTAAGGAGAGTATCTCTTGTCAAATTTTAGTTCGATCTCATTTTAACAACTTTAAGTATGATCTTATTTGATCTAGATTCTATATATATATATATATATATATATATATGGGCGGGCATGACTTATGAATATTGTTTGCATATATTTCTATAGCGAAATAAGAGTGTTAAATAATTGTAGGCTTATTTTATAGTTTTCCTTGTTCAATGTGCGTAATTACCCTATAATTAATTCTTATGAATGTTTTATGAATCAATGAAATGTAAATTTATGTTTAACCTAACAAACTTAAAATTTGAATAAATTAAACATAATGTGATGTGGCTTTATTGGTAATATGCACAAAAGTTGCCGAAGCCCGCCCAAGTGGCGAGCATGACTTGTGATTTTCATTTGATATGTGATAATTTTTTATATTTGTCAAATTTTGAACATTATAAATTATAAATTCCTTGGAAAATATTTCAAGTGAAAGGTCCAACCCTCTACCTTGGGAGGTAGAGGGTATTTATAGTTACACAATAAACGTCCTCCTTCGGACTGTGGATCAGGCATACAGTGGGTAAAGACCCGTCCTTCCTCCACGGTGTTGCACTAAACTAAAGAACGCTACAAACTAACTAATAAACTGCTAAATAACGTAAATAACAATATGTCTATGAGCTAACTTATGCTAGATTATATTTGGGGTGACCGATACTTTACTTATGGAATTTCCAATTCCTAACAAAACCCCACCAGGATACTGAGGGTCCCTCCTAATCTTAAGTCGCGCATTCATTATAACATTGTAAACAGCTGATGACATCACGTTGATGGGAGAGTCCGTATCTATGTAATCGTGTTCGACATTCCTATATCCAATCATACAAGGGATCTTGACGTTCCATGGATTTCCTCTCCTAATCTTTGGGCATATTCTAATGATGGGTGATCGAGGATTGTCGATTATATATTTGTGGTATGCAACTTCTCCCTTAGTGGGATAACGATTAAAATAGGCACTAGTCTCCTCATTCTCACTTTCATTTACTAAGTCATTACCTGAACTATTGCTAATCATGGAGCCAACAATTGAGGCGCTAACCACTTTTTCAACATCGTCCCTAATTGTACTCTCAAATACCCCACGCAAGTCTTGAAGCTCATTGATTTTCCTAATGATTCGGTTGCGACGAGGGTTGGAGGAATGTTGGTCAATTGGTTGTGGTTTGAGTGGAAGTGGTTGATTTGGTGGTGGGTTATCGCGTTCCATGATGAAAAGTGATAAGGTTACGAACAAAAACACGAAAAAAGGGGATAGACTACAAGGAAGCTAATGAAAAAGAGAAAAACTCTTACTTGATAGGAATCAAGCAAGGGAACCTAAATGAGATAGAGATCTAACTAGTTATTCTATTCCCCCGCGGCGCCAAAAACTTGATGCGCGCGGAAGGCGCGTTCGGGGTCAAAGGAAACTTCCTTTTCTTTGAGCAAGTTTTTCAATCTCCTAGGCAGGGAACCTAATCGTTGTAGTGTAGTATGGGGTAAGCCTCGGGGATTGATATCGTTCTCTAGGGGAATAGGAATGCTAGTAAGAAATATATGACGAGAAGGTGGGATTGAGGATGATTCCTTTTTATCTTTTTATGGTTTTTTAGAAAGCTAAGGTAAAATCTCAGGGCAATTGGTTTAGGGGTGGTACTTCTACCGATTACTCTACTTTATCTAATTTTCAAATTATCTAATTACTACGGGTAGCTATGTCTAATTGAGGTGTGCTCGTATGATGATTAAAGATGTGTTCACTTAGATACTATTACTCCCTAGTTATCTTTTATTGGTCGGTTGAGTTGCCACGCCCTTTATCTTAACGCGTTGTATTCCTAAAGGTCGTAGGGTATGTGTGGTCCCTAGTTCTTTGAGGTTATCTCTCGTATATGACCTACGGAGTCGACAAGCCTAAGCTATTTCATCCATAAACCATATCATCATAAAGCATACTCAAGCATTAAATACAACGAAGATGCCTAGTTGCACTCCTAAGCCAATTTCAATTAAGATAAGAAACAACCTAACAATAATCAATAACTAGGTTTCATAGATCTAAGCAAACACACAAGTAATTTAGCTAGACATGATAGACAAGCAAACATACACACAATCAATCGAATATGAGATAGACATAATGATAATTTGGATTAATAAACTTATCTCGATGTGTAAAATAGGGTATGGGACCCTAAGATACTGTCCAAGTCGTACTATAAACGAATTAGGGTTTTTTCTCCAAAAGTCTACCTCTTAAAATACAGAAAAATCGAATTCTATATATAGATTTACAATCGCGACGGCGTCACCTTTTGCATGGGACGCCGTCAGCTCGCCGTCATTAGGGTTTCGTCTGGGCCAAGTCATCTATGGGATGGCGCCACCTTATTTTTGTTTTTGCAAGATCATAATCGTAAGATCAGACCGAAATCTTATAATCATATAATAATGCTATTTTCTTAACAGGTGTTACAAAATTATGCAAATTCACGTATTATTATATATTATTATATCATATATCATAAAAAGATATGTTAACATTATGATTATGAAGTATGTAATACAATTAGCCTCTTGTTTTTCATTTTCTACAAAACTTAATACATAAAATTGTAGTTTTTTTAAATTGTAGTTCGAGAAAAGTAAGATCGGATCGAACGAGATCTTATGGTTAAGATCAGGATCTTATTAAGATCGTATCTCGCAAAGATCCTATATAGGAATGGGGTCGTTTTTACTTTTTAATATCGTAAAGTCGTAAGATCTTAGGATTAGGATGGGAATCTTAGCAATCATAAATATAAAGTGCAAGGGGTGTTCATGTTATAGACACGTCACGCTAGCTTTTATCCTATAACTTTCTTATAACAAAAAACTTCAAAACACCTTTCTCAATAATATTCATAACATATCACTAAAAAGCCGATTAAAAATAAATAAAATTGCACACACAAACCTGCTCGTTACGACCACAACGGTGCTCATATGACGCACATATATAACGATTTTATAAGCATCAAAATATGCCTATAGCCAGTGTCGTCTCCGAGTTTACGGAGGCCATGTGCAAAATTTTGTTTAAAGACAAAAATGAGGCGTAAGATAGAAAGTAATTAATTTTCTTAAAAGATAAAATGAGAACTAATTGTTTACAAAATATTTTGCTAGCATTTTTATCTTCAATGCAACACTTTAAATCAAATACATAAAGTCACTTTTATAGAATAACATATCATAATAAAATTTAGAGGCCTTTAAAATTTAAAGACCATATGCGACAACACATCTCTCACATTTTTATATACGACTCTGCCTATAACAAACTACATCCACCACTCTTGTATAGTATCATAGCAACTAGTGCCGTATTTGAGGTGGGACGACTGTCAAGGTTCTCAACTTTACCACATATATTATACAAGTCAAATTAAACCTGGTCAACCCGCCGGGTTTGAAGAGTCTCGGGTCAACCCGGTTTTCGATGTGTATTAATAGTTTCCTTTTGAAATATATATCTTCAACATTTCCACTTTTAGTTTCAACTTTTCACTTTTTACTTTTTGATTTTTCTTTTATATATAGTATATAGCAGGGTATCTGCGCGTTTCGGAGGCGGGTAACCTGTGACGATTAACCGGAGAAATAGATCTCAATGAGACCTGATTAGGGATGAGCACGGTACCGGTCTCGTACCGATCCCGTACCGAATAGTGGTACCGATTTTTTCCCGAGCATAAATTAGTGGTACCGGTACCGTACCGAATGGGATTCGGATATCGTTACCGGTATCGGTACCGGTACCGGGAAATCGGGTTTTTCCCGCTTTTTACAGGAATTTCCCGATTTGGTACCGGTCCCGTACCGAATTAGTGGTCCCGATTTTTTTTTCACCTTATTTTGTAGTCCCGGTACCGTACCGTATTTCAAGAATCGATACCGTTTCGGTACGGTACCGGTACGGTTTCAGTTCGTTTCCGGGATTCGGTTCCAAATGCTCATCCCTAGACCTGATTCACCGGTTTGTATCGGTTTCAATGGGTCCTCTTTGGTTTGTTTTCGGATGGCTTTAATTGGTTAGCCGAATCGGTGGCGACATCGGTTCCCAGATGAACACGTTGTTCCGGTCCGGTCCGATTTTCAAAACTATATGTAACATCAACTTGTTAGCTTGTATGAAGTTTTGTGTGTTTTATTAATTTGTATAATGTGTATAATAGCATGTACTTTTTATTTTAGGGTGTTTTAAAAATAACATTAATTAGTGTGTTTAATTATTTTATATTTTATATTATGTTGTAGCTTCTTTAAATTGTACGTTATGAAAATTTTATTGTACTTTTTAATAAGTGGTGTTTAAATTGCTTGTTTTTAATTTGATAGATGTGTTTTTAATTGGTTGTACAATGTAAATAAATTATTTTACTTTTAAGTAATTGAGTATTTTAATAAGAGTATTAATTGTACTATGTATTTCTCTCTCATTTGATCAATTTCAATAATTCAACTTTTCACCTTTAACTGTTTTTCTATTATAGATAGTACAAGGTTTTTAGCCCGCGCTTCGCAGCGGGATGTTTGTATACAAAAGTATTATTTAACGTTCGAGCTAAATGTGTTACTATTAGGTATGTTTAGCATTTTAAGCGCGAACAATATAATTAAGCGGTTACGAATTTACAAAAAAACATGCTATCAAGTCTTCGCTGCTTTGCATTTTATATATATCTTTTTAATTAAATATGATAGAATGTTGTTATTTAACAACCGTTAAGTAACAGCCGTTAGTAGGACTGATGAGTGTGTAAATACTCATCATTTTTGGTCAAATCTGAACTGCAAAACATTTAAAAACGCTCAGAAATGCATCAAAATGATAAAAATATCACAAATAAGTGTTTTATGTGTTTCAAATGTAAAAATACCAAAATCAGGTGAAAACGTATCAAGTTTGCATAATTGGCAGTTTTAGTCCCCAAGTTTCAAAAGTTGTCAAAAATAGTCCCTGGTAAATCAAAATAAAACAAAATATCATTTAAGGTCCATGGGATTCAAAAGTTGTCAAAATAAACCCTTCAAAGTTCAGTTTTGCAAAATGGCAGCTTTGGTCCCTGAAGTTTCAAAGATTGACAGAAATTACCCCTGGACATTTTTAATTTGAAAATTATTATTTTTGGTCCTTGGGAAAATTAAACTTGTCATAATTGGTCCTTTTGATAAATTTTGCAAAATGACAGGATTGGTCCCTCAAGTTTGGTGAATTGCAAAAATGGTCCTTGTTATTTATAAACAAACCAAACCCTTGGACCTTGACCCTCCCTTGAGCCTTGACCCCTGCCATATACCTGTGACCCCCCTGTCTTGAACCCCCCCCCTGCCTATTAATATATCCCCAGTCAAACCCAGTCAACCCCTGCCAAACGTTTTTCCCTCCTTCTTCAACCACTGTCTGCAACTCTCCCTTCACCCCTCACCTCCAGCTCATCTTCACCTCTCCATGTCCCCTCCACCTCAACAACAATCCAAGAAGCATTAATGTTTCTCCTTCCTTGCACTCAAACCTTCCCCCCCCCCCCAGTTGATATATCTTTTGGCGCCAAAAACTCATCTATGGCTAAAAATGATTCTACTCATCCAATGGCTCCAAATAGAAGTGGGATTTACTCAGAGGACTAGTGGAAGACCTTTTGCATATAAATAGAAGAAAGAGGAGAAGAGCAAAAGGGTAGTTTTTAGTTTTAATTTTCATGTATGTCGTTTTTATTTAAATTGTCTTAGTTATTTTCTAAAACTGTAATCTTTGCTTTCTAAAACTTGTATTCTGTTACCTTAATGTAATTTGAACTCATTTCAATCTCAGTTTCAAGTTTGTAGAATTAATTCTCATATTTGCAATTTTAAAGTCAAAATTCCAAATTAAGCTTTGTTGATTTAAAGCTGTTATATTGGACTGATTAGACTCATTTAAGCTTGTTGTAGCTTATTGTGAGCTTAAATTTGTTTCAATCTCAAAATTTACTCAAACACCAAAAACAGTCAACAAAAGTCAACTGTAAAGCTCAATGTGGACTCAGTTATGGAATGGGGTTGTTGCAGAGCTTGGATTGGTTTGGATTAGCTTAGGTTAGTGTAGGTTGGTTCTGTTTTAAGCTGCAAATAAGCTGGGACACTTGTGAGTTCTTATTTTTCTCTCTATAAACTAGTATAATCTGCATAATCTGCTTGTGTTTGAATCTTTGGTAATTAATAGCTTAGGTCTGTTTATTTAGTTGTCATTAGGCTAACTTGATTCAGTTTAAGTGTTAGCATAAGCTAATTCAGTAGGTAGATTAGTTAAAATTGCAAGACAGTTAGTATAAGGGGTGTTTGCATCTGTTAAGTAATCTGAGTTAGGGTGCTTATTGTTGGTTAAAATCTGTTGCTTCAGTCTAATTTAGGTTAAACACAACCATTTCAGTCACTACTTGTCACAAAAACTCACTCAAAGTCAAAATCAACATAAATCTGTCCTAATTTCATATCTGTTAGAATTTTTAAAGATCATAAGCCTGATTTGTGTTTAGAATTCAGTAGAGTAGCTTATTTTAGTTTTAGTTTAGCTTATTACATCACATTCAGTTCACAAATTGAGCTCAAATCTCATTAAAGTCAAAATATCATTTCTGTGTTCAAAGTCAAAAGTTGAAAAATCTGTTTTTCACCCAACTTGGTAGAATTTTCATTGATTCATTATTGGATCAATTCAAGTGAAATTTTGGACTTAATAAGTTCAATTGGTCAAGAGTTGGAATCTAATTTTTGTGAAATTTTTGTAATTTTTTATAAGCTTCAAATCAGCTTGTCAAATAGCTCAAAAGTGCCCTGTGCACACACTCAGTGTATACTGAGTGTGCACAGGTTTGTGCAGAGCTACCAACAAGCTCATGAGAGCTTGCCTTGGTCTGATTTTTGGTTTATAAGTCCCTTGCCAGGTCTAGTTTAGGATCCCACATCTGGTTTTGAGTTTCAGCTTATTTGAGTGGCTTATTTTCAAGCTACAAAGTAGTAGCCTGAACCTGTTTTGAACCTAGCTTAGTAGAAGTTGGAATTTTATAATTTGCTTTCAGGATAGGATTCTAAGCTCTCATTTGGCTGGATTAAGTTGTTTCCACTTAGATTTAGCCTATTTCAAGTAGTGGTAGGTTCTGGTTCACCACAGTAGCTTATAGCTTAATTTAGGTTGCTTATTACTTAAGCAGTTTCACTTCAGCTTCATAATCTTGCACACTAGTATATGTTTTTATATTTTTCATAGATTTAGAATTATATTTTAGAATTTTCTTGAATTTTTCATAATTTTTCAGTACTGTTTGCTATTTTTCCCTATTTAAATCAGTTTTTAAGACTTTTTAAATAGCTTTTATTGCAATTAAATCAGAAAAACTTCAAAAAAATAAGTTTTCAATTTTCATAGATTAAGATAAATATAAAAAGCCAAAAAAATATTTTTCCATAATTTTTCTAGTTTAAATAGTAATTTTTAGCAATTTAATTAGTTTTAAATAGTTTTTAAATCATAGAAATTAGAATATAAATCAGAAAAATACAAATCCAATTTTCAAAAGTTTGTTTAGTTATTTTAGATTTTTGAAAAATAGTTTCACAATTTTCCTCTTTATTTTCATAATTTTTAGTATTTTAATTTAGTTTTAAAGTTTAAAATTAGTTTTTAATTCAAATTTATAAAATAAAAATCAAGAAAATCCAAATTTAAAAATAGTGATAGCGTTTATTTAATATAATTTATTTTTTTAATTTTCTTTCTCATATTTTTCCTTTGTCATCTAGTATTATCAAACCTTTTCCCGTTCAATATCGCCCGATCACTATACGTTTGGTTATTCAGTCGCACAGCTCGTTGGGACTTAACGAATCGGGGAAACACTATACTCTCCTGGTTAATTGCATTATGTTCCCAAATGATTGACTCTTGTTGACCATTCCTGGTTAATTTGGGGTGACCGTTTGGGAGCGAATCAAGGACTATTTGGGTAACGAACATCTAACATAAAGGACCAATTTTGTAAATTTATTTAACATCGTTAGTCCCTACAGGACCTATTTTGCAACGCAAGTTAAACCTCACGGACTGTTGTCGCATTTTCGGTTTTTAAAAAAGTATTAAAAAAAAAAAAAAAAAAAAAAAAAAAAAAAAAAAAAAAGACGACCGTTAGTAGATAACGGACGTTAACTAACGACCGTTAGTACTGTACATTCTAATGTTCATCGAGGACCCTAGCAAAAAAAAGAGTGCCCCTAGCAATCTTGCATTGATAGTTCATGCATACAGTACAATAGGCATTGGTTGATGGGTGTGCCGGTAGCAGAAAAATGAGTGGCAAAAAGCATGTTCATCTAGGCCTCTAGCAAAAAAAGGATTGCCCCTAGCAATCCTCCAGGCATAGTTTATGCATAAAGTACATTAGCCTTTGCTTGGTGGGTGTGCCTCTAGCAGGAAAAGAAGTGGCATGAAGTAACATTCATAAATGTACTTTAGAGTAATAGATATGAACACGTAGGTTTTTATTTATATTTTCTTTTTGTAAATGTTACATGAATTATGATTGAAACATATATAGTTATAGGGTATGTGTCATGAAACATTCACCTATATATTATAAGGAGTGAATTACATAATTGGTCCTTGTGGTTTGTTGAAAATTGCAGAAAATGTCCTTGTGCTTTTTTTTCAGTACGTTTCGTCCCTGTGGTTTACAAATCTTACGGATTTTGTCCCTCGTCCAAAAATATCCGTTAAATGTCTTGCGCTGTTAGTCCTTCGTTAGTGCAGTCCGTTAAGTGTTTTGCACTGTTAGTCCTTCGTTAATAAATTTTGCACCGTTAGTCCTTATTTTTTAAAATATAGTTTTCCCCAATTAGTCCCTCCGTTAATAACCGTTTTTGTCCGTTTTTATCCGTTTTCGTTCGTTTTTTATCCGTTTCCCCCCGTTTTTTTACGTTTTTCGTCCGTTTTCTTTCGTTTTATATAGTTTTTGTCCATTTTTCTTACGTTTTTATCGGTTTTCATCCGTTTTTCTCCGTTTTTCTTAATTTTTTGTCCGTTTTTCTTATGTTTTGTCTGGTTTTTTTTCGTTTTGTCCGTTGTTCTTACGTTGTGTCCGTTTTTCGTACGTTTTTATCGGTTTTTTTTTACGTTTTTGTCCGTTTAAAAAAAAATTGAATAAAAAATTTCAAAAAAAAAATTTGAATAAAAAAAATATTTTTCAAAATATATATATATTTTTTAAAATATGTCTGTTTTTTTTCAATATTTTTCGGAAATTTTTTAAAAAAAAATATTTGAAAAAAAATATTTTTCGGAAAATTTTTCAAATATTTTTTTAAACGGACAAAAATATTTTCCGAAAAAAAACGGTAAAAAAAATTTCCGAAAATTTTTTTTTTCAAATATTTTTTTTAAAAAAATCTTAAAAAATTTCCGAAAAATATTGAAAAAAAACGGACATATTTTAAAAGAAAATATATATTTTGAAAAATATTTTTTTTATTCAAAATTTTTTTTTGAAATTTTTTATTCAAAATTTTTTTTAAACGGACAAAAACGTAAGAAAAATCGATAAAAACGTACGAAAAACGGATGAAAACCGATAAAAACGTAAGAAAAATGGACAAAAACTATAAAAAAACGAAAGAAAACGGACGAAAAACGTAAAAAAACGGGGGGAAACGGATAAAAAACGAACGAAAACGGATAAAAACGGACAAAAACGGGTGAAAACTATTATTAACGGAAGGACTAATTGGGGAAAACTATATTTTAAAAAATAAGGACTAACGGTGCAAAATTTATTAACGAAGGACTAACAGTGCAAAACACTTAACGGACTGCACTAACGAAGGACTAACAGCGCAAGACACTTAATGGACATTTTTGGACGAGGGACAAAATCCGTAAGATTTGTAAACCACAGGGACGAAACGCACTGAAAAAAAAGCACAAGGACATTTTCTGCAATTTTCAACAATCCACAAGGACCAATTATGTAATTCACTCTATTATAAGACTCTCTTAGCTTGTTGTTGATCTTATAGAGCTATGACCTGCCAATGCCGATGATGTTGATGCTGAAATCGAAGGTCGAGTTGAATCACGCAAAAACATCAAGTGAACGCAACTCTAAATTTTTGTGTTCGAATATTAGGTAACAAACTATACGATATTAGGTAACTCTAAATTTCGTGGGTCTCACCGTTCTTTTTGTGTGCTTAACATGTGCCCCGGGGGCACATGTTAGAAAAAACCCTATTACAACCCGAGCTTGAAAATATCAATCAAATTCGGTTTGACAACGGTCCAGGAAAGTGTCCTCGTAAACCATTATCGCGGGCTTGAGATTACCAAGAGACTATCAAGAGATTATCTCCCACCAACCTGCTGCCCGGGTCAGAGCGATATGGCGATGCATCTCCAACTTCCCACAACTGACGGTTCCTAACGCTTTAGAAAAAAATTTCGAGCCAGCGTTAGGTGTCCTCAACCGTTACGACGGTTCCTAACGCTTCCATTTTTTAGGTGGAAGCATTAGGTGTCCTCAATCGTCGTTGGACCTTTCATCTAACGCTTTCATTTTTTAGATGAAAGCGTTAGGTGAAAGGCACCGATCCTGCAAGATGGATCGATTAGGGGGCGTATTTGCCTTCGACGTAATGCACGGAGCACAAAACAGTGGTTTCATAGGCCGACCGGTGCCCGCACAGTGTTTGCCTATCATGAAAATGTTGTATATATACCGGATTAGAAACTAGAGAAGTATAAAGTAAGTTATTGGTTAATAGGATTATAACCTCCCTATCATGTCACATTATAAAGGAATATTCTCTTTGTCCTCCACTTTTTTCAGTATAACATATTTTTTTGTCAGTTTTTGTTTCGTATTTCTGACAGTTTTAAGCGTTTGGCTTATTAAACTTAATATTTACTGTTCCGCATTTTTAGGTTTATAGCTTTTTGATATAAACAAAATTATAAAAAAAAAATAATAATATTAAATAAAAAGCAAAAAAAATAAGGGGGTCAATCTAAAAATATAGCCACCGTCCCAATAACCCCACCCGAAATTAATTGAAGTGGATTGTCGGCGGAATAAGGGTGTTGGCTCCAATGAAGCATGTGATAGTGTCACGTGGCATGCCCTGGAAATTATGCTACCACAGCAGTATCTACGTGTCCTTCACTCACATTCTTTTTCATTTTTTATTATTATTGTATGTATATATCAACTTTTAACATTGCATTCATTTTGTCTCAGTAAAACTTTGAAAGCTTTTTTGAAGAAAATGTTTTGTAACGTATTTTTCTGAATTACATTTATATTTCGTTGACGTTTTTGAAGAAACTGTTTTGTAATTTAATTTTAGGCAATAAGGTTTAGAAATTTGAAGGAAAAGCAAAAGCATTTTGTAACTATTGAATTAACAATGTGAGTTAACTTTAGTACGTAGTATTACCGACCATCAAATAGTCCATGTGATAAACTTATCCTATGTCAGGTTTTGCTCAAACCCACGTTAGAATTCACCAGCTAGATTTCCGTACTAACGAGATCGAGTTTAATTTACATCAAAGTTAGTAGAACATCTACTGGACCTTCTTTTTTTTTCTTAACTTTGGTGTTCAGTGTTTGGTCGATTCGTACATAGGATTTAAATACATCGTCCAGATAAAACTTTGTAATTCGCTTGTTTGTACCAGATATGATTTGAAATTGTGTTATAATTAACCACTTATAGTTATGTAAAGCGTCACATTTGCGAAAGGCTAGATATTGCTAATACAAAGACAAACAAAAAACAACATTGGCTACATGAGAACTTGATAAATATACTAAATGAACAGCGATGCCATTCACAAAAACTTCAACTCACATATGCACCTTTGATTAAAGACTAATGATTATCTCAATAGGTATTGAGGGTATGCGAGATGTGTTTTTGTAACGGGTCTTAAATTTGTAGGGGCTAACATTATATTTTTTTTATATATAGGGGCTTGTCTTCGAACTCGACTATTTCGTGCTGCTAATTGTTTCAACTCTGGATAACCATAGGAGCACATATATAATGCTCTGCACCGTGTATCAATGATGTGACTTTGTGGTGTGTCCTTAACTTCATAAGATACAATTGAGCATAAGATAAGTCTCAACAGTTACTTGAAGTTAAGAATTTAGCTTGTCGAACATCCATTACGGGAACCATAAGGTCGACCAGGAAGGGAATACAACTCTTTATTTATAATTTCAAGTATTTATAAGGCAAACAGGACCTTTCAAATATCACTTCAGTAATAAACAATCTTTGTACATGGTGTTTATTGTGAGAATACTTGTTTGATCTATCCCCATTTTCCCTCTAATCTTTCATTAGTTAACTGTAGAGTTGTCGTATGACAAAGGTTCATGTCACTTCCGTGTCATAACATAACATTACCTATATACAGCTAAGGAACAACTTATAAAAGAAAATAAACTTGCACATACAACACTTGATATACAACTACAAAAACTTTGTTACAATCAGTAAGTAAGCCAAAAAGAGTTGCAACTAACTAGGCAAATAAAATGATGCCTAAAATGGAAAGAAAACGTGGAGACTCAAGAGCATGCAACAATTTCACAAACAGCAATGCCAGTTACTGCTAAAAAAATACAAACTTATACATACATTAACACATTGAAGAGTCGCTTTTCCAGCTTCTGAAACCGAGAGCAAACCATCTCAGAAGTTACGATTTCTGGGCTGCTCTATCATCAGGGCCAGCAAGCATTATCTGTGATTTTACCATTTCACGGGTTTTAGGATCTTTTTTCGAAGCGGTTAGAAATTTCAATCGACGAGGATAGAGATTTGAGGCTTACATTGCAATCGAAGGCAAATCTGCGTGCCAGCATAATAGCAGCATTTCTTTCTCTTTCTGATTCAAATCCCAGCACAAATGAGAGTCCAATCTTTGGCTGCCAAAATGATGCTTGAGCTGCAGCATTTCCACCACCCCTAACTCCGCATAGCTTCATTTTTTACACGATTTCATAAATAAGCATAAAATTTAACAATATTATCAAGATTTTGAACCTGTAAATATTTCCCAACAAAGGCAGCCGGGCTTGGCATTGTTTGCTCAAAATGTCTCAAATGTTCATAGATTCTGAGTGATGTGGCAATTTTACCCCATTTACTAAAGAATGGGTCAAGTTGGGTTTGTGTTTTATCTCAAACAAGTCAGATTTATAGAATACGTTGAAGTCTTCTTAAAGGGGAAAACGACAAATGGGTAGAAAGTTATTCAGAAATCTAAATTTTGATGCATACAACTTCTCAAATCGTTTCATCCAAGGGCCTAGATTAGTGTGATAATATTGTTTTTGTAATCATAACTAAAACTTTGATTAATTAGAAATAGAGTAAATTACATAATTGGTCCTTGTGGTTTGTTGAAAATTGCAGAAAATGTCCCTGTGCTTTTTTTTTGACGTGTTTCGTCCCTGTGGTTTACAAATCTTACGGATTTTGTCCCTGGTCCAAAAATGTCCGTCAAGTGTTTTGCACCGTTAGTCCTTCGTTAGTGCAGTCCGTTAAGTGTTTTGCACCGTTAGTCCTTATTTTTTAAAATATAGTTTTTCCCAATTAGTCCCTCAGTTAATAATAGCTATCCCCCGATTTTTTACGTTTTTGTCCGTTTTTGTCCGTTTTTATCCGTTTTCGTTCGTTTTTATCCGTTTTCCCCCCGTTTTTTTTCGTTTTTCGTCCGTTTTTTACGTTTTTATTCCTTTTCATCTGTTTTTATATGCTTTCGTCTGTTTTTTACGCTTTTGTCCGTTTTTATCCGTTTTTGTCTGTTTTTTATCCGTTTTCGACCGTTTTTTTACATTTCTATTCGTTTTGGCCAGTTTTTTTTACGTTTTTGTCCGTTTTTTCAACTATTTTTTAAAAAAAAACGGACATATTGAAAAAAAATTTCCGAAAAATATTTTTTTTCAAATATTTTTTTTTTAAATCTTAAAAAATTTCCGAAAAATATTGAAAAAAAACGGACATATTTAAAAAAAAAATATTTGAAAAATAAATTTTTTATTCAAATTTTTTTTTTTGAAATTTTTTATTCAATTTATTTTTATTTTTTTGAAACGGACAAAAACATACCAAAAACCGATAAAAACGTAAAAAAAAACGGACAAAACGTAAGAACAACGGACAAAACGAAAGAAAACATACAAAACATAAGAAAAACGGACAAAAATTTAAGAAGAATGTAAGAAAAACGGACAAAAACGGATAAAAAACGGACAAAATGTAAGAAAAACAGACAAAAACGTAAAACAACGGGCGAAAACGGGAAAAAACGGACAAAAACGTAAAAAAATGGTCGAAAACGGATAAAAAAACAGACAAAAACGGATAAAAACGGACAAAAGCGTAAAAACAGACGACGAAAGCATATAAAAACAGACGAAAAGGAATAAAAACGTAAAAAACGGACGAAAAACGAAAAAAAACGGGGGGAAAACGGATAAAAACGAACGAAAACGGATAAAAACGGACAAAAACGTAAAAAATCGGGGGATAACTATTATTAACGGAGGGACTAATTGGGAAAAACTTCATTTTAAAAAATAAGGACTAACGGTGCAAAACACTTAACGGACTGCACTAACGAAGGACTAACGGTGCAAAACACTTAACGGACATTTTTGGACCAGGGACAAAATCCGTAAGATTTGTAAACCACAGGGACGAAACACGTCAAAAAAAAAGCACAGGGACATTTTCTGCAATTTTCAACAAACCACAAGGACCAATTATGTAATTTACTCTTAGAAATATTACAAAATATACAAAAAGGTGTTTACCTGTCAAACCTATCTGACCCGGCACATACTAAAAACAATGGCATGTTTTGACTCCACACCCTCACCCACCTCACCCACCCATGTATATCCCCACATAAACATAATGAAAGTTCAGGGACCCAAGATGACGTGTAGCTTTGTCCATAAAAGCTTACCTGCATCGAAGACGAATAATATTCTTTAGCCACTGTTGTTTTTCCTTTACAAAGTTTCATCCTCATCTTCCCCACATGAAGTACATGTATAGACTCTGAAGCATGGTCCACTCCATTCATTTGAATAATGACTACCTGCATTTGGAACAATGAATATATACTAAATACAATTCACATCATTTTTCTTTGATATCACAAAAGTTCGATATAGAATGACATTAATCTAAGGGGCAATTGCATATATACCCACTAAAACTTACATATTTGCAAATTTCCCCAAAAAATGCATAAACACCATTGTACATTAAGCATTAAAAACTTGTATTTTGGGGAAATATGCAAATATACAAGTTTTAGTGGATATATATGCAATTCCCCCTAAAAAGAACACATGTGGCTTACATTAAATTCTGTGTCATGTCGGCGCACCAAGGCCTCAACATAGTTTCCTAGTCCTGCAGCTGTAAAAAACAACTATGTCAGTTGGTTTGTCATGATGAGGAGCCGGTCATAAAATATTAATACTAAAAAATCATTCTATCCATTTTTCCTAACACCAGAACTATGGCATATATTTAACACCAACCTGGATCAATGGGATCGGTTGTTGCAAGTGTAATACTTTGACCATCTGAGATAACATCAACTTGCAGAATCCTTCCAACATCAGAAGGTTCAGGTGCATAAATAGACTTGGTGGCTCCTAAAATCAGAGATGATTAGTGTTGCAGAAACAACGTATAATAACAACTGATTGAACACAAAGCAGTTTCTAATCCATGACCATAAAGCATAAACAGATATAGGATGCGAAAGTACCTGGAGATATGATATTACATATTCTGTAATACATTATAATTTTAAAAGTGCAAAAAGTGGCCTTAAAAGAAGCATGAAGTAATATTGAACAATACAAATTGTAGCTTATTAGGAGAATGAATTGAGGATAATACCATAGTCATTTATACCTATGATGAATTTACTAGAAGGCACCAAATCTAGTACAAGTTCAATTTTAAGATGTATTAAATGATAGGAAGTACTGATAAGTTACATGGAATAATAGGTGGCGGAGGTGAAAACTTTGTTGATGATTGATAGAAATTAAAAACTCTTCAATGAAACAACAAAATGGCAAGAACTACTGAGCATGTATTGAAATGAGTGCGAGAATGTATTCATGCAATTGAAGTTCTTTGTTGACATATCCAACTGTATGTATTACGAAAGTTACCAAAAAGATTTGCACGTTAACATGTATGGTCAATCATTTGAAGGACTGAAAATCAAATACCTGAAATAACGTCCCTGTTTCCACCTTCAGATGTCAAACGATACCACTGAACTGAACATTCTGATAGCTGAGGGGCTCTATCAGAACATGGTTGGATCTGCAAGTATGAGCCCAAAGCAGTCGTGCCATCTAATTCAAACAAGCAGGATCCACTTTCCTCTCCCCTCCTGCTAATTGCCAACTGAATTTGGACAAAAACAAAATAATTAAAATCAACAAGCAACTTATCCAAACTTTATGCAACGTATGCAACACATTTCTTTTGCATGAAATTTCAATCCAATCACACCTCTTTGCTAACCATTACAAGACATTAATTTCGATCCACCGTATACATATATTTTTCTGTTTTAGTAGGGGATTTGACTTTATGTCATGGCAAAAGTTTCATATCTTGTGGGTAATTTAGATCGATGCAACAATCTCACAGAAACTTCTTATAAAAGAAACATTTTTTGTTTACTTCGCCGATCATAGAAGGCAGAGTGATCAAAGAGACTGTAAAATAAATTAAACCACCTCTTTCTGAAGCTCAATTGAACGCTTTGACTTCTCAGCCAGTTGAATTCGTAATGCCTGAAGCTCGTGCTCCATGTCCATAACCTGCATATAATTATATCAAACAACAGAAACAGAGGCCACAGATATACATGCACAGATCCAAAACAAGTAAACATATAGAAACTAAAACAAGCATATATCCAGGTAAAGAACCTTGCTGGGCTGATGAAGCATTTTGATCCGCCTGGCCTCTTGAACCTCCTTCATTAATGCTTCCATATCCTAAATATAAAGCTAAGTACAGTTAGTCCCATTTTGATTAACCAACAATGCTTTGAAGTAGTTTAACGTTTGACATATGCACCTTATGCTCAATAAAGACAAATCTCCATACATACACAAACACAAAATAAATATATAAATAAAATAATAAAATAATAATAATAATAATAATAATAATAATAATAATAATACAGACTTCAGCTGCTTCTGATAATCGTTCCTCTCGCTCCAACTACAATGGAGCTCGCAACAACAATGGGCGAAATCAACAGCTGCCTCCGGACCCTCGATTCGATTGTTTTCCAAGAATGTTGAGCCGGGTATGTAAGCCATGCATCTGGGAAGAACTTAAAAGAAGGGCTTTCGGGTTTTTTCACCCCGTTTTGTGGTCAGACAGAGGAATGCAAACCAGCAAACTGCCCTCAATACATGACAGGGGGGAGAAGTTAAGCAGGTTTCTTAGACGGAAGGTTCTAAGTCTAATCGGAAACAGAAACCGTCTGCAGTATAGGTAGAAGGAGCTGGTACGGAAAAACCTTCTGTATAAGGTTTGAAATGGTGAATTGAGGTAGAGTATACTGATGATCCTGTAGTCATTTGGCCGGCTATTGAAAGAAAAAGCTTGCATCTGCTCCTCATATAAGCAAAGAAGTGTTGTTCTTTTCTAGAAAAATAGCCGAAGACACGTTGCTTAATGTAGGAATCTAGAAAATAAACTTGGTTGTTTCAAAGATTAGTAATTCAAGAAACATAACCTTTTAACTAAACTATGTCACTACTTCCGCACAAGTTTTACAAATAATAATGTAAGCCCCCAAATGTCATGTTGTCATGTTATTTAACGACTTTCTACAGCAAAAACGGGAAGTACTTGATCAAAAATATCAAGTTTAGAGCAACAAAATAACACAACAACAACAACAGCAAACCCAATCCAGCCGAGGCAGGGTATGGGGGAGGTAAAATGTAGACAGATCCTATGAGACCTACCCCTACCCCAAGGATAAACCCGGGAGTAAGGAGACTGCTTCCAATGAGACCTCCGGCTTGTGCACGTGTGCGGGTGAGAAATAAGAGAAGAGAGAGCAAAAGGGAGCAAAAGGACAGCAAGCAAAAGCAGGCGAAAAGGGGCAGACCAAACACGCTCAAACGCTACACAAAAGCACAAAGCATACCAGAAAACAAAACCAAACGCAAAGGCAGGAAAACCTAAGGGAGCAAAACAAAGGAAGGCAGAACAACCCACGGGACCTAAAGCAAGGGCAAAAAGGCAACCTAAGGGGGCAACAAAGAGCAAGGCAAAAACACGCAAGGGGCCTAAGCTAAGGCAAAGGCAAAACAAGGCACCAAGGCAAGGCATCAGAAAACGCCTAAAAAGCCTAACACCTAACTACCCGCAAATCCTAATTCTATCTCTCCACGCATTCCTATCTGAGGTCATGTCCTCGGACAAGAGCAGCTCCTTCATGTCGAGCTTAAGTCTATCCTCCCACCTGAGATTGGGTCTACCCCTCCTTCTCACACCATCAACTACTAGCGCTTCCACTCTTCTATGGCCGAACCACCTCAGCCTTCCTTCTCTCATCTTCTCGATAATATTCCCGACCTCAAGTTTTGCTCTGAAAACACCGTTCGGGATCATGTCAAGCAAGGTTTTCCCACAAGTCCATCTTAACATTCTCAGTTCCGCCACCTCTACTCTGTTAGCATGCGCCTTGGAGATGGGCCAACACTCCGACCCATACAGCATAGCCGGTCTAATCGCCACCTTGTAAAATTTTCCCTTTAACTTACAAGGGACGTTCCTATCACAAAGGACTCCCGACGCCGCCCTCCATCTTGCCCATCCAGCTCGAATCCGATGGGTCACGTCCTCGTCTATCCTCCCTGATGTGTGAATCATCGATCCTAGATATCTAAAAGACTCTAGGAATATATGCGGAAAGAAATATATGCGGAAAGAAATAACGGCAGAAATGTACAAAGCATGGCACACCACACCAAAACAGAGATGTTTTAGACTTTTTTTTTAAAGTTGACTCCGTGAAATGCTATAACAGAGTGAAGGAGAGGCTCAACTTATTATACTTTATTGTAATTTGGCATTGTACTAATAAAACTAAAAAACAAATGGAATATAGAACTACACTCCCTGCATCCTTGAATAAGTTTAACTTCAAAATTGGACAGACATTTATTTAAAATTCAGACTACACAGATTTATGAAATGTTAATAGATGAAACTAGAATGAGAGAACAAACCAAATGTAAAAATATAGAACCTAGGTTCCTATACTTTTAGGAAAGACCACTTAAAATATCACATAAATCTGACTATGGATACACTCAACGTAAGTAATTATGATGAACATAGGCAACCAATTTTTCAGAAAATGTCGAACAACCTGGGTTCCAGAAGCTCGTGACAATTTTTCTTGCTCCTGAAGAGCTTCTTCCACTCTCTGAACTGCAGCTCTGGCGTTCTCAATTTCAGTCCTTGCAAAACTTCTTTCTTCATCAACAAGCTTTTTAGCATCTTCTGAAGCCTGCATAACAGTATGAGAGATTATTCACAAGGGTTTGTACACAACAGATGAGAAAATACAACCAAATATAATATAAGTGTGAAGGGAAAAAATGATAAGGCTAAAATCCATTTATGGCGTATCAAAGAAAGTCTTGCAGGTCTCAGTTTGTACATAATTGATTTTTGCTATAGTTAGACCTTGATGCTACAAAATTGATTTCCTATCAGTTTATCATGTTAAAAGACATTAAATCTACAATGACCTTGTTTCAACCTTGATGCTACAAAATTTATTTTTACAATAGTTAGAAAAAAATATTAGCAAGCAAAACATACTTGAAGACTGATTTCTGTTTGACATATAATTTTCAAAAATCATCTAACATTCATATATTCCCTTGTGACTAGCATAAACAGAGTATTTATTTTGGAATACGTGGCTAAAATATTTAAAGACCCGAAGTGAGTATTGTAACCACCGCCAAGGTGGTGTCAACAGCTTATGTAGGGTTTAGCAGCATATATGTATATCTCATGCATCACTTATATTTAAGAAAGGAATACTAAAAGAACCAATAGAGAACAAATTAATGATAACCTTCACAAACCTGCTGAAGAAAACTTGCAAGTTTTTTAACCTCTGCCTTCTCTTGAATTAATTCTCCCTCCCTCTGAGTCAACTGAACAGCTAAAGCTTCAACCTATAATAGTAGACGGATATGTACAGTTAAACATCATAAATCAATTACTGAAAACTTATTAATTAACAGTAGAGCATTTCAAGAATGATCTTTTAGAAGATAAACTAACAGATAATAATTCGGAGTATAAGAACTAGAAAATATACGAAACTAACCATAGAAATAGCCTCCTCTACATCATCTTTGTTTTTACCAACCACGCGCCCTCTAAGTGATTCAAGTGCATCTCTAAGCTTCTTTAGAAGAACATGCTTCTCCAAACAAACCACATCCCTGAGTTTCGCCTGTTCCCCATACGCAAACAGCTTTCAGTATAACGTATTATTTTTCTAACATCATGCAAACTTTCAGAAAACAAACCTCGTCAGATAACTTAGCAGCAGCAGCTAAACCCTTTTCAAATTTACTAGCCAAATCACGAACTGATAAACGTTTCTGTTGATCTAACAGCTGAGCAGTCTCTTTGGCTATAACTTCCTTCATAGAAACCGACTTCCCATTTTCGTTCTCATTTTCGTCATTAGCTCCAGTTCTATAATTAGGAAACCGAGTAGAAGCAAACATCACATCTGCTGACACAGGTGGAACTGCCAAGCTTTGCATTGTATAACTAAAATCACGGCCTACCCGCGTCATACTTGTGAATCAAATATATCACTCTGTCAAATCATAAGAATCACAATGGTCTTAATATCATATCTAAAAGCTATATAACCAAACAAACCAACATTGTACTAGTTCCAAATAATTCACTAGATATCTTCATATTCACGGTCAAACCAATCATTTTTCTTAGTTATCATTTAAACCCTTGTAGAATACATATCAATCAAATATACTAACCTAATCCTATAAGACTAAGTACATTAAGAGGTGTTTCTGATATCTTTTTATTTCAGTAAATAGTATGTTAAAAAATGGGAATTTTTAATCAAATTCTTATAAAGTGTTTTGAGGTTAAATACCATGGTATTAATTTCATCTCAAATAAGCATTTCTCTACCTACTTATCAGAAAACTAATTACATTATTAAGCAGAAAAAAGTAAGCAATCTCAACCACCCCCCTAAACTTTCAAACCCTAAAAGCCAAAGTAAAAAAAAATGTAAATAAAGAGCTAATAACATTAACCACATATACAAGTTATGCAAATTCAATCAAGAATATAAAAGGTTAAAAACCCAACAAAAAAATGAAAACTTTACCATTAAAATCAAAGTAATTTAGCAGATCATGAAGTGAAAATAAATATAAAAGAGAAAAAAGAAGGAAAACGAACTTACATTAGAACATGTACAAAAAGTAAATAATTGATGAAAAAAGGTTTCTGGAGCAGGTTGAAGATTTGAGGCAGAGTCAAATAAAAACAAGAAGAAAAAAATCAAACAGAAAGACAAAAAGACGGAAACAAGAATAATAAAATTTATTTAGTAAGTAATTTTTATAAAAAGGAGAATGGGGTTAGTTGTTGTTGTTGTTGTGTTTGAAAGTAATACTTGTTCTACTAGTAGTACTATTAAGCTCATGATGATGCTGTTTGTGTTTCTGTTTCTGTTGTTGTGTTGGGTTCCGCTGAATTATGAAAAAGGTAAGGTGGGACCCATCACTATTCTCCTTTCTCTAATATTTAACTATTTTTGTTTCAAATTTCCATTTTTATAGGGGTTTTAAAAGTAGCGTTATGACGCTGTTAAATCGTTAGATGTGACCTTCACATCACGCAATAGATCAATGTGTTGCTTCAGGCGTGACGTGAGATTGGGCGTGAAGAGGCACGAGACGTGGCATTTTTATTTAATGCAAGTCCGATAAAAATATTTTTTGAAAAAAATGAAGAAGATTAAATGAAAAAATAGTTTTTTTACTTAATTCCTCATGTATAACACTTTTTATAAACTCAATATATGTGAAATATGATAAAATATGTAAATCTATTAATATTTCATATTTTGTGTCGCTTTAAGTCACACTTTAGAAAACATTATGGCTTCGCCATAGCTTCTAAAGCGTGAAGTTTGGCCAAGCCGCTACGTCACACCTCACGCTGCTTATAACCTTAATTTTTACACAAAATTTAGTGTTTCCTGCAATTGCATTGAGATAAAACATACTCACTGGAAAAGCTTTTATTTTAGGAGATCATTAATCCTCTAAAGATTAGAGCAAGAGGTGAAGGGGAGTTATAGTCACATTATAAGGGTGTTGTGGTGCCTATTATGGCGTGGAGTTATAGCCACTTCATAAGGGTGTTTTGGTGCCTATAATGGCGCCATAGTCGTCATGGCTGCACCATTGGGAACAGCGTAGCGACGGATAATTCAGAATCAGAATCCTCACGCATTATAGGCGCATTGTCATCCGCATAGCGAACGTTTTTGAATATTTTGGTCTAGTGTGAGTAAGTGACGTATTTTTTGTTGTGTGTTATAGTAATGTTATTAGAGAGGGTGTTCATTTAGCTTTTGTTATACAAATATTATACAGTAAAAGTTGGCGTGACAACGCCTATAACATGGGCATATAGCTCACCGCGCCTAACGCTCTTAAAAGATCAAATATTCACCATCTAATTTATTTGATTCAAGAGTTCAAATTAAAACTGAACTAAAACTTAATTTTATTAAAAAATATATATATATTAATAGAGGGGTAGTAATGTCTATTCACGTGACTCACCTAACAAATCATTATACATTCGAGTAATGTGCAATACTTTCAGTTACAACCATACACATCTATCTATATATATAATAAAAGAAAGTTTTTTTAAAATTCTACACATCACTTAATCCATGCTGGCAATCTATCCATGTCACTAAAGCCACCTCACATATTCCATGTCATCTATTACAGCTTCAACAATCGTTATGTTCTTTACTCCTTCTTTGACTTTCTTATTTACTATCCCAATTCAGTCATAACTACTTTCCCAAATTACACCCAGTTGGGTACTTGCTGTCAATATCTCATCCCATTTTTTCTCAATCAAATATATAGATTGATTATTCAACCGTTCTTAATGACGAATTCCACCAGAACACAAGACTGGTAATTTAGATTTCTAATTTCAGGCTTAGTAACGTTTAGGATTCTTTAATTTCAATTTCTTAATTGTGTGTCTTTTATAATATTGTAAGTTAAAATTATGATTTTGCCAATATGGGATGAATGGTTGACGTTTCATATGGGATGAACCTTTTTATTAATTAGAATGTTTGAAATCACATGTACTGATTTTTAATCTTACAAATATAAATTTGTTATGGTTTATGGTTTAAAATTCACATTTAATTGATTTTTGTAATTCACGGTACAATATTTTCTTCAAGTTTTTATTACTCAATTGTTTCCTAAATTATTTTGTGCAAAAATCGGTTATGGTTTTACTCAATTGTTACTGATTTATTGTAACCAAGTATTTTTGGTTATGATTGCTAAAACTCTAGCCCTCTGTATTTTCTTTCAAACTGCACATAATGTTTGTTCATTGCTAATTATCTTAATAAGATGCAAATTGTATCTCAGTGTCTTGATGGGCTTAACTCAAAGTCCTTCCTTGATCATATATATATTTGTTGACATAACTAGAGCTTAAACTTTGACCAATCTTTACTTGCCAATGTCTATTATTTCTTAATAATTTTATTTGTCAACATAACTGAAACACAAAACATGTGCTAGTGTGCAACATTTTTTATGCTAAATTAGTACTTAGCAAGTTCATTTTAATATTTTTTTCTTTTGTTAATTATGGGAATGAACAATTATTTTTATAGAGAACTACATAAGTTTAGTGTTGGTAAGTCTTCAACATAACAATTTTCTATGAATTTCTTGCCGCGGATTGAGATCATTCCCTTTGATCTAAACAAAAGACCTGTGGCCCTTTTGATAGGTTCAAGGATCTCTAAAATGCAATTAAAGTACGACACCAGAATGAGTTTGACAAAGGTATATTCATGTGTTATCACCTATAAATACTTTCTACTGTACTATACGGTGGAAGCTGATATGGGTGGGTTGGGTAACAGGAAGAAGTGGTTCGGTTTGATATAGGTCTTTTTTAGTTCGGATATCTAAATGACAAACCTACAAAAATCTAACAAAGCAACCATTAGCATTTGTGTATGTATCGAATTCACAATAGCAAATACCAAAAAGGATAAAGACTTTCCAAGATGTTAAATGTTACGATTTTGTATGGTACTCTTTGAAAGTGTTTTTTAAGTTGAGTATCTTTAGACCCATTCTGAAAAAACAAACATTAAATGAGTGATAATGATTCAAATAACTAATGTGTTCTTGAGTTTTGTTTCAGCTTTTGTAACTTCTTTCACATACCTTCAAGTGCATCTATCATCAATACTATTAGCAAAATGTTGATTCATACTTATAAGTTGCAATTATTGGACGTCAAACATTTGGCAGGTTGGGTATGAGGTTAAAATGTATTCGGTTTAAAACAAGTGATTTGTTTTTCAACGGGTTGAGTTACCTCATAAAAGTTTAGCTTGTCAACCAATATAATCTCATACTTATACCTATTCTAGATAAAAGTTGAGTTCAAAGTAGAAACTGAAAGAACATGGACAAACCAACATACAGTAGATGTGAGATGTGAGAGAGTTAAGGGCTCAAACCGCATTTTTTTCCTCCGTTCTCTCTTATTAGATGTATCGGGTAACGTTTGGTACAATAGCTGGTGATCAAGGTGATGTTTTGGTATTGTAATTTGTAAGGTATATATTGTGTATAACATCGACATATATATGGATATAATAATGCTTTTGGTTTTATTTGCAAGGGTTAGTAACTTCACTTCTAAAAGACAACGCCATTTATCGCAAATATTAGAGCTTGATTGCTTGAATGAGTGGTATTAATGATGCTTTACCTGGTCAGGTTAGCAAATCCATTTCATTGAAAGGAGATAAAGGGTGTACTTTGTTTTATATGCTACAAAGTTGCCAATGGTGTAAACTACCAAGTCTATTCATAATTGTTTGCTAAATTGGAGAAACAAAATGTGCTATCATTGTATCACTCGGATAACAGTTAGACAACATTAAAGCAAATGTAGTTCAAAGGAAGCCATCTAACTTTAGTTCAAAGGTAGGTCAAATCTTTCTTTTATTTGATAAGTTATTGTACATAGCAGATCATGGGTTTTCATTTGTACTGGTTGTTTTATTTTAGATTACTTTGAAAATGTAAAGTTTTTTTTTTTTTTTTTTTTTTTTTTTTTTTTTTTTTTTCGAGCAGATTACTTTGAGGATTAAATATTACTCCGTAAAATTTACTTATGTAGGTCAAGCCCATAAATTAAGTAGTTTAGAATGCCGTATCTTTATTTATATTGTAAACCATCCTTATGGAGATAAGCAATTAAAAACATTTACAACTTATAAATATACTTTTTTCCTCATTTTTTATGTTTTAGATTTATATTTTTACAAACAACTTTTTATTAGCCACCCGTGATTTATCACGGGTTTATAGGCTAGTTATTTATAATATAAACATAGAGGTGGTAGAACGGGCGGGTCAGGCGGGCTTGGGTCACGGGTTCAAACCGGCATGGGCTTAAATGGGCACGGGTCAAACGAGCTCAAGCTATACGAATCGCTTTAGAAAAGACCCAAAACGAGGAAAAATTCTCAAAACCTAACACTTCATTTATATTTAAATTACTAAATATATTATATTTACAAGTTTTTTTTAAACATTTGCAATGTTCTCCAATTGAAAAGAAAAAATATGTGCCCGTTAATGCCTATTTAACTTTTAAAAATACCATACATGCCCATTTCAAAAAAAAAAAAAGATAGCTAAATGCACCCAAATGTTTTACAAATTAGCCCATGAAAACTCATTTTTATGATTTTGAGCATAAATTGCCACCTTCATATAAACAAGTGTGATTTTCAATATAACCACATGTGATTTTCAATATAACCACATGTGATTTTATCTGCAGCTATATCTTTTTCAAGATCCAGATATGCATTTGTTTATGCAATAACTAGATTTTCTTCATTTATAACACAATTTTCATCAGCAATAACAAGGTTTTCGTCATAAACAACTTGATTTTTATCTTCCATAACCATATTATCATTCGAATATAACTGATTGTTTGTTAATTTATAATTTCGAACCTAAAGATTTTTTTTTTGTAAAAATTATGATCAATGACGAAGATGTATGTTTAAATCTACAATTGTTGAATGTTTTTTAAGTAAATTTGATGATTAATTTCAACTGTGTGTTCGTGCGTTTGTATGTGTTTGTTCGTGAAAAATCAAAACCTTGGCCTTATGGTAGATAATGAAATGGGTTTTGGAGATTTTTGGCTTTGCGATAAAATTACCCTTAAGTGTAGAAATCAGATTTAATTTGAACAATTAAATTAAAGTGAAATGGATAGTGGGAATTTGATCTGAAAGAAAATTTGCTCTATTTTGATCTCATCTCTAACATGAAGCAAAACTTATTTTCATGTAATACAGCAATTTATGAATTATTAGCTAAAAGACTCGTAAAATTCATGGGTTTTCCAAACACACAAGTAAAGATAAAGATGATATTGTGTATTGCAAAGATACTAATGAAAATTGTGATATTTGTGTTTTGCACATGTAAATAAACAAAAAACAAAGTTAAAGTACCAAATCAAAAGATAAAAGTTGCATAAAGCAAATATTTCCATTTTTTTGTTCACTGTAATCGAACTTAACTTTATTAGAGAAATGTAAAAGTCATGAATTGTTAGGATTTAGTAAATCCAGTTATTAAAGTGTTGGTCACCTCAAGTATATGTAATCGTTAGAAAGCTCGTAGTCGTAGTTATTTTATGTTAGTTAGTATTTAGTTTAGTAACACCGTGGAGGACGGATGGGTCTTTACCCACTGTATGCCTGATCCACAGCCCGTAGGTGGCGTTTATGTAAGAAACTATAAACACCCTCTACCTCCCAAGGTAGAGGGTTGGAGCTCATAATAAGATTTTCATTTTCTCTCACTAAGTTCCCAAACCTCTAACTCTTTCTCTCTCTAAAAACCTTATAGTATACGCCTAGTTTGATCATGGTTTGATGAGTTTGTGAAATCTAATATGTTACAAATGGTATCAAGAGCCATGGTTTGATCATCTCTCTTACATGTCCTTGAATTTCTAGTGGTTTTATATGGTTTTTGGTTTTGAAAAAGTTTAGTGGTTTTTGCATCATTTGGATCATTTCTTGTGTTTAAGTTTGAATTTTGATTGTACTTTTGTGTTTAGAATCATTGTAGTGACTTGGTTCATAGCAACTTGTGTTTAGCGACTTGGTTCGTAGCGATTTGAGCCTTTTAGCGAGTTGTTACTTAGCAACTTGGTGATTTAGCGACTTGTCTTCAAGGGTTATAGCGACTTGGTTGATTATTGTTTCTAATACGGTTTTCTCTTGATTTAGTAAAATCCCGTGAAAGAATCTATTTCCCGGTTTAATCATAGAGTTATAAAATCCCGTGAAATCTGTAAACATGTCTACCAACGTACCTACAATCATCTCTTCTGTAGCTGAGGACGTTCAAGCAGCTGGATCAGATACTCGTCCACCCATGCTTGACAGAACTGACTATGACTCATGGGCTCAATGAATTAGGTTGTATTGTTTGGGAAAAGAAAATGGGGTCAAAATTCTCAAGTCAATTGATGAAGGACCATATCAGATTGAGACTACAAGAGACACACTTGAAACAGCTGCAGATGGAACAGTGATCTTAGGTTTGGACAGACCAAAGATGTATGATGAGCTCAGTGATAAGGAGAAAAAGAGATACGATGCTGATATCACGGCTTCAAACATTATATTTCAAGGTCTTCCAAAAGATATCTACAAGCTTATCAATCACAACACTGAAGCCAAGGCTGTTTGGGATAATGTCAAGATGCTTCTCTCGGGTTCTGAATTAACTAAGGAAGACAGAGAATCACAACTGTATGATGAATTTGAGCACTTTAAGATGAAACCAGAAGAAAGTGTCTATGAATATTATGTGAGATTCCACAAGCTTGTGAATGACATGAGGAATATCAAAATGACCATGCCAAATATTCAGTTGAACTCAAAGTTTGTGAACAACATGAATCCCGAATGGCACAAATTTGTCACCTCTGGGAAGCTAACCAAAGGATTAAAGAACACCAACTATGAGCAACTGTATGCCTTCCTTCTTCAGAATGAGAGACATGCTATGTTTGAACGAATGATTCTTGAACAATTCAAATCTAAACAAGGAGAAACAAGTTCATCAAATGATTCAACAGCCTTTTACACCAATGTTGGAATTACCACAAAAGCTTCTCAAGTCATACCCACGGGTAATGGTAATTACAAGCTCATTCCTGATCCAACATATAAGCCTCCAGACTCAAACACACTCATGGAAAACTTCATCAATCAACTGTCTCTCATGGTTAGTCAAAATATGAATTCCACTCCACACACCAACAATAACCTCAGAACAGCATCCAATCCACACAATCAAGCTACTGTCAGAGATGGTAAGGTAGTGGTGCAGAATGTGCAAGGAAGACGGTATGAACAAGGGATGATTGGAGCAGGTTATGGTAATACTGGAGTAGGTGGAGGATACGTGGCTAATCAGAATCGTGGAAGAAATGCCAATCAAGGGCAAGCAAAGCCAATCAAATGCTACAACTGTGGTGGTGAGGGACATATTGCGAGGAACTGCACATCTCCAAAACGTCCACAGAATGCAGAATACTTCAGAGATAAGATGTTGCTTGTGCAAGCTCAGGATAATGGAGCAGCTTTGGATGAAGAGGAGTTGTTGTTTCTTGCAGAAGGGAATGCTAAGACATATGATGCTGATGTGGATGAGCAACCAATTCAGGAAATAGGTCACAATCATCAAAATGCCTTTCAAGTTGCAGACTGTGATGCATTTGACTCTGATGTCGATGATAAACCTACTGCCTAGACAATCTTCATGGCTAGCATCTCACCTATGGTCTCTCCAAAGGTCTCATCACCACAACAGGCTGGTCCATCCAAAGAATCAATCATCTCAGAGGTATTAAAACTATACGATGAGGTGGATGAGCAAAAGATACATAACGAAGTACAAACTCTTGAAACTTATGAATCAGATATTGATAATGAGGGTAATAGTAATATTGTCCCATATGATCAATATGTGACACAAAGTGAAAGTGAGACTGTGCCAAGTGATGTATCTTCTGCAATCAATGATGATTATGTTTTTGATAAATACACTGCATGTGCCCCTGATGATTCTGTTATCTCTGAACTGAATGCCTATAAAGAATAAGTTGCTATTTATGAACAACGTGCTAAGTTTGAGTTAACTACCCGTGAGCAGGAAATGGATGACCAAATGCGTACAATTATTAGAAAAAGTAATTTTAGAGAAGAAGTGTTAAAACAAGAGTTAAACTCCTTACAAGAAAAGCTTTCTAAAACTGTTAAGCAAAAGCAAGAGCTTCAAGATAATGTTAAGGTGCTTAAACAAGAATTTAATGCTAAGGAATCAAAACTTTTGAATGACTTTTCTAATCTAAAAACTTTGAAAAACAAGCTTGAAAATAAGTTGTACGTAGAAGGGAATACCATTCAGACTGCTCACATGATCACTAAGCATAGAGTCTTAAGCGATAAGCATAGTATTCCCCTTGTTGAGGAACCAAATCCCGAGGTTGGTAAAAAGACTAGAGATGCTCATAAGATACTATATGATGGAAATGAGATTCTTAAGCCTAGGCAAACACCATCATGTGTTGGAACCAAGGAAGAGGATAGAAAATTAGATGATGCCTCTAGGGAGAAAATGGACAAGAAGCTTAACGATCCTGAGTGTAAAAAGAAAAATATAACGATCAAACCTCATGATTACACAAAAGAAAATTGGATCTCCCTAAACAGGTTTAAGCCTCAAACTCAATTAACCCCAGAACAAATTTTTTGGAAGAAAGATATGGATAAGTAAAAAGCAAGTGAACTTGTTGAAATAAACCCTCCCCTTAGGAAAGTGCCTGCAGCTACTGTGTATCCTCCCAATACACCAATGCACTTAGTTCCGAGAACTATTTCCACTAATAGCAAGACCTTAATCAGCCTGTATGTTGTTTATCAACTATTTGTTGATTTTGAGAAAACGTGTAAGAAAAGGATCACACCCACTAGGATTACTGAAGGGGAAAGGGGTTTTGAGCAAACTAAAGAATGTTATTTAACTGAAGTCATGCCTTTCTTTAAACAATTAAAAGGTCAATTTGAGAGTCTTCAAAAAGGAATAAACTCAGATATTAAAGAAATGGACAAGGAATTTGATGCAATGATAGTTGAGGTCAATGATTATGAACAGGAACTCAAATATAATGAAGTTGAAAGGAAGAACTTGCATATCTTAAATAAGAACTTGATTTCGAGTTGTGTTGCTCAAGATGTGTTTTATACTGTGACTAAGTATTCTATTACTGCTTCTCAATTTTATGAATTATCTGTTGCTTTGAAAGTTTCCCATGATCGTGTCATTGAGCTTGAAAACAAAAACTCATAACTAAATGAGAAAATTGATCAGGATGATCACGATAATTTGGTAAAACATCTTTCTAAGCTAGAAGTTGAACATTTTGATTTGCAACTAAAATATCAACATCTCAAAGAAAATGTTAAAACCTCAAACATCAAGACATCCTCAAATGTTCCAGAGTATGATGCAGTTTTTCAAATAAACAAACGTGACGAACAGATTCAAGCTCATTGTATCACGATCAGAAAGTTGAAAGCCCAAATTTCATAATTAAAGGGTGAAAAGAACAATGTGACTTGCTCCCAAATGCCTCCTCCTTTAGATTCTCAGTATTCTCAAACTTTTCATCTTCAAAACTTGGTTAATGTTTTACAAAAGGAAAATGAGAGTTTTCTAGAAGAAAATGAAAAATTTAAACGACACTTTAAAGAGTTATATGATTCAATGAAAGTCACTCGTGACAAGAATAACGAAAAATTAACGTCTTTACAAAAGGAAATTGAGAATCTGAGGAGTCAGGAAAAAGGGAAAATGCCACTTGTCTTTAATGAGAATGTTGCATCAAAGTCATCTGCAGACTCTAAATATACTGTGAATGTTAAATACATTCCTCCTCATCTTAGGAATAACGAACTTGTATGTCATAATTATCTTGCTCGCCTTAAGGATAGTCTTGAATGTCTCCGTGAGATTGTAGAAGAGTACTTCATAAATAAGCCACTTGATAGTGAAATTAGGTTTGCTTGCATTCTGGCCAAACGATCTCAGGAGATGTTAGAATGTTTAATAGCAACATGTCCTAAATCCTTAGGTGCGAAAGATAAAGCTGTGATGCCTTGCTCTATGCCTAGTGCTAAGTATGCAACCCACTCTATGCCCAGTATTAAGAAAGTTAACTCTAGAGTGCCCTCAAGTAGTTCATATCCCAGCTCTTCTAGTTCAAGAATGCAAAAGGTAGCCCAACCAACTAATGTTCCCATAATTCCCTCTACAGGAGTAATCAGTGACATTAAAGCAAGCGGGTCAAAGCCTCCAGGCAATACAAAGCAAGATAGGACCTCGCAAGCTAAGAATGTGCAATGGAAGAAAGTAGAAGACCACCCTAGGAACATTAAGTTTGAGTTGAATAAAACGAATCGTGTTGATTCTAGTATTAGCTATAAGCGTACTGTAATTAATTCGAATTGTGCTACTTTTGGCAAAACATGTAATGATGATTGCTTGGTTTCTGTTACTAATCATGAATGTGGTGTGAATGATTTGATTAATGCTGTTAAATGCCCTGTTAAAAGTGTTAATGCAAAAAAACATGTTAAGAAGGCTAGAAAGCAGTGGAGAAAGAAGGTTAGAAAACATTGGAAACCCACAGGAAGGAAATTTAGTAACATAGGTTATCAGTTGATACCTACTGGCCGCAAGTTAAATCTTAATGAGTTGTGCCCCAAATTTTCTAAGTCAATGCCCATTAGAAAATGGATGCCTACTGGTAGAACTATTCCTTTAAGAAGATAACATACTTTGAATAGGTCAAATACGAACACTAGCACTGCATCTATCCCTGATGATTCCATTGCTTCCACTTCCGATGTGGGTGTTCCAATCACTGTTACTAACCAAATAGAACCCATTCTTGCATGGGGATCCCAATTATCCAGTTATCTATTCTTGTCTGTGTCCAACTGCAGATCGTTCAAATCGTTCTGTGGTACCTGGACTCAGGCTGTTCCAAGCATATGACTGGAGATCGCTCGTGGCTCATGAACTTCGTGAGTAAATTCATCGGGACTGTTAGATTCAGGAATGACCATTTTGGTGAAATTATGGGTTATGGAGACTATGTTGTTGGTGAAAGTGTAATCTCTAGGGTATATTATGTTGAAGGTCTTGGTCATAACTTGTTCTCTGTTGGTCAATTCTGTGATTCCGATCTAGAAGTGGCTTTTAGAAAACATACTTGTTTCGTCAGAGATCTTGATGGTGTGGAACTGTTAAGAGGAACTCATGGTTCAAATCTTTACACCATCTCTATCGAAGACATGATGAAGTCTTCTCCAATCTGCTTGTTGTCAAAGGCATCGAAAACAAAATCATGGTTATGGCATCGTCGTCTCAATCACTTGAACTTCGGCACCATTAATAATCTTTCCAGAAAGGATCTTGTAAGAGGCTTACCCAGATTAAAGTATGAAAAAGATCATCTTTGTTCAGCATGCCAATTGGGAAAAAGCAAGAAATATGCCTACAAACCCAAACCCACAAACTCAGTAATGGAAGTTCTTCATACCCTTCATATGGATTTGTGCGGACCAATGAGAGTGCAAACGATTAATGGAAAGAAATATATTTTAGTCGTTGTTGATGACTGCTCTCGATTTACTTGGGTAAAGTTTTTTAGGACAAAGGATGAAACTCCAATTGTCATCATCAAACTTATCAAGTAGCTTTAGGTTCGACTTAATAATACCGTTAGAATTGTTCGAACAGACAATGGCACAGAGTTCGTTAACAAAGACTTAAGTCAATTTTATGAAAGTGTTGGAATTAGTCATCAAAGAAGTGTTCCACGAACTCCTCAACAGAACGGTGTTGTTGAAAGACGAAATCGAACTCTTGTGGAAGCCGCAAGAACAATGCTGATTTACTCAAAGGTTCCAATGTTTCTCTGGGCTGAAGTCATTGCCACTGCTTGCTACACCCAAAATCGTTCCCTTATACACACCTCTCATGGAAAAACTCCATACAAACTTGTCCATAAACGAAAACCTGATCTCTCCTACCTTCGTGTGTTTGGTGCCTTGTGCTATCCAACAAATGACTGTCAAGATTTAGGTAAATTAAGAGCAAAGGCGGACATTGGATTTTTTGTTGGTTATGCATCAAACAAGAAGGGTTACCGAATCTACAACAAAAGAACTCGAGATATCATGGAAACTATTCACGTCACGTTCGATGAGCTGTCTGGGCAAATGGCTCCAGGACAATCAAGTTCTGGACCCGTATCACAACCTTCATCAAGTAGTCCCATTAGTTCTTCTTTTGTACAAAATCTCTCACCAGTAACTCCTTATGTACCATTTTCAGAAGATGATTTGAAGAAATTGTTTGATGAACACTATGAGCCAAGTGCTAATGATCTGTCAAATCCATCAACAGCAGCTGCTCCTATCCCTGTCAATGAAGATAACCCTTCAGTTTCTATGTCATTAAGTCAAGAAGCGCCTTCTGCTGATCACTCTGTCTCATCATCAATTCCTCAATCATCAAGTGTACATCATGGAATTGTTTCTGGCACCTATGATGGAGATAACCCCTTTGCTACTCCTGAAGATGCTCCCTTTAAAAATATATTTGCTCCTGAATCATCATCAGAACCATCTTCATCAGGAGAAAATGACTCTGCTACTTCAGTTCTTCAAACACAACCACATGAACACCTTAGAAAATAGACACATGACCATCCATTGGACAACATCATTGGAAACCCGTCTCGTCCTGTATCCACTCGTAAACAACTTGCAACTGATGCCTTATGGTGCTTCTTCAACTCCGTACTATCCAAGGTCAAACCAAAAGACGTTAAAATTGCAATGAATGAAGACAACTGGTTCAATGCCATGCAAGAAGAAATTCATGAGTTCGATCGACTAGATGTATGGGAATTAGTACCTGCTCCAGACTGTGCTATGATCATTGCTCTAAAGTGGATCTTCAAAGTAAAACTTGATGAGCATGGTGATGTATTAAAGAACAAGGCTCGATTGGTTACAAAAGGATACCGTCAAGAGGAGGGTATTGACTTTGAAGAATCATTTGCTCCAGTTGCACGTATAGAGGCAATCAGAATCTTCCTGGCTAATGCTGCAAGTAAGAACATGGTAGTCTATCAGATGGATGTAAAGACGGCTTTTCTTAACGGAGATCTTAAAAAAGTCGTATACGTCAGCCAACCTGAAGGTTTTGTGAATCCAGAGCATCCTACTTATGTCTATCGCTTGAAGAAGGCTCTTTACGGTTTGAAGCAAGCTCCAAGGGCATGGTATGATACGCTATCAAAGTTTCTTCTATCTACCGGATTCAACAAAGGAGCAGTTGATCCGACATTGTTCACCAGAAAGTCAGGCAAACATTTAATTCACGTTCAAATTTATGTTGATGATATTATTTTTGCCTCGACTGACCCCAATGAATGTGACCGTTTTTCTAAGGAGATGGGCTCCAAATTTCAAATGTCAATGATGGGACAAATGTCATTTTTCTTGGGATTACAAATTTTACAAAGTCCCGGAGGCATTTTTATAAATCAATGTAAATATGCAAATGAGATTTTAAAGAAATTTGGATTTGATTCTTGTGACCCTGTTGACACTACCATGATAGAGCGTACTAATCTGGATGAGGACCACTCAGTGATCATGGTAGATCAAACGAAATATCGTAGTATGATTGGATCCCTGATGTACCTCACATCCAGTAGACCTGATATTCTGTTCGCTATATGCATGTGTGCTAGATACCAGGCTAAGCCTACCAAAAAGCACCTTGAAGCGGTTAAACAGGTCTTTCGGTATCTCCAAGGAACCATCAATATGGGACTTTGGTACCCGAAGGGCACCGGTGTATCACTAACAGCCTATGCAGATGCTGATCATGCAGGATGTCAAGATACACATCGAAGCACGTCAGGAGGTGCTCAGGTTTTGGGTGATAAGCTCGTGAGCTGGTCTTCAAAGAAACAAATGAGTACTTCTATATCCTCTACAGAGGCTGAATACATAGCCATATCATCTTGTTGTGCTCAAATCCTATGGATGAGATCCCAATTATCTGACTATGGCTTTGGATTCAACAAAATTCATCTGTATTGTGATAACAAAAGTGCCATTGCTCTGTCATGCAACAACGTTCAACATTCAAGAGCAAAGCATATTGACATTCGACATCATTTCATCAGGGAGCAAGTGGAGAAAGGTGTGGTGGAACTTTATTTTGGGAGGTCTGAATACCAGTTAGCAGACATCTTCACCAAAGCTCTTCTTAGAGAACGTTTTGAGTTTATCCTCCCACGACTTAGTCTAAGGAGTCTACAACCAGAAACACTCAAACGTCTTCAAGAGGAAGACGAGGAGTAAAAGTTTTTCTTCATCCATCTCTTGTAAATATTTTTTCAAAAAAACCAAATAGAAAAATATAAAACTTTCAAAAATCCATAAAAATTTGAAAAACTAAAAAAAAAAAAAAAAAAAAAATTTCAAAAAAATATTGTCATTTTGTCATGTTTTTCTTGATTCGATAATATCTACGGTCTTTGTGCTGTCATTCAAAGAGTGACACGGGTCTTTAGATGTTGTTCGAATGTACATATTAAAAAATAAATAATAATAAAAAATAAAAAATAAAAATTTTTGAGAGAAAGAAAAACAAAAGGCTTATAGTCATTTCAGGTTATAACCCGTTTTTTTTAAAGAAAGAACAGAGCATTGCTTTATCTTATTTTTCACATCTCATGCTCTGATTCTAAAAACAAATGTTTGTCATTAAAACGATAAATGTTTTCTTCACAAGTATTTTTCCTTCTAAAAATTCTTCTGAAAAATATTTGTTATCTAATTGAAAACTAATAAAAATAACTCGGTCTCAATTTTTGAAAATCATCTGGACTTGACATTGGTCAAAATCTCTATCTCTCAATCAACAACTTATGTCATTGATTGAGGGGGAGAATGATTTCATTTAAATCAAAAGGTTATTTGTCATATAACTGGTTCAGACCAAGGTTTATGTCATGTTTTCAAAAGATACTCAAGCATGTTTTTGGAGTTTAAAGTCTCAGCTTTGATCCTTATCGGTTAAATGTTTTCATAAGCAAGTCACAATTCTCCTCAAAAGCTTTCAAAATCAATTTAAATCTACAGAGATCGAAAATCTCAAATGATTTGAAAATTGTGATCGGGGGAGAATTTGTGATTTAAATTAGATTTAAACTGATAATTCGATAAATGGTTTTATAGTGATCTACAAGCTCTCCTCCCCGCATGTGCCAAACGATTTCAAATTTTCCATGCATATGTTGAGGGGGAGCATCTATTTCAAACCAAAAAGGATTGAAACGTGATTGATTTGTTTCAATGTGCAGATTTTCCCTAATATGTGCAAAACACTTTCAAATCTTTATGCACATATTGAGGGGGAGCAACTTTTTGAAAACCACATCCTTTCCAAAAATACCCTTAACAAAGTATGAAAAATACTAATCTTGATCAGGAAAGTAATGTTGATATCATTTAGAAAATGGTAATCAAAGAAGTGAATCCTTCCTCTTGCCTTCGTGTGCCAAAACGATTTCAAATACATGATGCACATGTTGAGGGGGTGCTCTTTTTCTAAAAAATATCAAAAACAATTTAGGTACAAAATGCTTTGATAATATATCACAAGTATATGGATTGATTTTCAAATGGTTTTTCAATTAGTTCCAATGGCAGATGAACAATACCAAATAGACCGACCAAATTTACTTTATGTATGGTGATATAAGGATGGTTAGGTTAGGTATTCGTTCCCACGATCCCGCCAGAGCCGGAGGGATCTACCCAGGGACAATCCACTTGATAGTGTAGAGTCCTTAGGTATGATGAAAAAAAGGAGAAAAGTGAGATATGGGAAGAGTGCGAACTGAGATAGAGCTAGAACTGGAATAAACCCAGCAAGGTTCTAGTTATGAAGTCTCGGTAAGCACTGAAGGGGTTGAAGAATGAAAAAGAATTGAATGAGAAAAGGGTGAAAATAAATAGCCCTCCAATTATTCAACCTTAGGGCAGAAACAGGGTTCAATACATATGCTACTGGTTGTTACTAAGGTAACACCGGTATTGAAGACAAGACGTCATGGACCCAGTGACGCACTGCACTACAACTACCCAAGCTACTCAAGTTTCTCTTAAAAGGGACTTGTTTTATTCTCACAGGGAACCTACATAATCTATCGACCTTCTCTTAGAGATTGTGGATATTGAAGAAGGAGACCCTCTCCCTAGTCTCCGGCATAGGAACCAAATGTGTACAATTGAGTCTAGAGCCGTGAGATCATCAAATAAATCTCATTAGGACACTGTCAATGAAGAATCTCTGTTTCACACAATGTGAAAAGAGAGATTATATCTTTAGAGTCCTACGCATTATCCTTGTGGTATTGCCAGAACATCTAAGTGATATGCTAACATTGTCACAATAAAGATGGAAAGCCTTCTAGAGCCAACATCAAACAAGCTCTTGGTAGGTGGCATGTGAGATCTATCCAATAGATCAACCATGTGAAAACTGAACAGAAACAATGGGGCGATTCAAACTTATGAATCAATCCTGGTTCAGGTTATGGTTTGACGGATACCTTTGAAAAACCGGTCGTTGTGCTTAAAAATTCTTTTCTTTAGCACATCGACTGTGTATTAATATTTCAAAAATAAAAGGTGTTTATGATTGATAACTGATTTTCCTTAAAACTTTCGTTGTATTGCAAAAACATTTGATTGAGCAGTACACGATTGTTTTTCAAATATCTTTTCATCAATCAGTGAATCTCAAATTCGCTGGTTCACTCACTCCGTGTTGTCTTCTTTGAGACGTTCCGGTTTGAGAACAGCCAGAGCAGCTGCGAAACCCTGTCAAGGAGATTCTTCGAAATTATACCTGATCACAGGCAGTACTTGTACTGATCAACGGGGAACCGTGGGCCGTGTACCTCAATTCAACGAAAGTGATCAAAGACACTTTCGTGTGTTTTATTGCTAACTGTTGTATGCAGGTATACCCGACGTTTGCAGCTGATCAGAATGGAGAGGTCAATCCATAGCCACATGCTCAAACAACACATTCATTTCTAAAAAAATCATGATAAGTGCATCAACGACTCTGATATTTTCACTCCATGCTTCTGCTACGCTGCTGCAAATATCATGAATCAACTAAAGCTTTCGCTAGTCTGATGAGAAGATTTCATGATCCAGAATGTGAGCGTGTCAGTCAAATTGTCACAACATCACATAATGTCAACACTACAAAGGAAGAGTCGGAGATTTATGGTAGCTGATGATCTCAAAGCTGGCTCAAAACTCATTATCACGTGGATCAGTTAAAGACCTCCACTTGGATTAGCCAAACATGCAAAAATGAAGAATCAAAGACTACGGGCTACTGAGCAAAGAACTTTAACACGAATCCAAGAACAATCTTAATGTAATATCTGCTTATATAAAATGTATTTTGAGGTGACCTCCCTTAGGGGGAGATTGTTAGGATTTAGTAAATCTATTAAAGTGTCGGTCACCTCAAGTATATGTAATCGTTAGAAAGCTCGTAGTCGTAGTTATTTTATGTTAGTTAGTATTTAGTTTAGTAACACCGTGGAGGACGGATGGGTCTTTACCCACTGTATGCCTGATCCACAGCCCGTAGGTGGCGTTTATGTAAGAAACTATAAATACCCTCTACCTCCCAAGGTAGAGGGTTGGAGCTCATAATAAGATTTTCATTTTCTCTCACTAAGTTCCCAAACCTCTAACTCTTTCTCTCTCTAAAAACCTTATAGTATACGCCTAGTTTGATCATGGTTTGATGTGTTTGTGAAATCTAATATGTTACATGAATTGTGTCACTTGTCACCGCATCATTAATTAATATATTTTATATACTAAAAGATTCAGTTTGTATATTTATTGTTAAGGTGGTCATGGTTAATGTTGGGATAATTCAATGTGAGACTACATAAGACTCAAGATGGGCGAATTCAGTGTAAGAATCTGAAGGGTGACTATTGATTCGAGTATTTCAACCATCTCCTCAATATTTATTGCTAAGTTGTAAAGATTAAGCATGTTAATACAAATAAACCATAAAAACGTATACTAATATTTCTCGATCTGTCTAAGTTTTGTCGATAACAACATAAAATTATATCAAGTACAAATCTAAAAGATTACATGTTACTATATCAATTTTTACTACTTACTTACATTTGTTTAGTTATATAATGTTTTGTAATAATAAGTAATATATGTAAATATGTTGGGTAAAATCCAAACCCATAACCCATGACCCATGACCCATGGCCCATGCTCATTGCATCATACACGACATCACAATAGGTAAAATCCATGATCAATGACCCAAAGTCTATAACCCATAACCCAAAGTATGTATTACTTCATGCATGATATAATGTTGGGTACCCATGACCCATACTCCATAACCCATAACCCAAAACCCGGTATTGTAACCTAAAATCCAGACTGGATTGACACAGTTGTCGGATCCCTAGGATTACACTGGCCGGATCCCTAGGGATCCGGCGGAACCAACTGAACAGTGGACAATTTTTCCTATAAATAGTGAACTATTTATTCTTGACTCACCAACCGTTCTTGTTTAATTCTTCTCTCATTATTATATCTCTCTAACCTCAGATCTAAGGATCATTCTTGTAGCTTTCTTCTTGTCTTTCTCAAGGTTCTTCTTACAAGACGATATCATATTTCTTGCTTACAAGTCATCCATTTTTCAAGAGAAGAGTTTGCTCGGCTTCTTCATCATCACAAGATCACTGAATTGTTTCTTGTTGTTGATACATCTCCTTATATTCATAACGTAGTTGTATAGTTGTGTTGGATTGGTTCTTCCTTGTAAAGGACCCAGTATTTAGCTTAGTACCAGAAAAAGTGTAAGCGACGTTGAGAGGTTTCTCCACCGGTCAAAGGAGCTTGTTGACATAGTGCTTAAGAACTCTCGAGTTGGGTACTTGGGGAGTGGAGTAGGGCAAGGAAGGTGTCCTTGTTGCCGAACCACTATAAATCATTCTTTACTATTCTCGTATTTATTCCTCTTCATACTAACTTGCATTATTTATAAACCTCCAAAGGTTTCACATACTATCAATCTTAAAGTTTTTGTAAACTAAATTTAAATCGGTAAACACTATTCAACCCCCTTCTAGTTTTCTACAATTGGCATCAAGAGAAGGTTTTCTAAAAAGGTTTTTAAGTAAATTGTATTTTAAAACCTTTTCTATCAAATAGATCTCGAAAACTACAAAGAAGGGCAATCTATGCAAAGATTGTCACTCTTTGAAGCTAACGGTTTTATATATTGGAAAAATATATTTGAAACATATGTGAAATCTAATAATATTGATCTTTGGAATATTATTGTTGAAGGAGATTTTGCCGGTATTTGAGAGTATCACTACCGAAAAAAATGAGGTCGTTTCTTTGAGTCTAAAATATGAACAAAAGAAAATGCTTTCTAAAAATAATGAGACAAAAATGGTTTTATACAATGATTTACCTAAAAAGGAATACAAAAGAATTTTCATGCATAAAATGGCTAAAGATATTTGGAATTTTTTGGTGATCACTCATCAAGGAAACAAACAAGTTCAAAACAATAAAATTAATTTATTTTTCCAACAATATGAACAATACTCAATATCGGATGATGAAAGTATTGATAACGCATTTGCTAAGTTTAATACTATTATTACTTCATTACAAGCACTTGATGAAACTTTTTCCAAGCGTAATCATGTCAGGAGATTCCTAAGAGCACTTCCGACAAAATAGGGACCGAAGGTAACGACGATAGAAAAATCAAAGGATTTGACAATCCTTTCTCTCGACGAGCTCATTTGCAACCTCAAGGTCTATGAAGTTGTGTTGGCAAAAGACTCCGAGGCCTCAAATGAAAAGAAAGAAAAGTACAAGTCACTAGCTCTAAAGGCCAAAAAGGATTCAAGTGACGAAGACACCTCATGCTCGAATAGCGATAATGAAGAGTATGCTATGGCAGTAAGAGATTTCAAGAAATTCTTTAGAAGAAGAGGAAGGTTCGTGAAACAACCTTTTGATGACAAGAAAGGCTTCCGAAATTTCAAGGAAGACAAAAAGGGAAAGGATGACCGAAAGTTTCAAGTGTTGTGATCCAAATCTATAGGATCATTATTTATGTTGTTTGATGATTCGGGTGGTCTAGGATGATGGTAGAACAAGATAGCCATTTTAGAGAGAGAAAGAATAGAAAGGGTAGCTTTCTAGAGAGGGAAACACCTGGTGTGTGTTTTATTAAAATGAAAAGCACCACCCCTTCCCTTAGTGGGAAGGGGTATTTATACAAACTACTAAACGCCACCTACGGGCTGTGGATCAGGCATACAGTGGGTAAGGACCCGTCCGTCCTCCACGGTGTTACTAAACTAACTAAATAACTAGTAAATAATGTAATGTCTACTAGCTAACATATATTAGATAATAGTTGGGGTGACCGACTCTTCAACATGGATTTTCTAAATCCCAACAATCTCCCCCTAAGGGAGGCCACCCCATGAGTTACATTTTGAATCCTAGCATTCTATCTTTAACTTCATGCTCAAGCTCGTATACTTCAATTCTTTAATTTTCATAATCTTTGTGCTTTAGCAGTGATTCTTCAAAGTCCGCATACTTTGTACTTTCAATGGAGGTCTTTGAACTGATCCACGACTTGGTAATCTTTGAGATTTCTTTGAGACCATCAGCCACAACAAATCTCTGGATCATCCATTGTTGTATCGTCTTCATGTGATGTTGCGACTTTTGGACCGACATGCTCACACTTTCTGGATCATGACATCTTTTCATCAGAGTAGCGGAAGCATTTTTGCATGTCTTTGATTGTCATGATTTTCTTCAATTAGGAGTGAATGCTGTGAGCATGCGGTTATGAATTCACTTCTCAATATCGATCAGCTGCAACCGTCAAATGTTCCTGCAAACAACAATTAGCAATAAAACACAGAAAGTGTCTTTGTTCACTTTCGTTGAATACGGTTGCAAGAACCACGGTTCCCCGTTGATCAGTATAAATACTGCCCGTGATCAGGTATAATTCCTAAGAATCTCCTTGACAGGGTTTCGCAGCTTGATCTATCCGTTCTCAAACTGGAGCGTCCCAAAGTAGACAACATGGAGTAAGTGATTGAAGATAAATTGATTTGAAAAACAATCGTGTATTGCTTAAGAGAAAGAGTTTTGCAATACGAAGAAGGTTTTATGAGAAATATCAATTTTCAATCATAAATACTTTTGTTTGAGAAAATAACGCTCGGTCGATGTGCCACGAGAAAAGAATTGTAGGGCACATCAAAAGGTTTTTCAAAAGTATTCGTGAATTCATTTCCTGGACCAAGGTTGATTCAAGAGTGAATCGCCCCATTGTTTCTATCCAGTTGTCACAAGTTTGGTTCTTGAAGAATCTCACATCTCACCCACCAAGAGCTTGTTTGATGTTGGCTCCAGAAGGATTTCCATCTTTATTATGGATATTTTCCATATCACTCAGATGTTTTGGCAATACCATAAGGATAATGCGTAGGACTTTCAATATATATATTCTTACTTTCCACATTGTGTGAAACAACAAGTCTTCATAAATTGTGTGTCCTAATGAGACTTATTGTGATGATCTCTTGGCTGTAGACTCAATTCTGCACTTTGGTTTCCTATTCGGAGACTAGGGAGAGGGTCTCCTTCTTCAATATAAACCATCTCTAAGAGAAAGTCGATAGATTATGTAGGTTCCCCGTGAGAATGAAACAAATTCTTTTAAAAGAACTTGAGTAGCTTGGAAAGTTTTGTGTAGTGTGTCACTGGGTCCATGACGTCTTGTCCTCAATACCGGCGTTACCTTAGTAACCATCAGTAGCATATGTATTGAACCCGGTTTCTGCTCTAAGATTGAATTATTGGAGGGCTATTTCTTTTCACCCTTTTACTTTTCATTTCTTTTTTATTCTTCAACCCCTTCAATGCTTAACGAGACTTCATCACTAGAACCTTGTTTGGTTTGTTTCAGTTCTAGCTCTGTCTCAGTCGACACTTTTCCCATATTCTCACTTTTCTCCTTTTTTCATCATACCTAAGGACTTCTACACTATCTAGTGGATTGTCCCTGGGTAGTTCCCTCCAGTTCTGGCGAGATCGTGGGAACGAATACCCAACCTTACCATCCTTATAACTCCAATGCATAAAGTAAAATGGCCGGTCTTGTGGTATAGTTCTTTCCTCCTTGGAACCAATTGAAAAATCTTTAAGAAAATCAATCAAGGTACTAGTGATAAAATATCAAAGTATGTTATACCTTAATTATTTTGATCAATTTTATAAATGCTCCCCCTCAACATGTGCTATGTGATTTTGAATTTGTTTAGCACATGGAGGAAAGAGGATTTTGAAATATTTCCTTGATCACAATTTCCAAACAAAAGCCTTTTCATTTTTTTGGTAAATGCTCCCCCTCAATATGTGCGTTGGTTATTTGAAATCATTTAGCACATAGAGGAAGGAGGTCTTTGAAGTACTTCCACGATCACACTTGCCATAGAGAAACCATTTCAAAATCAATCAAGGTACTTAAGATATTGAATCCTTTGTACCTCGATAGTTTATTTTCTTTTGAAATGCTCCCCCTCAATATGTGAATCAATTAATGAAAACGTTTAGCACATATGGGAGAGCAGCCTGCACTTTTGAATCAAAAGAATCACCTTTTATCAGATTTCATATTTAAATCAGATTCTCTCCCCCGATCAAAAATATCAAACCCTTTGAGATTTTGGATCCCAAGTGATTTAAATCATTTAGAAAATTTTGGGGAAAGACGTGGCTTGATTTAGAAATTAACTGATTAGGAACAATTTTGACATTATAGATTTTTAGTATCAGGTATGATAATTTTAAGAGATCTTTAAGTAAAATAAAAAATTTCATTTTGAAAGATCTTTGAGTATAACTAAAAATCATACCTTGACACATAACATTAAATCTTTAGATCACTACTTCATATCGTACAAATGGACTCATTAGATGAAATATCGTTTTAAAATATTTAATTTGAAATCACTCTCCCCCTCAATCGATGACCTTAGTCGTTGATTGAGTGACATATGTTTTAAAAAATGGAGTCCGGTTGATTTTCAAAATTTTGAGTCCGATTTATTTTCAAAAAATATTTTTCTACCATGAGAAATACAAACATGGTTTCATCCACTACTTGTCTTGCACAAAGATACGTTAGGTGGTGGAAACACGTAAGCTGCTTCAGTTGTTGTGTAGGGATGAAAGAAACCATCTGCTGATGCAGTGAGATCTCTGAAGTTGTATATGTTATGCAAAATATCCATCGAGATCTGATTAAGTTCCGTTTCTTCTTTTGTCGACCCAAGATATAGTTGCCCTTTCCTTTTCTTCTTTTGTGGAAGCAGGGGCGGGAACTGTTAGATATTAGTTTTCACATACACATCAAACCATAACAACAAGGTGGCGAATAAGTGGAATTCTAGAGAGAGAAAGTTGGAGGTTTAGGGAACTTTAGTGAGAGAAAGAAAATTCTTATTATGAGCTCCAACTCTCTACCTTAGAAGGTAGAGAGTATTTATTGTCTTACATAAATCGCCACACATCGGGCTGTGGATCAGGCATACAGTGGGTAAAGACCCGTCCGTCCTCCACGGTGTTACTTAACTAAATACTACTTAACTTAAAATAACTACGACTACGAGCTTTCTAACGATTACATATACTTGAGGTGACCGACTCTTTAATACCTGGAATTTCTAATTCCTAACAATCTCCCCCTAAGGGAGGTCACCTCAATCATGTACCAAAATTACATTGAATACAAATAGATATTACATTAAAAAAATTGTTCTTGCATTCATGATGTAGTCCTTTGTTCCTAAGCTCGTAGTCATTGATTCATCACATTGCATGTTTGGTTACATCAAGTGGAGGTCTTTTACTGATCCACGTGATAGTAAATTATGAGTCAGCTCTTAAGATCATCAGCTAACAAAAAATCTCTGAGACATCCATTGTGGTGTTGTGACTTTAGGACCGACATGCTCACATTCTGGATCATGTTATCTTCTCATCAGAGTAGCGGAAGCTTTCGTTGATTCATGATATTGGCAGCAGCGTAGCAGAAGCATGGAGTGAAAATATCAGAGTCATTGATGCACTAATCATGATTTCTTTTGAGTTGAATGTGTTAAGTGAGCATGCGGCTATGGATTGACCGCTTCATTCTGATCAGCTGCAAACGTCGGGCGTACCTGCATACAACAGTTAGCAATAAATCACACGAAAGTGTCTTTGATCACTTTCGTTGAATTGAGGTACACGGCCCACGGTTCCCCGTTGATCAGTACATGTACTGCCTGTGATCAGGTATAATTCCGAAGAATTTCCTTGACAGGGTTTCGCAGCTGTTCTAGCTGTTCTCAAACCGGAACGTCTCAAAGAAGACAACACGGAGTGAGTGAACCAGCGAATTTTAAGTCCACTGATTGATGAAAAGAGATTTGAAAAACAATCGTGTATTGCTCAATAGAAATTGTTTTTGCAATACAACGAAGGTTTTATTGAAAATCAATTATCAATCATAAAAACACCTTTTGGTTTGAAAAATGAGTACACGGTCGATGTGCTAAAGAAAAGAGTTGTTAAGCACAAAGACCGGTTTTTCAAAGGTATCCGTCAATCCATATCCTGAACCAGGATTGATTCAAGAGATTGAATCGCCCCATTGTTTCTGTTCAGTTGTCACATGGTTGATCTATAGAATAGATCTCACATGCCACCTACCAGGAGCTTGTTTGATGATGGCTCCAGAAGGCTTTCCATCTTCATTGTGAATATGATAACACATCACTCAGATGTTCTGGCAATACCACAAGGATAATGCGTAGGACTCAAGATATAATCTCTCTTTCCACATTGTGTGAAACAGAGAGTCTTCATTGAAAGTGTCCTAATGAGATTTGTTGATGATCTCGTGGCTCTAGACTCAATTTGTGCATATTTGGATCCTGTGCCGGAGACTAGGGAGAGGGTCTCCTTCTTCAATATCAACAATCTCTAAGAGAAAGTCGATAGATAATGTCGGTTCCCCGTGAGAATGAAACAAGTCCTTTTAAGAGGAACTTGAATGGTTTGGAAAGTTGAAGTGCAGTGCGTCACTGGGTCCATGACGTCTTGTCTTCAATACCGATGTTACCATCAGTAGCATATGAATTGAACCCGATTTCTGCCCTAAGGTTGAATACATGGAGGGCTATTTGTTTTCACCCTTTTCTCATTCAATTCTTTTTAATTCTTCAACCCCTTCAGTGCTTACCGAGACTTCATAACTAGAACCTTGTTGGGTTTATTCCAGTACTAGCTCAGTCTCAGTCTGCACTCTTCCCATTCCTCATTTTTCTCCTTTTATCATCATACCTAAGAACTCTACACTAACAAGTGGATAGTCCCTGGGTAGATCCCTCCGGTTCTGGCGGATCATGGGAACAAAAACCTAACCTTATCATCCTTATATCACCGTACATAAAGTAAAGTTGGTCGGTCTATTTGGTATTGTTCATCTGCCGTTGGAACCAATTGAAAACCATTTGAAAATCAATTCAGATACTTATGATATATTATCAAAGCATTTTGTACCTGACATTGTTTTTGATATTTTTAGAATAAGTGCTCCCCCTCAACATGTGCATCAAATGTTTGAAATCGTTTTGCACATGGAGGCAAGAGGAAGAAATTACTTCTTTGATTACCATTTTTCTAAAAGATATCACCATCACTTCCTTGATTAAATCAAGTAGATAAAGCATTTCCAAGAAGGATGAGGTTTCCATAACTTTGCTCCCCCTCAATATGTGCCTCGAGGTTTGAAAAGAGTTTTGCACATACTAGAGGGAACCTGCACATTGAGATAAATGATCACGTTTCAAATCATAGGTTTAATATAGATGCTCCCCCTCAACATGTGCATTGAAAATTTGAAATCGTTTGTCACATGTGGGAAGGACAGCATGTACATCCTTATAAAACCATTTACCGAATTATCAGTTTAAATCCAATTTAAATCACACATTCTCCCCCGATCACAATTATCCAATCATTTGAGATTTGTGATCTCTTATAGATTTAAATTGATTTTGAAAGCTTTTAAGGAGAATTGTGACTTGATTATGAAAGCGTTTTAACTGATAAGGATCGGAATTTAAGACTTTAAACTCCATTGATAAAACATGCATGTACATCTTTTTGAAAACAATTTAATGCCAAATAACTTTTTAATTTAATTGAAATCATTCTCCCCCTCAATCAATGACATAGGTTGTTGATTGAGAGATAGAGATTCTGACAAATAAGTCCTGATGATTGTCAAAAATAGAGACCGAGTTATTTTTCAAAGCATTTAGTTTTCAGCAGATAAATATTTATAGAATCAGAGCATGGAATTTTGAAAGCATGATAAAACATGGCCCTGTTCTTTCTTTTAAAACCGGGTTATTGCTTAAAAATGACAATAAACCATTGTTTCTCTTTCTCTCAATTTTTTTTTTTATTTTTTTTTGAATTTTTGAATTTTTGATTTTTTTTTTTTTTTTTTTTTTTTTTTTTTTTTTTTTTTTTTTTTTTTTAATATAAAAATTCGAACAACATCTAAAGTCCCGTGTCATTCTTTGAATGACAACATCAAGACCGTAGATATTATCGAATCGAGAGAAACATGACAAAATGACAATATTTTTTGAAGATTTTTTGAATTTTTTAAATTTTTTAAGGATTTTGAAAGTTTTATATTTTTCTATTTGATTTTTGAAGGTTTTATAATTTTGTATTTTGTTTTTCGAATAGATATATACAAGAGATAGAAGAAGAAAGACCTTTACTCCTCATCTTCCTCCTGAAGACGTTTGAGTGTTTCTGGTTGAAGGCTTTTCAAGCCAAGGCGTGGAAGAATAAACTCAAAACGTTCTCTTGGAAGAGCTTTGGTGAAGATGTCAGCTAACTGATATTCAGATCTCACAAAATAGAGTTCCACCACACCTTTTTCCACTTGTTCCCTGATGAAATGATGTCGAATGTCGATATGCTTTGCTCTTGAGTGTTGAACATTGTTGCATGAGAGAGCAATAGCACTTTTATTATCACAGTACAGAGGGACTTTGTTGAATACAAAGCCATAGTCAGATAATTGAGATCTCATCCATAAGATTTGAGCACAACAGGATGACATGGCTATGTATTCAGCCTCTGTAGAGGAAATAGAAGTGCTCATTTGCTTCTTTGAAGACCAGCTCACAAGCTTATCACCCAAAAACTGAGCGCCTCCAGAAGTACTTCGACGTGTATCTTGACAACCTGCATGATCAGCATCTGCATAGGCCGTTAGTGACATACCGGTGTCCTTCGGGTACCAAAGGCCCATATTGATGGTTCCTTGGAGATACCGAAAGACCCGTTTAACTGCTTCAAGGTGCTTTTTAGTAGGCTTAGCCTGGTATCTAGCACACATGCAAACAGCAAACAAGATGTCTGGTCTACTAGCAGTGAGGTACATCAGGGATCCAATCATACTACGATATTTCGTTTGATCAATCATGATCCCTGAGTGGTCCTCATCTAGTTTGGTTCGGTCAATCATGGGGGTGTCAACAGGGTCACTTGAATCAAATCCAAATTTCTTTAAAATCTCTGTTGCATATTTAGATTGATTTATGAAAATGCCTCCGGGACTTTGTGAAATTTGCAATCCCAAGAAAAATGACATTTGTCCCATCATTGACATTTGAAATTTTGAACTCATTTCATTAGAAAAACGATCACATTCCATTGGGTCAGTCGAGGCAAAAATAATATCATCAACATAAATTTGAACATGAGTTAAATGTTTGCCTGACTTCCTGGTGAACAGTGTAGGATCAACTGCTCCTTTGCTAAATCCGGTAGATAGAAGAAACTTTGACAGTGTATCATACCATGCCCTTGGAGCTTGCTTTAAACCGTAAAGGGCCTTCTTCAAACGATAAACGTGAGTAGGATGCTCTTGATTTACAAATCCTTCAGGTTGGCTGACGTAGACGACTTCCTTAAGGTCTCCGTTCAGAAATGCCGTCTTCACATCCATCTGATATACTATCATGTTCTTACTAGCAGCATTAGCCAAGAAGATTCTGATTGCCTCGATTTGAGCAACTGGAGCAAAAGATTCTTCAAAGTCAATACCTTCCTCTTGACGGTATCCTTTAGCAACTAATCGAGCCTTGTTCTTCAACACATCACCATGCTCATCAAGTTTCACTTTGAAGATCCATTTAAGAGCAATAATCATAGCACAGTCTGGAGCAGGTACTAACTCCCATACGTCAAGTCGATCAAACTCATGAATTTCATCTTGCATGGCATTGAACCAGCTATCTTCATTCATGGCGGCTTTAACATCTTTTGGTTCGATCTTAGAGAGTACGGAGTTGAAGAAACACCATAAGGCATCGGTTGCAAGTTGTTTCCGGGTTGATACAGGACGAGAGGGATTTCCAATGATGTTGTCTAATGGATGATCGTGAGTCCATTTTCTGAGGTGTTCATGTGGCAGTTGTTGAGGGACTGAGGTAGCTGAGTCGATGTCTCCTGAAGAAGATGGTTCTGATGATGATTCAGGAGCAAATATGTTTTCAAATGGAGCATCTTCAGGAGTAGCAAAGGGATTAGCTTCATCATTGATGCCAGAAACATTTCCATGATGTACATTTGAAGAATGAAGATTTGTTGATGAGACTGAAGGATCAGCAGCAGGTGCTTCTTGACTTAAAGATATTGAGACTGAGGGATTGCCTTCATTCACAGGAATATGAGTAGCCTCTGTTGTAGGAATCGACACCTCATTAGTACTTGGATCATAAAGTTCATCAAACATAGGATCAAACAATTTCCTTAAATCATCTTCAGATGGAGGTACATATGGAGTTTCTTGAGAAGAGTTTGGAACAAGAGATGAACCAATGGGACTGTTTTGAAGTGCGGGTCCTGAACTGGAGTGTCCAGGAGCCATTTGACCGGTCAGCTCATCAAACGTAACGTGAATTGTTTCCATGATATTTCGGGTTCTTTTGTTGTAGATTCGGTATCCCTTTTTGTTTGGTGCATATCCTACAAATACTCCAATGTCAGCTTTAGCCCTAAGTTTGCCTAAGTCTTGACCCTCATTAGTTGGGTAACACAATGCACCAAACACACGAAGGAAAGAGAGATTAGGTTTTCTGTTGTGGACAAGTTCATATGGAGTTTTTCCATGTACAGTGTGAATCAGGGAACGATTTTGTGTGTTGCATGCAGTGGCAATTGCTTCAGCCCAGAGAAACATTGGAACCTTTGAGTAAATCAGCATTGTTCTAGCAGCTTCTACAAGAGTTCGATTTTGTCTTTCAACTACACCGTTCTGTTGAGGAGTTCGAGGAACACTTCTTTGATGGCTGATTCCAATGCTTTCATAGAAGTCACTAAGTTGTTTGTTAACAAACTCAGTTCCATTGTCTGTTCGGATAATTCTGACTGTTTTGTTGAGACGCACCTGCAGCTGTTTGATGAGTTTGATGATGATATCAGGAGTTTCATCCTTTGTCCTTAAGAATTTGACCCAGGTGAATCTAGAGTAATCATCAACCACAACCAACACATATTTCTTACCAAAGATGTTCTGCACTCTCATTGGTCCACACAAGTCCATATGAAGGGTATGAAGAACTTCTGTAATTGAGTTTGTAGGTTTGGATTTGTGGGCATACTTTTTGCTTTTACCCAGTTGGCATGCTGAACAAAGATGATCCTTTTCATACTTTAGTCTAGGTAAACCTACAACTAAGTCCTTTCTGGAAAGATCGTTGATGGTGCCGAAGTTCAAGTGATTGAGACGACGATGCCATAACCATGACTTTGTTTTTGAAGCCTTTGATAACAAGCAGATTGGAGAAGCCCTCATCATGTCATCGATAGAGATGGTGTAAAGATTTGAGCCACGAGTTCCTTTTAACAGTTCCTTACCATTAAGATCTCTAACAAAGTAGGTATGTTTTCTGAAGGCTACTTCTAGATCGGAATCACAGAATTGACCAACAGAGAACAGATTGTGACCCAAACCTTCCACATAGTAGACTCTAGAGATGACACTATCACCAACAACGTAATCTCCATAACCCATAATAGCACCGAAATGATCATTACCGAATCTAACAGTCCCGATGAATTTGCTCACGAAGTTCATGAGCCGCGACCGGTCTCCAGTCATATGCTTGGAACAGCCTGAGTCCAGGTACCACAGAACGATTTAAACGATCTGCAGTTGAACACAGACAAGAATGGATAACTGGATAATTGGGATCCCCATGCAAGAATGGGTTCCATTTGGTTAGTAACATTGTTTGGAACACCCACATCAGAAATAGAAGCATTCATATCAGAAAGTGAGGCAATGGAATCATTGTGAATAAATGCAGTACTAGTGTCTGTATTAGCCCTGTTCACAGTGTGATCACTTCTTAAGGGAATAGTTCTACCAGTAGGCATCCATTTTCTAGTGGGCATTATCTGATTAGTCTTATGACCAACAGGTATCCAATAAAAGCCTATTTTACTGAATGTTCTTCCTGTGGGTTTCCACTGTTTTCTAACTTTCTTTCGTTTTTGCCTTTTAGCCTTCTTAGCATGAGTTTTTGCATTAACAATATTAACTGGACAATTAACATCATTAGGCAGAACATTAACACCACATTCATGATTAGAGACAAAATTCAAGCAGACACCAGTACAAGGTTTGCAAATAGTATAGGAATTCGAATTAATTACAGTACGCCTATGGCTAATACTAGAATCAACACGATTCGTTTTATTCAATTCAAGCTTAAAGTTCCTAGATTGTTCTTCTACTCTCTTCCAGTGCACATTCTTAGCTTGAGAGGTCCTATCATTCCTTGTATTGTCTTGAGACTTTGACCTGCTCCGTTTAATGAGACTGATTACTCCTGTAGAGGGAATGGGAACATTAGTTGATTTAACTACTCTTTGCATCACCTGTTTAGATGTGCTAGGATCTGAACTACATGCAGGTGCACTAAGGTTCACTTTCTTAAAACTAGAAGTGCTGGGATTTGTACTCCTAGAAGGCACACTAGAGTTCTCTTTCATAGCATTGGGCATCAAATGAATATCAGACTTGGAAATAGGCATCGAACATGGAATCAAAGGATTAACTCTCTCACCTAATGACTTTGGGCATATAGTGATCAAGCATTCTAAGATTTCTTGAGATCGTTTGGCATATAAGCATGCATGTCCAATTGCATTATCATGAGGTTTCTCTAACTTATCCTCTTCAACAATCTCACGCAGACATTCTAGGCAATCCTTAAGGGATGAGAAGTATGTTTGAATAGCAAGTTTGTTGTTCCTTAGATAAGGAGGGACATATGTCACAGACAAAGCATATTTATTACAAGAGTGAGCCTTTGATCCACCATTCTCCCCATTGGTCATTGGCATTTTCCCTTTTACCTGACTCTTCAGATTCTCAATTTCCTTTTGCAATGAAGCTATTTGTTCGTTATTTTTGTTACGAGTGACCTTAATAGATTCAAATAACTCATTGAAATGACGTTTAACCTTTTCATTTTCTTCTAGAAAACTTTCGTTTTCCTTTTGTAAAGCATTTACTAGGTTTTGAAGATGAAACGTTTGAGAATTCTGAGAATCTAAAGGAGGAGGCATTTGGGAGCCTGTCATATTGTTCGTTTGACCCTTTAATTGAGAGATTTGGGCTTTCAACTTTCTGATCGTGTTGCACTGAGCTTGAATCTGTTCATCACGTTTGTTAATTTGAAAAACTGCATCAAACTTTGGAGCATCTGATGATGTCTTGATATTTGAAGTTTTGACATTTTCTTTAAGATGTTGATATTTTAGTTGTAAATTAAAATGCTCAACTTCTAGTTTAGAAAAATGTTTAACCAAATTGTCGTGATCATCCAGTTCAATTTTCTCGTTTAGTTTAGAATTAGATTTTTCAAGCTCAATGACACGATCATGGGAGAATTTCAGGGCAACAGATAGTTCATGAAATTTGGAAGCATTAATAGAGCAATTTGAAGCAGTGAAAAAAATATCTTGAGCAACACATTTAGTAATAAGAGTCTCATTTAAAGTATGCAAGTTCTTCCTCTCAATCTCATTATATTTTAGTGCACGCTCATAATCACTAACTTCAACTATCATTGCATCAAATTCCTTTTCCATTCCCTTGATATCAGTTTCTATCCCCTTTTTAAGACTCTCAAAGTGATCTTTCAGAAGTTTAAAGAAAGGCATGACCTCAGTTAAATAACATTCTTTCATTTGCTCAAAACCCCTTTCTCCTTCCGTTATACCAGTGGGTGTGATCCTTTTCTTGCAAGTTTTCTCAAAATCAACAAATAGTTGAAATATAACATATTGGCTAATTAAGGTCTTGCTTTTAGTGGCAATTGTTCTAGAAACAAGATGCATTGGTGTATTAGGAGGATACACAGTCGCTCTAGGCATTTTCCATAGGGGAGGGTTTGTTTCAACAATATTTTCAGCTTTCTGCTTATCTAAATCCTTTTTCCAGAAAACTTGTTCGGGAGTCAACAATGTCTGAGGCTTAAACATGTTCAATGAAATCCAGTTTTCCTTCTTGTAGTCATGGGGAGTGATGATTTTTTTTTCTCTTTGCATTTAGGATCATCTAATTTTTTGTTCATCCTTTCCCTAGTGACTTCATCTGATTTCTTATCTTCCTCAGTGCACTCAACGCAACTAGGTTTCTGTCTAGGTTTAAGAATCTCATTGCCATCATAGATCACACTTTGAGCTGCTTTTGCTATCTTTCCGTACTCAGGGTTGGGTTTATCTATAATGGGAACACTATGCTTATCGCTTAGAACTCTATGTTTAGTGACCATGTGAGCAGTCTGAATGGTGTTTCCTTGTATGTACAACTTGTTTTCAAGTTTGTTTTTCAAAGTTTTCAGATTAGAAAAGTCTCTCAAGAGTTTTGATTCCTTTTCATTAAATTCTTGCTTAAGCATTTTCACGTTTTCTTGAAGTTCTTGTTTTTGCTTAGCTGTTTTAGAAAGTTTTTCTTGCAAGGAATTTAATTCTTGTTTCAATACTTCTTCTCTAAAATTACTTTTTCTAATGACTGTACGCACTTGGTCATCCATTTCCTGCTCACGAGTGGTCAACTCAAATTTTGCACGTTGTTCATAAATAGCAACACGTTCTTTATAGGCATTTAGTTCAGAAATTACAGAATCATCAGGGGCACATGCAGTGTATTCATCAAAAACATAGTCATTGTTGACTGCAGAAGATGCATCACTTGGTACACCTTCACTTTCACTTTGTTTCACGTATTGATCATATGGGAAAATATCGATATTACCCATATTTTCAATATTTGATTCAATAGTTTCAGTTGATTGTACTTTGTCATGCATCTGTTGCACATCAGCATTATCGTATAATTTTAATACCTCTGAGATGAGTTTGTCTTGGGATGGGCCAGCTAGTGGTGAAGAAGAGACCTTGGGAGAAACCATTGGAGAAATGCTAGCCATAAAAATTGTGTGTGCCGTAGGTCCATCATCCACATCAGAGTCGTATGCATCACAATCAGCAACTTGAAAAGCATTATGATGATTGTGACCTATCTCCTGAATAGGCTGCTCATCCACATCTGCATCATAGGTCTTGGCATTGCCCTCAGCTAGAAACATCAATTCCTCTTCATCCAAAGCAGCACCATTGTCCTGAGCTTATACAAGCAGCATCTTATCTCTGAAGTAATCAGCATTCTGTGGACGCTTTGGAGATGTGCAGTTTCTTGCAATGTGTCCCTCACCACCACAGTTATAACATTTGATCGGCTTAGCTTGACCTTGGTTACCATTCCTTCCTCGATTCTGGTTGCCAACATAACCTCTACCAGCTCCACCTCTTCCCTGATCATACTGTCTTTCCTGAATTGGTTGCACCACGATCCTTCCATCTTTAACAGTGGCTTGATTGTGTGGGTTAGATGCAGTTCTGAGGTTGTTGTTGGTTTATGGGAGAGAATTCATGTTTTGACTAATCAGAAGAGCTAGTTGATTAATGAAGTTACCCACGTGTGCATCAGCATCAGCTTGTTTGAACATAGGATCAGGAATGAGTTTGTGATTACCATTACCCAAGGGTATGACTTGTGATGCTTTGGTTGTGATTCCGATGTTTGAGTAGAAGGCAGTTGAGTCATTAGATGAGCTTGTCTCTCCCTGGTTGGTTTTGAACTGATTGAGAATCAATTTTTCAAACATAGCATGTCTCTCATTCTGAAGGAGGAAGGCATAGAGTTGCTCATAGTTTGTATTCTTCAATCCTTTAGTGAGCTTCACAGCGGTAACAAACTTGTGCCATTCGGGATTCATGTTGTTCACAAATTTTGAGTTCAGCTGAATGTTCGGCATAGTCATTCTGATGTTCCTCATGTCATTCACCAACTTATGAAATCTCACATAGTACTCATAGACATTCTCATCTGGCTTCATCTTGAAGTGTTCAAATTCGTCATAGAGTTGGGATTCTCTGTCTTCCATAGTTAATTCTGAACCTGAGAGAAGCATCTTAACATTATCCCAAACTGCCTTTGCATCGGTGTTGTGATTGATCAGCTTGTAGATGTCTTTAGGAAGACCTTGAAGAACAATGTTTGAAGCCCTGATATCTGCATCGAATCTCTTTTTCTCCTTATCTTCAAGCTCATCATACATTTTAGGTCTGTCCATTCCGTAAATAGGAGTTCCATCTTCATTAGTATCAAGTATGTCTCTAGTTGTCTCAACTCGATATGGTCCTTCATCAATGGATTTGAGAATGTTGACACCATTTTCCTTTCCAAGGCAGTACAGTCTGATTCGTTGAGCCCAAGAATCGTAGTCAGTTCTGTCAAGCATGGGTGGACGAGTATCTGACCCAGCTGCTTGAACATCCTCGGCAACAGTGGAGATGATAGTAGGAACGTTGGTAGACATGTTAACAACTAATACGGGATTTTATAACTCTATGATTAAACCGAGAAATAGATTCTTTCACGGGATTTTACTAAATCAAGAGAAAACCGTAAACAATCACCCAAGTCGCTAGAAGATAAAGCACCAAGTCGCTAACACCTAATTCGTTACACCACTAAGTCGCTAGAGTCCCAAGTTGCTAGACAAATGCAAGTCGCTAAGTAGTAACTCGCTAAGCTTCAAGTCGCTAGCAAAATTTTGGCAGCAATTCGCTACTCAAGTCGCTAAAGATACAAGTCGCTAAAGAGCAACTCGCTACAGACCAAGTCGCTACCACTAAGTCGCTACCTGTGGTGGAAAATCCACTACTTGTACTTTAAGTCGCTAGTTCTAAGTCGCTAGGTCTAAAACTGTAACTCGCTACAAATTTGTAAAGCAAGTCGCTACGAAGAAAGTATTCCGTGTGTTAAGTCGCTAGCAAGAAAAAACCCCATAAACATCACTTTTCAATCCAAAAACAACCCAACCAAGATGATTCAAGCTTACCAAATGACAACCTAAACACTTGTGATGATTCTAAACATAAAAGTACTAACAAAATCCAAACTTTAATACAAGAAATCACCCAAATGATGCAAAAACCACTAAACTTTTTCAAACTCAAAAACCACCTAAAAACCACTAGAAATCCAAAGATGTGTAAGATATAATCTAACCATGGCTCTTGATACCAATTGTTAGATATTAGTTTTCACATACACATCAAACCATAACAACAAGGTGGCGAATAAGTGGAATTCTAGAGAGAGAAAGTTAGAGGTTTAGGGAACTTTAGTGAGAGAAAGAAAATTCTTATTATGAGCTCCAACTCTCTACCTTGGAAGGTAGATAGTATTTATAGTCTTACATAAATCGCCACACATCGGGCTGTGGATCAGGCATACAGTGGGTAAAGACCCGTCCGTCCTCCACGGTGTTACTTAACTAAATACTACTTAACTTAAAATAACTACGACTACGAGCTTTCTAACGATTACATATACTTGAGGTGACCGACTCTTTAATACCTGGAATTTCTAATTCCTAACAGGAACATTCTCATAAATCATGTTATCTGCATACGTTAGTCAACACAGATAGACAGATATATGGTGGTCGACAACACCCAAACAGAAATCAACTAATAAAATTTAATCCAACATAGAAAATCATTCAATCAAATCATAAGAAGGCATGAGGATTATGTAACATCAAACTAAAATCATCTAATCCTAACAATCATATCCTAGGCTCCTAGCCTTTCAAAGTTGGCAAACACCTTTTCAGTTAAGTATAGGATGATTAAATAAGCCCGTTAGATGATATAAATTTGAAACATTCTCCCCCTCAATCAATGACTTATTTTATGAAAAGTTTAAAAACGTTGAAGTCATTGATTGAGTTTCAAAATTTATGAAACCTCTAAGTCTGATTGATTTTTCAAACAACTCATTTTCTACCATTTTTGAAAAACAAATATTTTTCTGAAGAATTTTAGAAAGAAAAACATTTGTGTAGGAACAACTGTCTTTTTGTCGACGTGCTTTCCTCATTTTGTTTTGGGATAAGTGCACGAATTTATGAAAATCGATTAAGCGTGGCACTTTCCCTTTTTGAAAAACGGGTTGCATATCTGAAATAATAGCAAACCTTTGTTTAAGCATGGTTTACAGTCAGAAGTAACTGCAAGCCATAGTTTGAGACAAGTTTTGAAAATATTTACACCTTCTGCTCGAACTTTATCTAAAGTCCCCGTACCATTATTGAATGACATTTCTAAGACCGTAGATGTTATCGATACCAGAAGACATGTCTTGAGAAAACAATATTTTTGGTATTTTTCAAATTTTCTGATTTTTATGGATTTTTGTTGGTTTTATATTTTTATATTTTCTTTTTGTTTGTTTTATAATTTTGTATTTTGGTTTTTGAAAAATATTTACAAAGAAGATGATGTAGTTTAAGAAGATGATGATACGAGTACCGAGATAAGGATATCGTTCAGCACGTTGTAGAAGATAGAAACCATCATTTCTTAAACGTTCACCACCAAAGCTTTCGAGGCTCTTGAATTGTCGTCAGAAATTGAGCCTTCTGAGAGTGAGACTTTGGTAGCTTCCCCCCAAACCAAAAATCTTCTTGTTGAGCAGTTTTAAAGCTTTCTTTCAAGCTTGTCTTAGCCAGGTGCACAGAGGAGCACACTATATCATAAATCTTGCTACTCCTTTTTAAGAATGATCATCATGATTCTCCATTCGAGGTTTCAACAACGTATCATCTCACTCTTGAATAAATCTTCTCATTTTTCTTTCCACTGAAGTCTGAAGTGATGCATACTAAAAGTGTCAAGAGACCACTTCCCCCAAATAGTTGAAGTGATGCAGTCAGTCTCATTGAATGAAGCTCAAGAACCCGGAGTACACATTTCTCTCCCCTAATGATAGTGTATGAAGCTCAAGAACCCGAAGTACCCAAATGCCCAAAGAAAGAATAACCGATAACATTGAAGTAGCATGTCGAATCACTGATTATCTCTGCGGATGTCAACTCTGGAATAAGTGATTAAGCTCGATCATGTGAAACAGGTGTGTGTCCCCAATGTACACATTTATTTACCCTGATGTTTGTGATATCATCGAAATCATCACACACCTGTGTACCTCTTTTATCATCAGAAACTGTCTCTTACATCTCTTCCCCCACGTAGTTGGAATAATGACACTAAATGCCACGAGTTAAGACACATAGTTTCTCTGTGGTTATGACCTTTGTCTTCCCGGAATAACTTCAATCAAGTAGAAGTATTAAGTTCATCACATGTACTCGTTGTGCATTTAGATGTATGTCTCCTTCCCCCTTGCTGGTTTTGATACCTCAGAATCAGCAACACATTATAAGCCCATATACTTGAAATCTAGTGAGTAGAACACTTGAAATCTTGTGAGAATCAACTTGCTGAAGAACAATGTGAGCAAATCTAATTAGGGATTAAATCTGACTTTTCACTCTCTCCCAATTAGTGCTCTCCCCTAAACTGACAATCTTTCTGATGAATGCCCGAAATAAGAAGAAGTCTTTTGATAATTAAATGCAATTTGTCTTTAGTCTTCTAACACGCAGCGGAAAATGTAGAACAGACTGTAGACTCGACCTTCTTCAAGATTGTCTGTTTGGGGAATAGAATGCAACATCTTCATCTCACCAAATGCGTTCCAATTAACTTACATATAGCAAATCCTCTTAACTAAAAATCCCTCACATCAAACAAGAACAGAAAGATGTTCATCAAGGAGCATTAACTGGAAGTACTTTATCATTAATCACATCAGCCCGTGAGAAGATGTCAACCAACGAATCTTAATAGAAACTACATGCAAAGATAACCCGATAAGAAGAAGCTCGGTTCTTGCATGAGTTTAGAGCCGTATGACCGTTTATTCTCAAATATCAATCAACATGTCGTATATATTCACCCTTCTACCCCTCAAAAATTGCATACGGAGTTGCCATTTTTGATTAAACAAGTGAATATAATCCAAATGTAGTCTATTCACACTTCTCCCCCGCAAAAATTGCATATGATGTCGCCATTGCCAATTTTGACTGTTCAAGTGAAATAAGAAAACAAGCAACGGTCAGTAGATCCTCTTGACGACTGAGCGAGCATGGAAGTGACATGAAGCTTGTTGATGAGAATGGTCATAATCAAGAAGATTTCTCTTCTTTCGAAGATAAAGTGCACTGAAGCGTACACCTTTTTTTTCTTTAAGGAACGAGGCATGAACAGAAGTATTCAAACATCATAAAAAAGAAGATTTCTCTTCTTTCGAAGATAAAGCGCACTGAAGCATACACTTTTCTTTTCTTTAAGGAATGAGGTTTGAACTAAAGTATTCAAACGTCATTAACAAGAAGATTTCTCTTCTTCTGAAGATAAAGCGCACTGAAGCGTACACTTTTCTTTTCTTTAAGGAACGAGGTTTGAACTGAAGTATTCAAACGTCATAAGCAAGAAGATTTCTTTTCTTCTGAAGATGAAGCGCACTGAAGCGTACACTTTTCTTTTCTTTAAGAAACGAGGTTTGAACTAAAGTATTCAAACGTCATCTCTCTCTTTTCTACTTCTCTTAGCTAACTTGTTACCAACCCCATTATCATTCAGTTGGCTCTTTGTCGTGACTACTGATGTAGAAAACCCAATATGATGAATTTGACACTGAAGTAAAATAACTCGAACTTGTGACTTAAACTTGCACAAATGTATGACTAAGAGTGGTGCAGAGAGTTCGTGCAACTTTGAATTCCTAAGTACTCTATACTCTTCACCCAACCAACCATCAAGTATAAGACGTACATCACCTCTTGAAAATCCACAACTTCGTATGACACTGAGCACTACAACGTAACTCCTTAAAGTGATAGTTATTTTGTGGTAGTAAAAAAAAGAAGAATCACACAAGAATAACTAGATTTCCAAGTCTTCGTCATTGAAAATGTTAAAAGCTCAAACAAGGATCTCGAAGAATCTTCATCCAACCATCCCTGATACCTTCAGATACTAAGTACACACACTCGCGAAATTTCACTTCAACCTCAAATAAATAATAATGAATTAACGCCATAGTCACATCTTCTGGTTTAAGTGCCCAGATTGATAATGGTTTTATCCCGACCTTAGTTAAAAGTACATAACCCCGTAAAATTAATGATAAACAAAATGCCATGAAGCATATCCAAACAATCATCCAAGACATGAAGTACACACTATATCCCTTCTTCGAATTTGAAACCGTAGTACAAGCATTAGATAAGATCCAGAAATACACTTTCCTTTCTCCAGGATGGTTCCATCATCACTGGATTTTACAATTCTATGATTTAAACCGAGAAATAAAAACTTTTGCGGGATTTTACAAAGCTAAGAATAACCGAGAGATAGATCCGGAAATGCACTTTTCTTTCACCGGGCTGGTTCCATCGTCACGGGATTTTACAAATCTATGATTTAAACCGTGAAATGGATTCTTTCGCGGGATTTTACAATATCAAGACTAAACCATAAACAATGACAGAATGAATGTGTTATGACAAATATGGTTTTGCTGAATATATGTTTTAGAGGAACATGCAAAGAATCATCAACAATTCATATCTCGAATGTGGAATACTTCACAAACCATACTAAGTAAAGTAGTATAAACTACTTCCCCCTGGAGGTTGACCTTATAACATCAAAGTACACGTTTCTCCCCCATGATGGTTTCGAACTTTCGGAAGCATCATTGACGTGTACGACCATTTACACGAGAAGTTCTTGTCATAAGCAAACATCTTGAATAATCATGAAAGACACTGAAGATTCTTTGAAAGATTTTGCTTAGACTGTGAAGTATCATTAACGTTCTGAAGCGTCAAATATCCCATGAGAATTGTTGGTCACATCTCAACCTTTAAACACATTGGTTAACATATCATCCACATTTTCTGCCGAAATTTACTGTGACCACCTGGTGAAGTAAACCCGATATACCAAACTTTGAAAAAGAAGTAGAATTCCCTAGATTTGTTATTTAAGCTTGTACTATCCTTGTGGAAAAGAACGGTGTACCTAATGTACAAAACCTCTTGACAAATCCCCAACTGCGTGAGACACTTAAAGTGATAGCTAGTTTGTGGATTAAGCGAGAAAGAATCACAAAAGTAACTAGATAGCCAAGTCTTTATCATACTTCAATAAACGCCCAAACAAGTCATCTTCGCGGAATGGAAGAAAGAAAGAAGACGAAATAAGTACACGCGCCCAGAAAATCTCTCTTCAAATTCAAATAAGAAATAACGAATTATCTCCGTGGTCACGATTGATATTCATTGAAACTTTAGCCGTGAATGTTACTTCAATTCCAAAGCAAGAATACCGAACAGGAGCCCCGTAGTCATTTTTGTTAAGAATTAGCAAATTTAACTGTGAATACGAATCCTCTGAGAAATTATTTATGACCAAATTTCCATTTTACATACCAAGTTATATAAAACTTTTGTATCCAAAAATTCTTTTGAAAGAGAAAGTTAGGATGACAAAATTTTTATAATACCATTTTAGTTCGCAATGCAATAAAACGTCTATATCAATATAATACCATATCCATCAATAAAAGCACTCCGCGGCTCAGTCCAAATAAAAAAAACTACTCAACCCATAATATAACATCACTTTAGGCTGATATTATCCGGATCATATGACACACAATTACCTCGTATCCATCAAATGTGAGACTTTGGTACAAATTCTCTAGACCTTGTATCCATCGTACGTACAAATTCTCAATGAGACTTTGGTACAAATTCTCAAATGTGAGACTTTCGTATCTATAACCAATAGACCCAAGTCCAAAACGTGATATATCAAAGAATACCAAAACATCTGGATCATGAATACCCAAAGAATACCCAAGTCTAAAACGTGATATATCAAAGAAGGAATAACGTCTTACAGTCCATAAATATCTGGATCATGAGTGAGGCCCAGAAACAAACCGATCTAGTCCATCCAAACATAATACCCAGTAACAATTACCTAAACACACAAAGTGATATAAAAGGATACACAAACCCTAAAGTTTAGGAACCCTAATCACAATACGTGTTATCCGCCCCCAACACCTATAACTTCTCTCCCATCAAAAGAATTAGATCTGATAAAAGAAATACTCCTTGTTCTTGATATCTGCTCAATCGTATACCAATTGATAAAAACTAAATCTCCTTTTTTTCCTGTAACAAACGAACATCACTATGCTTTAATCATTTGTTCTTTGAAGTAAACAGAATCACGTCTTCAAGTTATTTGTGCAAGATGTCACGGGTAAGATGAGTGTTACGATTCTTGTTTAAGTCTAATCGAAAGAAAGTGAGATTGAAATACTTCTTGTTTTGATCTTACTTTTATGTTTCGAATAATAAAAGAACTTAAGCTTCTTATATAGATCAATGATGGATATTGTTCACTCACTCAAGATCTTTATAGATCCGTACACTCGAACAAATCTGAGATCGTTTTCTCTTTTTGCGTTTTTTTGTTAGATTTGATCGATTAAAAAGAAGACAGAAATACTTGTTTTTTGTTTTCTTATTTTATCAGATATAAATAGAAGCCAAATCTTTGATACGGATCTGTGATGACTAATCTCTGATTGGTTTAGTATTTGGACGAATCTTGATAATCAAAACAGAGAAGTCTGAGACCGTTTCCTTTTGGTCGAGTAGAAACACCTAGTGTGTATTTTATTAAAATGAAAAGCACCAACCCTTCCCTCTAATGGAAGGGGTATTTATACAAACTACTAAACGCCACCTACGGGCTGTGGATCAGGCATACGGTGGGTAAAGAACCGTCCGTCCTCCATGGTGTTACTAAACTAACTAAATAACTAGTAAATAACGTAATGTCTACTAGCTAACATACGCTAGACAATGGTGGGGGTGACCGACTCTCCAACATGGATTTTCTAAATCCCAACAAAATCACATCATTAGTGATTGTCCCAAACACCCAAGTAATGAGCAAAAGGCATTTGCTAGCAGTTCATGGTGTCTAAGTGAAGAGGAGAAAGATGAGATTTATCTCATGGCTAAAGACTCTAACGAGGTACGTTCCGACTCCCCTTACTATAGTAGCTCATCTTTAGACGATGAATCATTAAACTTAGAATATAATAAACTTTGCAAAATTAGCCTTAAATTCATTAACAAAAACAAACATCTAAAAAATAATAATGAACTTTTAAAAAATGAAGTTTTTGAATTAAAGGAAAATATAAAGAGGCTTGAAAAAGGAAAAGAAGCAAATTTAGAATGAAAACTTTGTGTAGATCTCCAAACGGTAATAGATCATCTATTCTAAAATAGCTAGACTTAGTACAACTTACTTAGATTAAATAATAGATATTCCGAAAATAAAGAATAACAAACTTGGTTTAGGCTTTACAGAATGTATGCCTTCGACTAGCGAAGAAAAACCAACCAAATTTGTTCAAACTGATGTCCAAAGTACTTCTGATGTGACAGATCCTTTTAAAAGGGATCCGGCCACCTGGTACATCAAAATTAAAATTTGACCAAATCTTCTAGAAATGAGTTTGTAGTCGTAACTAAAAAGAAGTTACCTAACACTACTGTTAGAAATGTTAAACCACATCATGGTCAAGGAATTCTAAGAAATAGACTTAATCTACGACCAACTTCCACAACACCATTTAGGAGACCAAATGTTCCTTACCCAAAAAGTAGTTTTGATCAAATATGATAGAACAATGGATTTTACAGCGGTTATCAGTTCCAAGTATCTAACTTTGGACCTTGGAATCAATTTCCCTTTTTAAACCAAGTAAATGGTTTGTATAACACAAATGGACCCATGAAATGTTGCGGACCAAACGCTTGAGTTGCTTTGTGTTTATAGGTTTGTCTAAATGTTGATCTAGAACCAAATGAATGGATTAAAGATAGCGGTTGCACAAGACACATGCCTGGAAATAAAAGCCTGATAAGGATTTAAAACGTACGCTTTTAGAGTGTCATTTAAGCCCTATTTCGACACATTTTATATCCGTTACTACTTAATTTCGTTCCTTTTTACTTTTTAGGTCTTTTGGAAGCAAAATGCTTGAATGAAGAACATTTGGACGAAAAGGAGCAAATACATGAAGAAAATGGCAAATTCAAGATTGAACCCACTCAAGACTGATCAGCAGAACCTGACAGCGTCCAATCCAAAGGGCGAGGCAGTCCCTCTATGAAGACTTGATCAAAACATGCATGCGACTGCTTAGTGAAATTCCTGGTTGTAAAGCCTGACAGCGTCACGCTTTAAATATGGAGGGCGTCACTCACAGTTTTCACTCCAGACAACCCAGATCTAGAATCAAGACGATGTCTCAACTAAAGACTGACGGCGTCACAACTCTCAAGTGACGCCGTCCCATCGATGACTTGGCATAGACGAAACCCTAATGACGGAGACCTGACGGCGTTGCATGCAAAAGGCGACGCCGTCGCGATTGTAAATCTATATATAGAATTCGATTTTTCTGTATTTGAGGAGGTAGATTTTTGGAAAGCAAACCCTAACTCAGTTGTAGTCCGACTTGGACAGTATTCTAGGGTCCCATACCCTATTTTACACATCAAGATAAGTTTATTAATCCAATTTATCATTATGTCTACCCCATGTTTGATTGATTGTATGTATGCTTGCTTGTCTATCATGTCTAGCTAAATTACTTGTGTGTTTGATTAGATCTATGAAACCTAGTTATTGATTGTTGTTAGGTTGTTTCTTGTCTTAATTGAAATTGGCTTAGAAGTGCATCTAAGCTATCGTTGTGTTTAATGCTTGAGTAAGCTTAATGATGATATGGTGCATGGATGAAATAGCTTAGGTTTGTCGATTCCGTGAATCATATACAAGAGATAACCTTATAGAACTAGGGAATACACACACCCTACGACTTTTAGGAATACAACGCGTTAAGATAAAGGACGTAACAACTCAACCAACCAATAAAAGATAACTAGGGAGTAATAGTATCTAAGTGAACACATCTATAATCATCATACAAGCACACCTCAATTAAACATAGATATCTGTAGTATTTAGATAATTAGTTAAAGTAGAGTAATCGGTAGAAGTACCACCCCCCAACCAATTGACCTGAGTTTTTACCTTATCTTTCTAAAAAACCAATAAAAAGATAAAAAATGAATCATCCTCAACCCCACCTTCTCGTCATATATTTCTTACTAGCATTCCTATTCCCCTAGAGAACGATATCAATCCCCGAGGCTTACCCCATACTACACTACAACGATTAGATTCACTGCCTAGGAGATTGAAAACCTTGCTCGTAGAAAAGGAGGTTTTCTCGACCCTGAACGTGTCTTTCTGCGCACATCAAGTTTTTGGCACCGCTGCCGGGGAATAGAATAGCTAGTTAGATCTCTATCTTGTTTAAGTTCCCTTGCTTGATTCCTATCAAGTAAGATTTTTTTCTCATTTTCATCAGCTTCTTTGTATTCTATCCCCCTTCTTTGTGTTTTTGTTCGTAACCTTGTCACTTATTACCATGGGTGACAATCCACCACCAAACGATAATACACCACCGAATCAACCACTTCTACTCAACCCACCACCACTTGACCTTCCAAGAGGCCGTACTCTTGGTGAATACTCTAGACCGAGCCATCAAGGCTATAGGAACACCATTGAGCTCCTCGTTCAAGCTCAAACTACGGCCCTTCGATCCGACACCATCCGGTTGGTGCAAAACGGATGTGCATTCCATGGACTTCGTTCTGAAGATCCTAATCAACATCTCAAGGACTTGCTTAAAATCGTTGACTCAATCGACCTTGATGCTACCACACGGGAGACCACGCGATTGCGTTTCTTCCATTACGGGACGAAGCTAGTAATTGGCTTGAGCGACTTCTCGCCGGATCCATCTCAAGTTGGGATGATCTCACCACTCGTTTCCTAGCCCAATTTTTCCCACCGGGGAGAACTACCAAGTTAAGGAATGACATCTTGATGTTTCAACAACGTCAAGGCGAAACTCTCTACGAGGCGTGGACTCGATTCAAGGACTTTCTTCTGTTAGGTCACCATAATATAACACAAGGATCAATATGTAAGAAATATAGGTAGAGATGATCGGATGAACACAATACACACGTATGAATGATAAAAGCTTATGCGTAGATTATGTAGAGTGAACAACCAACCTTTAAGTGAAGCTTTACAAGTCTATTTATAGGGGAAGGGAGCTAGGGCAACATATCTAGTCCCTTCCTTTCTTATTGGGCTTTTGCATAGGCTCATGGGCTTTTTACATGAGCCTTGCCATAATTACTAACATAAAAGCCTAATTACGCAACCTATTACATATTAATGACTAACACTTGAAATACAAGTTAGGAGTGATTCCAACAATCTCCCCCTAAGTGTTAGTGATGACTCCAGCAATCTTGAATAAGTTGTTGGTGATGATGTAATAGATGTTGCTTTGAAGTCTTTTAGCATTCTTCTTTCTTGTGAGAAGAAGTGCTTTGATTCCAACAATCTCCCCATAACAAGGATCTTGTTTCTTTTGAAGTTTTCAGCTTTGACGTCTTCGAATTCTTTGTTCTTAGTTCTTTGTTCTGGTGTGGATATGGTGATGGTATGTTGTTGTCTGCATCTGGTCATCTTCGTTGCTCAGGTGTCTCCACGTCTTTCTCCAACATCCTCATACGCTCTTTGACGTTGGATTTCAGATTTGATGTAGTTCTCTAGTCTTTAAACTTTGTAGATTCTTTGGTTGATGAAGAATCCTTTTGACTTTTGAGTTGCCTTTCGAGAGAACTTCAATTGAGTTGTTGTTGGTATGAGTATGAGGAGAATCAGCACTATCATTCCTCCCAGGAGCATCCATAAGAAGAAACATAAGAATTGGTTAGTGAAAAACACCAATCGATCATTGTGATCGTTTCCTAGAGAATTGACCACTACGATTGTTCTTTTGATGAATGTCTTGACTCCATTCACCTTGGTCAGGCGAATCAGCCGTCCGAATACCATAAGGGACAATTGGTATTACATTGAACAAGTTCAAGTAATAACCCACATCTTCAAGAATCAATTCTTGAAAGGAATCTCCTTAGCGGGATTTCCAGCACTTATAAGTTCAAACTTCGAGGGTGTTAACAGCATAGTGTGAAAACACGTCTCTAATTCTAGCAAAGGCTGTTCCTGAACTGGAGTCCCTCAAGTAGGATAACACGGTGTACCAAAGTACATCTACAGTTCAGGTGAGTCGCTAAGGTACACCGAAGCATCACCTCACGACTGTAGACCGTTTGAGACAACACTAAGCGTAACCCACAAGGAGTTACCGAAGTGACCTACTGTCAGGGTTGTTTGATGTTGACCCTAGCAGGAGTTTCCATTTAATCACTGAGGATCACAAGTGTGAATCCCCTCATAAATGTTCTCGACAGATTGCTAAGATCTGTGAAGGACTCTAAAATGTATCACTTGCGTCCTTAATGTTGAACGACAAGTGATGAAATGTCGAGTGTTCCTAAGAGATCTTTTGATGAATCTCGTGGCTCTAGACTCAATAGTGCGCTTTGTTTTTCCTGAGCGGAGACTACGGAGAGGGTCTCCTTCTTCAATACCAACAATCTCTAAGAGAAAGTCGATAGTTTACGTAGGGTTCCCTGTGAGAATGAAACAAGCTTCTGTTGAGAGAAACTTTAGTGGCTTAGAAGGTTTAGTGCATTACGTCACTGGGTCCATGACGACTTTATTCTTCAATACCGGTGTCATCTAGTGACAGCCAGTAGCATATGAATTGAACCCGGTGTCTGCCCCAAGTTGAATAATTTGGAGGGCTATTTCTTTTCACCCTTTTCTTTACTTTTCTTTTTAATTCTTCAACTCCTTTTTTCTCCGATTCTCATTTTCTCCTTTTTCATAATCATACCTAAGGACTTCTAAGTACTAACTATTGGTGGTGTCCTCAGGTAGATCCCTCCGGCTCTGGCGGATCATAGGACGGTTATTCCTAACCTTAGTCACCTTATAACTCCATGACTAGCCTACGTTGCCATAAAACCATTTTCACAAAAATCTCTCAAAGTGTTTATGATTGAAAACATGTTTGTAAAACTTCGAGAGTTTTGTATTTTCATAAATACTCCCCCTCCGCATGTGCTTAAGTGTTTTGATAGAAATCTGCACAGTGAGGGTAGAGCTCGCGCTTTTGAATTGATCGACTCAAGATAGACAATTCCCCGCGAGACACGGTTACGTTGCATAGTTAAAGAGATGCATTGTCAGCTTTTAGGTGACAACTAGCTCTAATAACTACCTTGAAAGTGTGGACAAACCTTGAAAAGGTTGACAAACCCGTCAAAGTTCATGTCTATCAAGAGCTTCTCGAATAGGTACGATCTACTTGGATAAGTCTTAGAAGAAAAGTCTTTTCGATGTATGACGTTTCAGATTTTGTCAATTCATGGGTTAAGTCTTAGCACACGAGGATTCAACCGCAATCCAATATATTTGTATCACACAATTTTTCTCCCCCTAAAAAATGGCATATAAATGTTATTTTTGATGAAATTTTTGATATCGAATATGACCATTTCGAGTTTTGTGGGAATATTTCCACGAAGAACAATTTGTGAACAAAGATTTTTAGCAAATACTCCCCCTCAACAAGTAATATTAATTTTTGAGGTTTTGAAAATATAATGGGAAGTACATGTTCTTTTGAGCAAAACTTTGAAAATGATTAAAGTTTTGATTAGTTTTACTCAAAAGTAAGAAGCTTTCGCTCCTTTTATAAGGATTGTGGCACTGAAGCGTACCACAGGGTCCTTTCATTACGAGTACGGGTTGTACACTGTTATGTGTGCACAAGCCATTATTAATATACAAATCAATCATTCCAAATATCAATCAAAAGAGTTTTAAGGAGTACCAACCAATTACTCAAGTAGACCTGGAGTTCTCTCTTCACTTTGATTTGTTGATATCGAGAAACTCTGTCTTCCATCGACAAAGCTCTCCAATCTCCGCATCTGATCCCTATGAAACATACGTTCATCCAACCTTGTGATTATCCTTTTAGCCTCCTTCTGTTCCTTTGTATTCCACCTCTTCTTTGACCCAATACCTTCCTTAATATCCTTTAACCGGTACGCTAACCCATCATAAACCATTTTCAGCGTGTGATCCACAAACTTATGAACCTCTTTGTACGCCATGAAGCAATTGTTCACTGCAGTAAAAAACTCTAAACTTTGGTTTCTTCAAGATGGTGTACTGGGATAGTTGGTTTATGTTGGGAAAGTGTAATAACAGTGGAGTAAGGTTGACTTGGTTCTGATAAGATTCGACTGCAAGCTGGAGATCTTCAACACGTTCTTGGATCACTTTGCTTCGAATGAATATCCGTAAGGCTGTGATGTACTGAAGCTGAATGTTGGTGGAGAATTGTCTCATCCAACCTTGTACCTTAGCAAGATACATATCTTCGATGTCGTTGAGCGACAATCTCGAAAAATCAGCCTTAGTGAAATCATATTCTTTTTCATCCTGGCGTTTGACCTTGATTTCCTTTAAGAAAGAATAATCCATTTCGTAGCCAAAGTGACATTCATGATAGCAACGATCTTCTTATCACTAAACACCTCTTTGTTCGACCGTAGAACTTGACAACTTCTGTAATACAAGCTTCTCTTTGGTGGCCAATGATGGATCCCATACTTAGCATCAATATCATAGTCCACCACTTTGTCAATGAACATTTTTGTAGGATCGATATATTATTGTGTTTGATGATTCGGGTGGTCTTGGATGATCAAAATACATGTTAAACATTTTAGAGAGAGAAAGTAGAGAGATGGTGTTCTTGGTAGAGAGTTGTTTCAATAAAAGTTGTAAGGTTAGATTACCAAGCCACACCCCTTCCATGGATGGAAGGGGTATTTATAGTTACAATGAATACGTCCTCCTATCGGACTGTGGATCAGGCATACAGTGGGTAAAGACCCGTCCTTCCTCCACGGTGTTACACTACGCTAAACTAAACTAATAACTAACTAATAAACTGATAAATAACGTAACTAATGATATGTCTACGAGCTAACTTATGCTAGATAATAATTGGGGTGACCGACACTTTACTTATGGAATTTCCAATTCCTAACAATCTCCCCCTAAGGGAGGTCACCCCATGTTTTACATTTCGAATCCTAGCATTCTAATCTTGACTTTGTTCTTGAGCTCGTAGACTTCAATTCTTCAATTCCGCAATCTTTGTGCTTTTGTAGTGCAACTTCAAAGTCCAAGTGCTTTGTACTTTCAGTGGAGGTCTTTGAACTGATCCACATCTTTGATGATCTTCGAGCTTTCTTTGAGATCATCATCCACAGTAAATCTCTGGATCACCCTTTATTGTGTTGCCATCATGTGAAGTTGTGACTTTTGGACCGACATGCTCACACTTTTGAATCATGACATCTTTCCATCAGAGTAGCGGAAGCTTTACTGGTTCATGATATTTGCGGCAGCGTAGCAGAAGCATAGTATGAAAATATCAGAGCCAGGTTCTGTAGATATGCACCAGTCATGATTTCTTCAATTAAGTGTGGATGCTGTGAGCATGCGGCTTTGGATTGACTTCTCAATTCTGATCAGCTGCAACCGTCCAAATGTACCTGCAAACAACAGTTAGCAATAAAACACACGAAAGTGTCTTTGATTACTTTTGTTGAATTGAGGTACACGGCCCACGGTTCCCCGTTGATCAGTACAAGTACTGCCTGTGATCAGGTATGATTCTGAAGAATCTCCTTGACAGGGTTTCGCAGCTGTTCTAGCTGTTCTCAAACTGGAACGTTTCAAAGAAGACAACACGGAGTGAGTGAACCAGCGAATTGAGATTCACTGATTGATGAAAAATGATTTGAAAAACAATCGTGTATTGCTTAGACGAAAGAGTTTTGCAATACGACGAAGGTTTTATGAGATAGATCAATTTTCAATTAAAAATACCTTTTGTATTTGAAAGAGAATACACATTCGATGTGCTAGAGAAAAGAATATTTGCACATCGAACGGTTTTTCCAAAAGTATTTTTTCCAATCAGATATACTTTTTCAGTTTGAAATATGAATACACATTCGACGTGCTAGAGAAAAGAAGGTTTGCACATCGAACGGTTTTTCCAAAAGTATTCGTCAATTCCAATCCTGGACCAAGGTTGATTCAAGAGTGAATCGCCCCATTGTTTCTATCCAGTTGTCACAAGCTTAATCTTTTGAAAAGATCTCACATGTCACCCACCAAGAGCTTGTTTGATGTTGGCTCTAGAAGGATTTCCATCTTCATCGTGAGTATTTTCATATCACTCGGATGTTCTGGCAATACCACAAGGATAAAACGTAGGACTCTTAATATAATCTCTCTTTCCACATTGTGTGAAACAGAGAGTCTTCATTGAAAGTGTCCTAATGAGATTTATTGATGATCTCGTGGCTCTAGACCTAATTTGTGCATATTTGGATCCTATATCGGAGACTAGGGAGAGGGTATCCTTTTTCAATATCAACAATCTCTAAGAGAAAGTCGATAGATAATGTCGGTTCCCCGTAAGAATGAAACAAACCCTTTTAAGAGGAACTTAAGTGGTTTGGGAAGTTGAAGTGCAGTGCGTCACTAGGTCCATGACGTCTTGTCTTCAATACCGATGTTACCTTGGTAACCACCAGTAGCATATGAATTGAACCCGGTATCTGCCCTAAGGTTGAATAATTGGAGGGCTATTTGTTTTCACCCTTTTCTCATTCAATTCTTTTTCATTCTTCAACCCCTTCAGTGCTTACCGAGACTTCATAGCTAGAACCTTGTTGGGTTTATTCCAGTACTAGCTCAGTCTCAGTCCGCACTCTTCCCATTTCTTATTTTTCTCCATTTTTCAATATACCTAAGGACTTCTACACTATCTAGTGGATTGTCCCTGGGTAGATCCCTCCGGTTCTGGCGGATCATGGGAACAAGTGCCTAACCTCATCATCCTTATATCACCATACATAAAGTAAAGTTGGTCGGTCTATTTGGTATTGTTCATCTGCCATTGGAACCAATTGAAAACCATTTGAAAATCAATCCAGATACTTATGATATATTATGAAAGCATTTTGTACCTGAATTGTTTTTGATATTTTTAGAACAAGAGTTCCCCCTCAACATGTGCATCAAGTGTTTGAAATCGTTTTGCACACGGAGGCAAGAGAAAGAATTAACTTCTTTGATTACCATTTTCTAAGAAATATCAACATCACTTCCCTAATCAAATCAAGTAGATAAAGCATTTTGGGGAAGGATGAGGTTTTCATAAGCTTGCTCCCCCTCAATATGTGCATAGATATTTGAAAATGTTTTGCACATATTAGGAAAAGACTGCACATTGAGATAAATTGATCACGTTTCAAATATTTGTGGTTTAAGATAGATGCTCCTCCTCAACATGTGCATGGAAAATTTGAAATCGTTTGGCACATGTGGGAAGGAGAGCTTGTACATCCTTATAAAACCATTTACCGAATTATCAGTTTAAATCCAATTTAAATCACAAATTCTCCCCCGATCACAATTATCAAATCATTTGAGATTTGTGATCTCTGTAGATTTAAATTGAATTTGAAAGCTTTTAAGGAGAATTGTGACTTGATTATGAAAACGTTTTAACTGATAAGGATCGGATTTTGAGACTTTAAACTCCATTGAATAAACATGCATGATTATCTTTTGAAAATAATTGTATGACAAATAACGTTTTGATTTAATTGAAATCATTCTCCCCCTCAATCAATGACATAAGTTGTTGATTGAGAGATAGATATTTTGACAAACTTTTAAGTCCAGATGATTATCAAAAATAGAGTTCGAGTTATTTTTCAAAACAACTAGTTTTCATTAGATAGTAAAGATTAGTTTAAAGAATCAGAGCAAGAAATTTGAAAACCAAGATAAAGCATGGCTCTGTTCTATCTTTGAAAAGCGGGTTACTGCATGGAATGACAATAAACCATAGTTTCTCTTTCTCCCAAATATATATATATATATATATATATATATATATATATATATATATATATATATATATTTTTTTTTTTTTTTTTTAAAATAAAAATTCGAACAACATCTAAAGTCCCGTGTCATTCTTTGAATGACAGCATCAAGACCTTAGATATTATCGAATCGAGAAATATATGACAAAAAGACAATTTTTTTTTGAAGATTTTTCAAATTTTTCAAATTTTTATGGATTTTGAAAGTTTTATATTTTTCTATTTGATTTTTGAAGGTTTTATAATTTTGTATTTTGTTTTTCGAATAAATATTTACAAGAGATAGATGAAGGAATCCTTTTACTCCTTTTCTTCCTCTTGAAGACGTTTGAGTGTTTCTGGTTGTAGGCTCTTAAGACCCAGTCGTGGAAGAATAAACTCAAAACGTTCTCTAGGAAGAGCTTTGGTGAAGATGTATGCTAACTGGTATTCAGTCCTCACAAAGTAAAGTTCCATGACACCGTTTTCAACTTGCTCCCTGATGAAATGATGTCGAATGTCGATGTGCTTTGCTCTTGAGTGTTGTACATTGTTGCATGAGAGATCAATAGCACTTTTATTATCACAGTACAGTGGGATTTTGTTGAATTCAAAGCCATAGTCAGATAATTGGGATCTCATCCATAAGATTTGAGCACAACAAGATGACATGGCTATGTATTCCGCCTCTGTAGAGGAAATAGAAGTACTGCTTCTTTGAAGACCAGCTCACAAGCTTATCACCCAAAAATTGAGCACCTCCAGACGTACTTTGATGAGTATCCTGACATCCTGCATGATCAGCATCTGCATAGGCTGTTAGTGACATACCGGTGTCCTTCGGGTACCAAAGTCCCATATTGATGGTTCCTTGGAGATACCGAAAGACCCGTTTAACCGCTTCAAGGTGCTTTTTAGTAGGCTTAGCCTGGTATCTAGCACACATGCAAACAGCGAACAAGATGTCTGGTCTACTGGATGTGAGGTACATTAGGGATCCAATCATACTATGATATTTCGTTTGGTCTACCATGATCCCTGAGTGGTCCTCATCTAGTTTAGTACGTTCAATCATGGGAGTGTCAACAGGGTCACTAGAATCGAATCCAAATTTCTTTAAAATCTCATTTGCATATTTAGATTGATTTATGAAAATGCCTCCGGGACTGTGAAATTTGTAATCCCAAAAAAAATGACATTTGTCCCATCATTGACATTTGAAATTTAGAACCCATTTCATTTGAAAAACGGTCACACTCATTGGGGTCAGTCGAGGCAAAGATGATATCATCAACATAAATTTGGACGTGAATTAAATGTTTGCCTGACTTCCTGGTGAACAATGTAGGATCAACTGCTCCTTTGCTGAAACCGGTAGATAGAAGAAACTTTGATAGCGTATCATACCATGCCCTTGGAGCTTGCTTTAAACAGTACAGAGCCTTCTTCAAACGATAAACGTGAGTAGGCTGCTCTGGATTCACAAAGCTTTCGGGTTGGCTGACGTAGACGACTTCTTTAAGATCTCCGTTCAGAAATGCCGTCTTTACATCCATCTGATAGACTACCATGTTCTTACCAGCAGCATTAGCCAAAAAGATTCTGATTGCCTCGATACGAGCAACAGGAGAAAATGATTCTTCAAAGTCAATACCCTCTTCTTGACGGTATCCTTTAGCAACCAATCGAGCCTTGTTCTTTAAGACATCACCATGCTCATCAAGTTTCACTTTGAAGATCCATTTTAGAGCAATGATCATAGCACAATCTGGAGCAGGTACTAATTCCCATACATCAAGTCGATCAAACTCATGAATTTCTTCTTGCATGGCATTGAACCAGCTGTCTTCATTCATGGCGGTTTTAACATCTTTTGGTTCGATCTTAGAGAGTACGGAGTTGAAGAAGCACCATAAGGCATCGGTTGCAAGTTGTTTCTGTGTGGATACTGGGCGAGAGGGATTTCCAATGATGTTGTCTAATGGATGATCGTGAGTCCATTTTCTGAGGTGTTCATGTGGCTGTTGTTGAGGGACTGAAGTAGCAGAGTCGATGTCTCCTGAAGAAGATGGTTCTGAAGATGATTTAGGAGCAAAGATATTTTCAAATGGAGCATCTTCGGGAGTAGCAAAGGGATTAACTTCTTCATTTATGTCAGAAACAATTCCATGATGTACATTTGAAGATTGAAGATTTGTTGATGAGACTGAGTGATCAGCAGCAGGCGCTTCTAGACTTAATGATATTGAAACTGAAGGGTTGACTTCATTCACAGGGATATGAGCAGCCTCTATTGAAGGAGATGACACATCATTAGCACTTGGCTCATAGTGTTCATCAAACATAGGATCAAACAATTTCTTTAAATCATCTTCAGATGGAGGTACATATGGAGTTGCTGGATTGAGGTTTGGTACAAGGGATGAACCAATGGGACTGTTTTGAAGTGCGGGTCCAGAACTGGATTGTCCAGGAGCCATAGAATAACCCCGATGTATACTTTTCTCTCCCCTTGAAGAAAGTGTATGGAGCTCAAGAACCCGAAGTACCTGAATGCCCAAAGAGAGAATAACCGATAACATTGAAGAAACATGCCGAATCACTGATTATCTCTGCGGAGGACTATCTCTGCGGATGTCCACTCCGGAATAAGTGATTATATCTCTGAATCACAGATTAAGCCCTCAAGTAAAACAGCTGAGCATCCCCAATGTACACAATCTCTCTCCCCTGATGATTGTGATAACATCAAAATCATCACGCACTTGAGTACCTTTTTCATCTTCAAAAACTTTCTCTTACATCACTTCCCCCACGTCGTTGGAATAATAACACTAAAAGCCTTGATGAGTAAAACCTTGAGTTTCTCTGCGGTCATGACATTTGTTTTCCCGGGATATCTTCAATCACTTAGAAGTATTAAGCTCATCAAGTTTACTCGCCATGAGTCAAACCTTGAGTTTCTCTGCGGTAATAACATTTGTCTTCCCGGGATATCTTCAGTTACTTAGAAGTATTAAGTTCATCAAGTTTACTTGCTTTGTGTTTTAGATGTATCTCCTTCCCCCTTGCTGGTTTTGACACTTCAAAATCAGCAACATCTTATCAGCCCAAATACTTGAAATCTTTTGAGAAGAACCTTAGAAGTCTTTGTGAGAATCAACTTGCTGAAGAATGTGAGCAAGTCTAATTGGGGATTAAATCAAACATTTCACCCTCCCCCAATTAGTGCTCTCCCCTAAACCGACAATCTATTTGATAAATGCCCAGATTAAGAAGAAGTCTTTGGATCGTTAAATGCAACTCATCTTTAGTCTTCTAACATGTACCAGAAAATGTAGAACAGACTGTAGACTCGACCTTCTTCAAGATTGTCCAATTGGGGAACAGATAGTTAACATCTTCAACTCACACCAAAAAGCATCCCACCAAAAAGCATCCCAATTAACTTACATCTTGCAAATCCCCTTAACTAAAATCCCTCCCAATCAAACAAGAATAGAAAGATGTTCATCAAGGAAATCAGCAATCAAGCCACAACAAACACACAAGATGGTAACACCAAACAATCAATCACATCAAACAAGAACAGATAGATTGTTCGGAATCATCATGTTGATGTATACGTGAAGCATTAACCGGAAGCACTTTGTCGATAAACTCATCAATCCGAGTGAAGATGTCAACCAATGGCTCTTAGAAGAAACTCCATGTAAAGATGATCCGATCAGAAGAAGCTCGGTTCTTACATGAGTTAGGAGCCGTATGACCATATATTCTCATAAGTCAATCAACCATGCAGAATTATCATATTTCTTCTCCCCCTCAAGAATTGCATACGGAGATGCCATTCTTGATTAAATTTGTGATTTAAATTGGATTTAAACTGATAATTCGGTAAATGGTTTTATAAGGATGTACAAGCTCTCCTTCCCACATGTGCCAAACGATTTCAAATTTTCGATGCACATGTTGAGGAGGAGCATCTATCTTAAACCACAAATATTTGAAACGTGATCAATTTATCTCAATGTACAGTCTTTTCCTAATATGTGCAAAACATTTTCAAATATCTATGCACATATTGAGGGGGAGCAAGCTTATGAAAACTTCATCCTTCCCCAAAATGCTTTATCTACTTGATTTGATTAGGGAAGTGATGTTGATATTTCTTAGAAAATGGTAATCAAAGAAGTTAATTCTTTCTCTTGCCTCCGTGTGCAAAATGATTTCAAACACTTGATGCACATGTTGAGGGGGAGCTCTTGTTCTAAAAATATCAAAAACAATTCAGGTACAAAATGCTTTGATAATATATCATAAGTATCTGGATTGATTTTCAAATGGTTTTCAATTGGTTCCAATGGCAGATGAACAATACCAAATAGACCGACCAACTTTACTTTATGTATGGTAATATAAGGATGATGAGGTTAGGCATTTGTTCCCATGATCCGCCAGAACCGGAGGGATCTACCCAGGGACAATCCACTAGATAGTGTAGAAGTCCTTAGGTATATTGAAAAAAGGAGAAAAATGAGAAATGGGAAGAGTGCGGACTGAGACTGAGCTAGTACTGGAATAAACCCAACATGGTTCTAGCTATGAAGTCTCAGTAAGCACTGAAGGGGTTGAAGAATGAAAAAGAATTGAATGAGAAAAGGGTGAAAACAAATAGCCCTCCAATTATTCAACCTTAGGACAGATACCGGGTTCAATTCATATGCTACTGGTGGTTACCAAGGTAACATCGGTATTGAAGACAATACTTCATGGACCTAGTGACGCACTGCACTTCAACTTCCCAAACCACTCAAGTTCCTCTTAAAAGGGCTTGTTTCATTCTCACGGGGAACCGACATTATCTATCGACTTTCTCTTAGAGATTGTTGATATTGAAAAAAGAGACCCTCTCCCTAGTCTCCGATATAGGATCCAAATATGCACAAATTGAGTCTAGAGCCACGAGATCATCAATAAATCTCATTAGGACACTTTCAATGAAGACTCTCTGTTTCACACAATGTGGAAAGAGAGATTATATTAAGAGTCCTACGCTTTATCCTTGTGGTATTGCCAGAACATCCGAGTGATATGAAAATACTCACGATGAAGATGGAAATCCTTCTAGAGCCAACATCAAACAAGCTCTTGGTGGGTGACATGTGAGATCTTTTCAAAAGATTAAGCTTGTGACAACTGGATAGAAACAATGGGGCGATTCACTCTTGAATCAACCTTGGTCCAGGATTGGAATTGACGAATACTTTTGGAAAAACCGTTCGATGTGCAAACCTTTTTTTCTCTAGCACGTCGAATGTGTATTCATATTTCAGATATACTTTTGGTGGCCTCTTCCTCGATGGCAACATTCGTGAAGAAGATTGCAGCTGGAATGTTGAAGGTAAGTGATGTAGCGTACTTCTTGCTGATGTGGCTACCATGTTGTAGAAATTCCTGCTCGTTGTTAAAGAAGTAGCGGTAAGGAATCTTTGGTTGCTCTGGTTGGCCAATGGTTGGTAGTGGTTTTGTCCAATCATTGTAGTACGGAGTATTATCCTTTCTTGAGAAGTCGATGTTCGACTTGGGGTTTAGCCAGTCAGTGTTGTTAGACATGGCTCGTGCGATGTTGTCGAGATGGTATTCGACTTCAATAGCACTGCCGGATCTGTCTTTTAGCAATTGGAAAGCATCGTTCTTGATCTAGCGTAATTCTCTCTTCGTCATCTTCTTGACTATAAACTCGTCCTGGATAATCTTGACTTGCTCCATAGTACGACCATATACTAGTTCTTGACCTTCCGGTAATCGAGGCGTGGCATCAACTAACTTGCTAAACCAGTTATACTCTTCAGTGTCATCTTCATCCAGCCAGGAAACGACTGAGCTTGATCTCTTCTTCTTAGGTTTGGAGGATGATCCTGGTTGTTGCTTAGTTGATGGTAGGGATAATGGTTGTTGCTGGGGCTCAAGATTTTCTTTGTCTTCACCACCGGTATATTGAAAGTGATCACCAGTTTTCTCCAATGGTGGTGGAGACTCAGAATTCTGAGGTTTATCAGTTGCAGGATGTTGCTGAGATGCTCGAGTGGTAGATGTGGTGGTGGTCTTTGGTGGTGGCATATATGATGAAGACTCGCCCATTTTCTTCCGACGTTTTGCATTAGGGTCTTTGTCAGTGTCATCATCATCTCTGTAACACTTCTCAATACCAGCAGCTTCCTTGCATGTGGTCTTCTGTTGATGAGCAAGGAGAACCTCAAGAAACTTTAATTTGTTAGATGTGAGTGTCGAAGATCGAGCAGTCATCTGAGTTATCAACTGTGAAAGTAGATCAGTTTCTGTGACATGAGGTGGCTGCACTGGTCGAGTCTGCATTGTCACTTGAGTTGTAACAATTATCTGTCTGATTAGTTTTCTCAATGTAGGGTAAAGTTGTTTGGAGAACATATCTTTGGTTATTCCTGGAACATATTGGAGAAGGAACTGATGAGTGTATTCCTTGATCTTCTCGTCCATTTCTCCTTGAATGTCTTTGTTCAGGAATAGCTTGATCTGATCTCTCTCCTCAATGAATGTGTTCATCTCATTGCTAAGTAGATTGACCCTGTCAGCCAGCAAGTTCAATTTTCTGTCAACCATACTACGTTTCCTTGCTTGTTTCACAGCTTTTAGGATCTTGGTCTTGGCTCTAGATGCCCATGTATCTACAGTTTTCTTGACTGCCTTGGACGATGATCTTGTTGTTGTATCTTTTGATGGTGGTGGTGAATAGTGAGATGATGATTCAGTTGTGGAAGGGTCATGGGGTGGTTCCAAAGATTATTCAGGATTGTGTTCAGGATTGTCTCAAAGGTAGCTATCGGTTTCAATTCTGATCCTTTCTTCTTCTTCCTCTTTAGCACGTGCTTCTTCATCAGCCTTTTCCTTTGCCACTTTTTTCACATCTTCACCAGTTATCTTCTCTGTCATTTCTGATTCATCTTCTTCAAAATCGAACTTAACTTCGTAGTCCTGCTGCTAGCCTGCTGCTGCTTAGTAGATTCCTTTGTGGTGTCACCAGTTCCCTTATCGGTGTTGATTAACCGCATCAAGAACTGGTGTGATTGAAACACCATCGCTGGAACCTCCAGGGCCTGTTAACTGTTGAGCTTCAAAGTCTTTTGCAGCTTGCTGCAACCTTAGATGCTTCAGAGTCTTCTGGTAATCTCTTTCTTCATCCATAGGATCATTCTCTGCATCAGAATCTTCTTCTTCTTCCTCTGCCACTGGGTTCTTTCCTTTATCGGATGAGGGACTAGGGGGTTTGTCTTCTGACTTTTGAGTAGACAAGTCATCTTGTTACGATTCAAAGTAATAAGTCACCTCATCTGACTCAATTTCAGAATCGTCGTCCTGTGGAATAGGTTCTGGTTTGACTTGTGGACGAACGATCTGACCGGGGACTTTCCTCTTAAGGGATGGATGTCTTTTCTTGTACTTATTTGTACTCCCCATGCTTCCAGTGCTACCTGCTCTCCTAGTCTTTTTAGTAGGCACTGCAGAAGTCTTTTCATCCATAAACCCGACTTTACCTGCTCTCACTGCTTCTTTGTAGCAAAGATACGAGGGAAGACCCTTGATTGTATCAGTGATTAGGCAGTCAAGTAACTCTGCACCTTGTTTCCGTGTTGACGAGTCCTTAAATCTGACAACGTTCAAAGTTGGCTCATATAACACTGAGTGAGTCTTGGGGTTATTTATTCTCATTGGGATGTCCAGATTCTTCCCGAGAATGTTTTGGATCAGCAACTTTGTATATCTGATAAAAGGAATCTTTGGCCCAAGCTTCTTGAGATTCTGCATCATATCTTCCCATATAAAACTTGCGAAGTCAATGTGTTGCTTTTTTAGGATGTTCATGACCGGTATCTCTGCCAGATACAGATTTGGCGATCATGATGTAAAGTGTCCTCCATGGCTGAGGGATGTTGTTTAGATCAACATTGGAGTGTTTGGTGATGATTCCAGCAGCTTCATCATAACTAATGTCGACCATGAACTGCATTATTGGCTCTTCAGTAGGAGTTGCCACATAATCTGCAGACTGAATGGCTGGTAGAAGAAGAATTGTGCGAAGATTCGCTACCATGACTGTGACTTCCTTGTTGTTGAGAGTCACTTTGACATCATCTTGACCATCAATCTTCTCCATCGTGTGCCAGAATTGATGGATATAGATTTCTGGTACTGTAGCCGAGTTGGTTAGCATAAGACAATTGGGATGAACCTTGAGAATATCCACGACAACTCTGCAGGAGGATTCCGAGCAAGTGAAGTTATCAAAATCAACTCTGAGGTTGTTCTTTCCAATAGTTTTGCAATAATCCGTTGGGAAGATATCTTCCATTGTGAGTTCATTGGATGTACTGAGATTTTCCATGTTGACGTCCATTTCATGATCTGAAAGGTATTGAGACAAAAGAACCAACATATCGAAAGACATTATGTTAGTCTAATGATTGATTTTATTGTCCAATTATTGATTGAAGTTGTTATGTTTATGAATGTTACGAGTCCAAAGTCACATTAAGTCCAATAGTCCGTAGTTGACGTGATAAGTTACGTGAGAATGTTAATTTTGAATTTTAATGTCCAAATTTCACTTAATCACACAACATTTTAACTTTTAGTAGCTTATGAGTGACATTTTGGTTTTGTGACATATGATTAACTTATTACAAGTTTTGTACGCGTAACATTTCAAAGTAAAGTTACAAGTTGGCTTAGGCGTAAGCAAGTGAGCTTATGCATAAACATGACGACCTTAGGCGTAGGCGTAAGCTTAAGCGTAAGAGTAACCCTTAGGCGTAAGAATGTATTACGCGTAGGAGTATACTCGTAGCTTATGAGCTTACGAGTAGGCTTAGGCAAAGGACTTACGCGTAAGGTTTACTCATAAGAGTAGCCCTTAGGCGTAGAAATCCAAAGTTTACGCATATCCTTCCAGGATACGCGTAGTCCCACTGTAGACCCTTGTGCGTAAGTGTTATGCGTAAGATGCTCTGATGCGTAACCTTTACGCATAAGGTATTCGTTAAGCGTAATCCAAGAACACCTTGAATTCTGAACTTTACGCGTAGAAGCCTGTAACAAATTAAACATAACAAACTGATTACAATGATTTCCTAACACTTTTACAAAACATGTCAAATTTTAAATCAGTTACGCGTATACGTGCTTAGGCGTAGACTTAGTACTTAAACCCTAAACCCTATACTTACGCATATCAAATTTAACCATGGAAAATCACCAAGACTTTTTCTGCACTATCTTAGATGCTAATGAAACAAGTTCCAACAAGTATTAACATCAAGTACTGACAGAATCAAAAGTTTATATTCATACGCTCATATAAACCCTAAAATCTTAATTCCACAAATCTGTTGTTTCTAGGTGAGATTTTAGAGTGAATATGATAAATTAAACATGTTAGGAACCTATCCTAAGCATCTAATCATGACAAAACACTCAAACGAAGAAACGCCTAAATATGAATATGAACCCTAAAATTCGTAAATCAATGAAACAAGTTTTTGGGTTGAGTTTGATGATAGAAATGGGTAAAACATTGATTTTAAAACATTTTGACACCACCCATTACATCACAAACACATCATATAAAATCCTATGTTCATACGCTTACGCGTAAAACACAAAATCACCCATATTAAAAAATCTAACCTTTGGATTTGAGAAAGATTTAAAACCATTGTTAGTAATGATGATCAAAGGCTTTTCCAACTTACAGATTTTGGATTTGAAGCACGGATTTGATTAATGAACCTTAGACGTGTATTTGGGTGGTTGAAAATTAAATGCAAGTAGGTGAAATATTAAATGTGTTAGGTTAAGAGATTTTGTATAAAAGAGTTTTTCACTTTGATAACTTTAGTCCCTTAACCTTAAGCATTTTCAACCAAGAACCAATAACTTTCATTTTGGTTAGACAAAACATATTATGGAAAGAAACTTGACGATACTCCCCCTCGAATTTTGTAATGATAAAATTTTAAAACATTTGAGTCCGAGGAGAGTATTTAACAAGAAATGTATCCACCATTTCTAAAGAAACAACATATTTGGGTAACATGCAAGTACAAGGTTTTATGAAACTGAAAAATATTTACATTCCCCCCCTCAAGACTTGCTCGGGAAAAATGGTGAAAGTTTGATGGAACAAAGTGTTGACGGAAGATTTATACTTGCAATGTATGAAAGAAATTTAGATAGAAGAATATTTTTGGATTTTTATCAGATTTTATATTTTTGTTTTTGAAAGATTTATTTACAAAAGAGGTTTTGGTGTTTGACTGTTTTCAAGAATGTGTTAAAAGTTTGTCCAGTTCCTCTGGAGTCAAACACCTCATACCAATCCGGTGAATCAAATCAGTTAACCTTGTTGGAGCTAAGAATTTAGTGAGAAGATCCGCCAGTTGGTGTTCAGTACCTACAAAGTATAATTCAACGGTACCCTTTTCCACATGCTCTTTGATGAAATGATATCGAAGATTGATGTGCTTTGACTTCGAATGTTGAACGGTGTTGCACGAGATCGCAATAGCACTTCGATTGTCACAGTACACCGGGATTCTGTCAAATACATAACCATAGTCTTTGAGTTGTGTTCTCATCCAAATGACTTGAGCACAACACGTAGACATGGCTACATATTCTGCTTTAGTTGAGGACAATGATGTACAGTCTTGTTTCTTCGATTGCCATGACACCAGTTTATCACCAAGGAATTGTAAACCACCTGAAGTACTTTTCCGTGAATCTAAGAAACCTGCGTGATCAGCGTCTGAAAAAGCTATTAGTTCAAAACCAGAATCCTTCGGATACCAGATCCCTAAATTAATGGTTCCCTTTACGTATCGGAGGATTCTTTTAGCCTCAGTGAGGTGTCGTTCGGTTGGCCTTGACTGATAACGGGAGCAAAGATATACAGAAAATACAATGTCAGGGCTACTGGCTGTTAGATACATGAGAGACCCAATAATACTTTGGTATTTGGTAGGGTAAACCAATTTTCCATGTAAATCAGCGTCCAGTTTGTTGGTATGTGCCATTGGTGTTGCATAGGTGTCACAACTTTGCATTCCATGTTTGTTTAAAATTTCAAGAGCATATTTGGACTGACTTAGGAAAATACCACAGGGTGATTGATGAACTTGTAGTCCTAAGAAGAACGTAAGTTCACCCATCATTGACATTTCAAAATTTGTTTTCATTAGTTTTGAAAAGCGTTTGAGTACTTTTTGTGGGTAGAACCAAAAATGATGTCATCCACATAAATCTGAACATTTAAAATGTATGCCCCATGATATTGGATAAATAGTGTTGGGTCGACCGATGCTTTGACAAAATTATAAGAAAGGAGAAAGGAGGAAACTCATCATACCACGCCCGAGGGGCTTATTTGAGATCGTAAAGAGCCTTATTCAATTTGTAGACGTGATTAGGGAACTCTAGATCAACAAATCCTTTTTGGCTGACTAACATATACCGTTTCCTTCAGTTTACCATGCAGAAAAGCGGTTTTGACATCCATCTGATAAATCCGTGATGTTCATGTGAGCCGCGAATGCCAGAAAAATCCGTACATCCTCAAGTCTAGCTACTAGTGCGAATGATTCTTCGAAGTCAATCCCCTCTTCCTGCCTATAACCCTTAACCACCAGAAGTGACTTATTTCTGATAACCGTACCTTCAACATCTAACTTGTTTTTCCAAATCCATTTGAGACCAATGACATAGACCCCTGTTGGTCTTTCAACCAATTCCCATACTTCAAGACGTTTAAATTGGTTCAGTTCTTCCTGCATGGATTCAATCCAGTTGTCTTTGGTCATTGAGTCTTTTATGTTTTTGGGTTCCGTTTGACAAACGGTGAGGGCATAAATGCAGTGTTCACCGTCAGTCTGAAAGAGTTTTCTAGTTACGACTGGTTGGTTCGGGTTGCCAATAATGTTAACAAGAGGATGGTCTTTAGTCCAACGATGTGTGGAGGGTTGATGTTGATATACATTATGCAGATTAGGTGGATTCAGATGGCTGGTAGAGGATTCCGCAACATCTGAAGTTGCAGTTTTAGTAGCAAAAGAGTTGAAGAATGCATTTCCATCATAATCCGCGGGTGCAGGTACATCTTGATTCAGAAGATCATCAGCTGGATCAGCGTCATTAGAAGCGGTTTTTCCGATGTTGTTGTAGAATCAATTGGAGGTGCTTCAGCAACAGTTGTTGCTGATTCAGGTGTATCAGGGATTGGAATATTATCAGGTTGAGCAGAGGAAACATTTGATACATTTGGAGCACGTTGGTCAATATCATCACTAAACAGAGGAGCAAATAATGTTTCCATTTGACGATGAGTAAGCTGTAAGCTTGGTTCAGACGATGATGAGGTTTGGGGGATGTTGAGACGGTTATGACCGGGTTCCAAGCTGTTTTACTCAGAAGCCATTTCTGTAAACTCATCAAAATTAGAATGAATCGTTTCGAAAATCTGCCTTGTACGATGATTCCAAATCCGGTATCCCTTTGAGTTTTCACAGTAACCAACGAAGACTCCAATGTCAGCTTTGGCCTTGAGCTTTCCAAAGTTATCACGATCATTATTTGGGTAACAGAGAGCACCAAATACATGAAAGTGTTTGAGATTCGGTTTACGGTTATGGATAAGCTCATAAGGTATTTTGTTGTGGCGTTTGGTTATCATAGAACGGTTTTGAGTGTAGCATGCAGTGGACACGGCTTCTGCCCATAAGTAATCTGGAAGTTTTGCATTATCAACATTGTTCTTGCAGCTTCTACTAACGTACGGTTTCTTCTTTCGACAACTCCATTTTGTTCTGGTGTACGTGCACTTGATGTTTGATGCTCAATTCCCACTGTCTCATAGTATTCTCGAAGAGTTTGATTTACAAATTCAGTTCCTTTGTCTGTTCTGACTTGTCTGACTGTATTCCGAAGCTGGACTTGAATTTTAGTGAGAAAGGTGATGATCATTTGTGGAGCTTGATCTTTACTTCGAATAAAATAAACCCAAGTCCATCTTGAGTAGTCATCAACAATTACTAAGATGTAGCGTTTTCCATTAATCGTCTGCACACGCATCGGGCCACACAAATCCATGCGAAGAAGATGACGCACATGCTGAGAGCTGTGTTCCACCTTTGAAGAAAAGTGAGCACGAGTGCTTTTTCCTTGTTCACAAGCTGAGCAAGATGATCTTTAGAATACCGAAACCTTGGAAGACCTTCAACTAGTTTGTATCGTGCAAGATTGGTTATGGTTTGAAAGTTCAAGTGTGAAAGTCATTGGTGCCATAGTCAAGATTTTGTTGATGTTTCCTTAGAAAGTAGACAAATGGGAGATGAAGCAATCATGTATTGCATTGAGATTGTGTAAAGGCTTGATGTGCGGTTTCCAGACATAAGATCGTTTCCTTGTAGATCACGAATGAAACAAGTTTTCTCCCTAAAAGCAACTTCCAAATCACCATCACAAAATTGACCGACTGAGAAGAGATTGTGACCGAGACCTTCTACATAATAAACCCTGCTAATTTCGATGTTCCCATTGATGTAATCTCTGTAGCCCATGATAGCTGCGAAGTGATCATTCCCGAACCTGACAATGCCGATGAACTTTGAGACAAAGTTTGATAACAGTTTGAGATTGCCTGTCATGTGACGGGAACATCCGCTATCAACAATCTAAAAGATGATCTGTATCACCTACATTACACACAGACGACACAGGTGGAATAGAAGTAGAGGTGGAACCCGAAGAGTTAGAGGGTTCCGTTACAGTTACAGTTGAAACACACATGTTAATGATTTCAGGAATCCATTGAAATCTGGGTGTATTTTGTAACCATCTCTGCCAAGTCCAACTAGTTTGTGCTTTGGTCTTAGTGAATGCACTAGGTGATATTCTCTTCCTAGGAGGTGAAGCGGGTTCTATGGGTACAACAATGATAGTTGCAGAAACACTAGAAGGCGGTTTACCTAGCATAGATTTAGAAGCATTAGAGGTAGTTCGATTTCTATGTTTCTGTTTACGAGATAAGATAGACTTAGCAACACATTTATCATGACAACCAGAAAACATTTTTTACGACAACCAACAAAAGATGCTTCAAACAAAACATTCAAAGTACTTAAAGATTCAACATTCGTTACATCACTCCTGCTATTACATTTGTCTAACGCAATGTCTAAAGTGGGTGCAACATGAGTTTTATTCAAAGTCCTAAGGTGTTCTTCTACTCCAGAGGTCTTTATTATTCTTTTCTTACGTTGCAACTTCCTATTCTTTCTGTTATTGCTCTTAAGCTGTGAAGTGCTAACGTTAGGATTAGAGGCAACTATTCCTGTAGAAGTGGACGGAAGTACATTAGTATCTTGTGGTTTGTCATTAGGCGTTCTAGTGTCTAGTTTAAACATTCCAGGTGCAAGGACATTCGTGTTAATAGACTTATCTTGTTCATATTTCCTTAACTTCTCTTTCAACTCAACAATAGTGTGCAACAAATCTTGATTTTTAGAGCGAATGTTTCCACTAACGTTTAAGAAATATTTAGTGTATGCAAGATGATTATCAAGTTCTTGTGATGCTTTAGCACGAGTCTTTATGAGCAATTCAAATATGACACCATATTCAGTTTTGACTTTGGCAATTTCTTGTTCATATTTTGAAACTTGACATTTTAAAGACACGTTTTCATCATCCAGTTGTTCAAGTTTTGGATCAAAAGATTTTGCACGCAACTGGTTGATTTAGTTTTGAAAAACAAGTTCTCGATTTTGACAATCTTTTTGACACCATTGAAGATGACGTTTTGCATTCGAAAGTTCATTTAACAAACGCTCATTTTCAATTTTCAAAGACTCGATTTGAGGCACATTAGTGATATTCTCAACATTATCAACAGAATCAACAAAATCAACGAAATCAACAACAATATAATCAAATGCATATGCAACAGTATGCAACAACACAACATTGATGGTATAGCACATATAACATCTTCCAAGAGTCTATCAACATGATTTCTTAACATTTTCTTTTTCCGTTTAGTATTTGAAATCGATGTTTCGGTTTTCTCGAAAACTGTTTTCATAAGTCCTATCTCCTTCTGAAGATCCCGTTCCCAATATATTGCACACATTTTTAAATTTCGGACATGGGGTAAAAGCCTTTTCTAAAAAACATGTCTTTGATTTCGCGCATGTGGCGATTGAAAATGTTCAGCTTTTATTTCAGAATTAACTTCAATTTCATGCTCCAAAATTTTGATGTAAGACATGGATGTATCATAAAATTTAGAATTTGACATCATTCGGGTAATGATTTTCCTTCACTGAAGGAAGGTAAAGGACTATTAATTTGTGCAACATTGTTTCGGGGACCAACATTAGAAGAAGACTCAGGAATTGGTGTGATAACCCAAGATGTGTTAGTATCATCCTGTTGTTTAACGAAAGTTATGATTTTTGAGTAATCGAATGGTTTGTTAAATTCAATAGTTTCCATTTTTAATCGACTCTCAGCATCATCATCTGTTTCCTCATCACGATTATATTCAACAACACTCATAATTGAATCATCAATTCTATGTTCTGCACTGTACACTTGAGGATTTGGTTTGAATGCTCTATGTGAAAAACTTGGTTTGTAATCAGCAAGAATTGGTCCATATCCATCTGGATTTGGCTTAAAGGAAAATTTTTGAATTGTCGTGATTGACTCACCATGTTTATAAAAAACATTTCGAAACTCTTTGATTTTGTTTTGTAAATCAACAATTTCATCAAGATACTGATCTATTTGTCTCCGCGAATGTTTTTTGTACTCAGAAAATTGTTTTTCACAACATAACAACTCAGACTTGGCTTTTTGAGTTTCCGAAGTGAGAGTGTTAATTTGTTGTTTATGATCAAAGTTTTGTTGTTCTATTTGAGAAAGCAATGCATTCTTGGATTCAACTAGATCACGTATCTGAATTTCTAAAGATTTTTCATTTTGGTATGATTTTGCAAAAGCGACTTCAAAACTGTGTTCACGTTTCTCTTTAGTTTCAAAAATGTTGAGTTGAAACTTATAACATTCATTATCCTTAGTTAACAGTGCAATTTTATCTTGCAGTTTCTTATTGATCTCATTGCATTTTTTCAATTTTGATAGGGTGGTCTGACATAAGGTCATGAGTTTTGAATCTGGATTAGACAAAGGTTCATTTTGTTCAACTTGAGTCTCAACATAATCATTATTTAGATCCTCAAATATAATCACGGAGTCAACTTGATTATCAATATTAACCATAAGGTTATCTTGATCGTCAAATGTAACTACGGGATCCATTTGATTATCGTCGGAATAAGATGCAGAAGGCTCATGTTGAACACTCTGTGCCTCGTCAGATGCAGATGCAGGCGGAGATATCAGATCATGTAAAAGTATATTAGGATCCGGTACCTGAGACAAGCCATCAGTGTCATATACTGGGCCTGTGTCACTCATGTGGAGCTCTTGCATGTTTGCCATTAACATTAGAGCTGCATTAGCTTTCTAGTCCTCCATGTCATCATCAGAATCTGCATCAGCTATGAAGCTCTGTCCCTTGTTTGTAAGTGTTCCACCAGCTTCATCCTTGAGAGCCAAGAGTAAAGCCTCCTTGTGGTAAGCACTACCTCTTGTTCTCGGCTTTGGGCAAGCATTAGCCAGATGACCCTTCTCGTTGCAGTTTTAGCATCGAGGACCATTAACCCCAGTCTGAGCATTTCCCTGATCAACCATTTCAACCCGTTGTTGTGGAGCACCCATGTTATTCCTTCCATTAACATTAAACCCTTGACCACTACCCATCTGACGACCATTTCCACGGTTCTGAACCTCAACTCTTCCATTGTTAACAAAAGCTTGATTTCTTGTGTTTGATGAGGTACAAATGCGATTGTTGGATTTGTTAGCAAATCTCTCGAAGGCTCTAGCAATCATTACAAACCCTTGATTCAATGCATCAAAGGCTTCTGCATCCTCATTTGATTTACTATAGAGCGCTTGATCATTTTGTTGTTGTATAGAACCAATTGAGTTTCTTGTGATTGTTTCTGTGATGGATCATATGGTGTAATCTGAGCAGTTGGTTGTGGTGGATTTGTGAAGACAGTTGGCAAGTTCGGAAACTGAGGATAACATGCTTGAGTGTACAAAGCAAGAGTTTGATTATCAGGGAATGTTGGAGAAGCAAGGACTCCATGGATGATTCTGTCTTTGTCCACTTCCTTTTGATGGTGCTTCAAATAGTCATACAACAATCCGTAAGTAGCTTGATGAAGATTCTTAGCTTGACGGATAAATGTAACATACTTCTCCCAATCAGGACCAAGACAGCTCATGAATTTCGTGTTGATTGCGATCCTTGGCATAATGTTATTATGTTTGTCCAAGTTATTGATGATGTCTGGGAACCGATGATAGTATGACTCTAATAATTCTCCTGGTTCAATCATGAAGTTTTCATATGCTAAGTATGTTGGGTCCAATAAATTGAAGCAATCACCCTGAACAAGATTTGAAAATAAAATAGCCTAACTCACTAAATAAATAGTGAGTGACTCACTGATAAAGAAAACAGTGAGTGTTGTTTTTTGCTCTTTACTTACTGATACGGTGTCAGTAAGTAAAATATATGAGCTACAAACAACACCAGTAACACTGAGATTTTGACAAATGTCTCAGTGATCCTGAAGACGCTATCTCTACATACAAACTGAAAAATATGGGTGGGAACTTCCAAGAGAGGAAGTCAAACAAGTACAAGACTTTACCATAAGAGTGGAAATATTGTGATGACACATTCAAAAGGATGGTTGGTGCTTTTCCAAAAGAGGAAGATAAAAATGGACCAAATGAGGGACCACATGTCACCATCATCACATGTCTTGTATTGTTAGTTACTATATATATGTCTGTATTGTAATAGAGATAGGTATGTATTCTAAACAAAAATAATACATAGTATTAGTTGTTAGGATCATCCTCTCATTGAAACACAAGCATAGCTTGGATCAATGAGAGTTTATTTGTCATTCAATGGGGATAATATACCGAGTTTATCCCCGTAAAAAGTTGAGGATGTTATCATGTAGTCTAGTTGGTATTGAGAAATCTTGTATTTATTGTTCTTCATTATTAATGAATTTGTTCTTTATTTTTATCAAGATTTGCTCAATTATTTGGACCAACAAGTGGTATCAGAGCAGGTGGATTATTCTCATGATCCAGATCCGTTCATAGACTGCTGATAACATTCTTCATTGTCAAAAATTTAAGTGCAAACCTTCAAAAACTACTACTGTAATAGCAATTTTTGATGGGGAGAAAGACAATGATATTGACAAATGACAAAAACATCACCCACAATGACCACTGATTGAAATAATGAGTAAAAAAAACCCGCCTAAAAACCCTACTGAAAAAAATAAAAAATCCACCGCCACACATATCTTATCACAAACAACAAATCCTCTCTCACATAAAACTAAAATAGATCCAAAACTCAAAAATATTATCACACACACAAAAACCGGATCTATCAACTCATCAAAGGAAGAATCACCAGATCATCATCATCAAATTGCAACTTATATCTCACCTTAAAACACACAACACAAAAATAAATCAAACAAATCCAAACACACGAACACCAACAAAAACTTCTACACAATCGGAACCTAACATAACCAAAATCTCACAAGTATCTTACTCGCATCAGAAACAACAACGACAAATGCAACTCCAGCAACTGTGGTGGCGGGTGTGAGGAGGATGACATGGAATATTGGTTTAATCCAATTAAATAATTTTTTTTCTGTTGTCGTTAAAAAAAATGGAAGATGGGTTCTGATGAAGGGTCGCAACTGAGATGGGAAATGGATTTTGTATCAGGGAGATAAACGATTATGTTTGGTCGCTGATGCCGTGGATCAAATATGAATAATTTCTTATTTTTTTTCAAGATCTGATATTTGTGTGATATTTTTCTTCAAAGAAGAAGCGGCGGTTGTTATGGTGTTAACCCAAACCCTAAATACAAAACTCAGTGAGTATTTTGTTGTGGGTGACTGATAAAAATGTTATCAGGGAGTTGTTGTGTATGACACTGGTTGTCAGTGTGTGAAGTCAAGTGAGTCGTAATGATGATCAGGGTGTAATTAGGATCAGTGGCTAATAGTATCTTTGAAGCTGAACCCTTAGGCTGACGCCTGACACTGACCAAGTAAACGATTGCCAATACCAAAACCATAATCCAATCCAGAACCTCACATCAGTTACTAAAATGTTTCAGCTTCAAAAACTACTTGGGTGGTGCAGTTTTTGAGGGGGAGATGATGAAGTGGGTTGTATGTCAGGGAGAGGTGGATATCAGCAGTGTCAAAAGTGTTTGCAAGAATCAAGCCCGAAGATTGTACCTCAGGAAGTGTATACTCGGGTTGTGATAATCAAAAGAGGCTGATGGGTTATTTCAGTGTTCACTGAAGAACACGAATGGTGTGCATCAAGAAGTGGATATAAATATGGGTCTTTTAGAGCCCCAAGAGTCTGAAATACGACTGAAAATCTTGGTGTCGGGAACTAATGCTTATCAGTATTGTTGAAAATATCAGGGTGTGGCAAGCAAAGGTTGTAAAGGTTGCGGCATAGCTGAAATGATAAATGGGCTGAGATGAATACAAGTCATGGATCAGGGGGTATTAAAGATCAGTGGATATGTCTTTTTTGTTTGGGTCAGGAAGTTACGTTACTCGAGCTGAACCTAAGGTGTGCAAAATGTGTTATATGTGACTGACTCTTAAAATGAGTCTGAACTTGTGACATGAATACACATCAGGGACTGACTTGTATGCACATGTGCATCATCAGGGAGTTATGAAAAAGGTATGCTTAGCATAAGATCAACTCCCTGACCTGAAGAGTCCCTGATTCTGAGAGACCGAGAGGCTACCTGATACGGAGTCATTCATGAAGCAAGACTACCCAAACCATAGACCCTTATCCGAGACAGTCTCAAGAACCACATTCAAACCTGAACCTTACAACCTAAAACTTAGTGAGTAAATCCACTCACTGAAATCGAGAAAGTACCTGAATATTCAGGTCCCTAAAACCAAAGTGACTAAAATTTGTTCAAGTCCGTGAAAAATGAGCTCGTAGTGACAAAAACCATGTCACTGAAAAATGAGAACCCGAAGACCGACCCTGAAAGTGTCATTGAGTGTATGATAGAATGTAATTGTTGAAAATGAGGGTTGTATTTTCAGGCATAACTTGTATGTGTTGTAATACAAGTCAAGTGAAAAAAAAGAAAATGGACACTAATGTATCAAAAATTGAACCAGGTCCTTTCACTTGAGTGATTAAAATGTCCTTCAGGAATTGCAAAAGAGAAAGGACACTGATGTATCTAAAATGAACCATGTCCCTCTTAGCATCAAAGTGAAACCATGGGTCACTAAACCTCCTGATCACTGAACCTCAAGGTCACTGAACCTGATCACTGATCACTAAACCTGGTTATTAAACCTCCTGTCACTGAACCTAGTCACTGAGACTTAAAGGATCATACATCCTGAACCTAGGTAATGAACCTCAGTCATTGAACAAACTGAACCCTCAGTCTTATACCTTTTACCAATCACTTTAGGCTATTTTTATATTCAAATAGGGGGAGACTGTTGGGTCCAATAAATTAACCCAATCACCCTGAACAAGATTTGAAAATAAAATAGCCTAACTCACTAAATAAATAGTGAGTGACTCACTGATAAAGAAATCAGTGAGTGTTGTTTTGTGCTCTTTACTTACTGATACGGTGTCAGTGAGTAAAATATATGCTACAAATAACACCAGTGACATTGAGATTTTGACAAATGTCTCAGTGATCCTGAAGACGCTATCTCTAAATACAGACTGAAAAATATGGGTGGGAACTTCCAAGAGAAAAAGTCAAACAAGTACAAGACTTTACCATAAGAGTGGGAATATTGTGATGACACATTCAAAAGGATGGTTGGTGCTTTTCCAAAAGAGGAAGATGAAGATGGACCACATGAGGGACCACATGTCACCATCATCACATGTCTTGTATTATTAGTTACTATTTATATATGTCTGTATTGTAATAGAGATAGGTATGCATTCTAAACAAAAACAATACATAGTATTAGTTGTTAGGATCATCCTCTCATTGAAACACAAGCATAGCTTGGATCAATGAGAGTTTATTTGTCATTCAATGGGGATAATATACCGAGATTATCCTCGTAAAAAGTTGAGGATGTTATCATGTAGTCTAGTTGGTATTGAGAAATCTTGTATTTATTGTTCTTCATTATTAATGAATTTGTTCTTTGTTTTTATCAAGATTTGCTCAATTATTTGGACCAACAAGTGGTATCAGAGCGGGTGGATTATTCTCATGATCCAGATCCGTTCATAAACTGCTGATAACATTCTTCATTGTCAAAAATTTCAAGTGCAAACCTTCAAAAACTACTACTGTAATAGCAATTTTTGAGGGGGAGAAAGACACTGATATGACAAAAACATCACCCACAATGACCACTGATTGAAATAATCAGTAAAAAAAACCCACCTAAAAACCCCACTGAAAAAAATAAAAAATCCACCACCACACATATCTTATCACAAACAACAAATCCTCTCTCACATAACACTAAAACAGATCCAACACTCAAAAATAATATCACACACACAAAAACCGGATCTATCAACTCATCAAAGGAAGAATCACCAGATCGTCATCATCAAATTGCAACTTATATCTCACCTCAAAACACACAACACAAAAATAACTCTAACAAATCCAAACACACGAACACCCACAAAAACTTCTACACAATCGGAACCTAACATAACCAAAATCTCACAAGTATCTTACTCGCATCAGAAACAACAACGACAAATGCAACTCCAGCAACTATGGTGGCGGGTGTGAGGAGGATGACATGGAATATTGGTTTAATCCAATTAAATAATTTTTTTTCTGTTGTCGTTAAAAAAAATGGAAGATGGGTTCTGATGAAGGGTCGCAACTGAGATGGGAAATGGATTTTGTATCAGGGAGATAAACGATTATGTTTGGTCGCTGATGCCGTGGATCAAATATGAATAATTTCTTATTTTTTTTCAAGATCTGATATTTGTGTGATATTTGTCTTCAAAGAAGAAGCGGCGGTTGTTATGGTGTTAACCCAAACCCTAAATACAAAACTCAGTGAGTATTTTGTTGTGGGTGACTGATAAAAATGTTATCAGGGAGTTGTTGTGTATGACACTGGTTGTCAGTGTGTGAAGTCAAGTGAGTCGTAATGATGATCGGGGTGTAATTAGGATCAGTGGCTAATAGTATCTTTGAAGCTAAACCCTTAGGCTGACGCCTGACACTGACCAAGTAAACGATTGCCAATACCAAAACCATAATCCAATCCAGAACCTCACATCAGTTACTAAAATGTTTCAGCTTCAAAAACTACTTGGGTGGCACAGTTTTTGAGGGGGAGATGATGAAGTGGGTTGTATGTCAGGGAGAGGTGGATATCAGCAGTGTCAAAAGTGTTTGCAAGAATCAAGCCCAAAGATTGTACCTCAGGAAGAGTGTACTCGGGTTGTGATAATCAAAAGAGGCTGATGGGTTATTTCAGTGTTCACTGAAGAACACGAATGGTGTGCATCAGGAAGTGGATATGAATATGGGTCTTTTAGAGCCCCAAGAGTCTGAAATACTACTGAAAATCTTGGTGTCGGGAACTAATGTTTATCAGTATCGTTGAAAATATCAGGGTGTGGCAAGCAAAGGTTGTGGCATAGCTGAAACGATAAATGGGCTAAGATGAATACAAGTCATGGATCAGGGGGTATTAAAGATCAGTGGACAGGTCTTTTTTGTTTGGGTCAGGAAGTTACGTTACTCGAGCTGAACCTAAGGTGTGCAAAATGTGTTATATGTGACTGATTCTTAAAATGAGTCTGAACTTGTGACATGAATACACATCAAGGACTGACTTGTATGCACATGTGCATCATCAGGGAGTTATGAAAAAGGTATGCTTAGCATAAGATCAACTCCCTGACCTGAAGAGTCCCTGATTCTGAGAGACCGAGAGGCTACCTGATACGGAGTCATTCATGAAGCAAGACTACCCAAACCAGAGACCCTTATCCGAGACAGTCTCAAGAACCACATTCAAACCTGAACCTTACAACCTAAAACTTAGTGAGTAAATCCACTCACTGAAATCGAGAAAGTACCTAAATATTCAGGTCCCTAAAACCAAAGTGACTAAAATTTGTTCAAGTTCGTGAAGCCCGACTCCCTGAACATGAAGAAGCTTCTGAAACAGTCCCAAAAACCAAGGTGACTTATGAAGCTCAAAAACCAAAGTACCTGAAACACGAGCCACTGAGCTCGTAGTGACTAAACCAAGTCACTGAAAAATGAGAACCCGAAGACCGACCCTGAAAGTGTCATTGAGTGTATGATAGAATGTAACTGTTGAAAATGAGGGTTGTATTTTCAGGCATAACTTGTATGTGTTGTAATACAAGTCAAGTGAAAAAAAAGAAAATGGACACTGATGTATCAAAAATTGAACCAGGTCCTTTCACTTGAGTGATTAAAATGTCCTTCAGGAATTGCAAAAGAGAAAGGACACCGATGTATCTAAAATGAACCAGGTCCCTCTTAGCATCAAAGTGAAACCATGGGTCACTAAACCTCCTGATCACTGAACCTCAAGGTCACTGAACCTGATCACTGATCACTAAACCTGGTTATTGAACCTCCTGTCACTGAACCTAGTCACTGAGACTTAAAGGATCATACAGCCTGAACCTAGGTACTGAACCTCAGTCATTGAACAAACTGAACCCTCAGACTGAACCCTCAGTCTTACACCTTTTACCAATCACTTTAGGCTATTTTTATATTCAAATAGGGGGAGACTGTTGGGTCTAATAAATTGACCCAATCACCCTGAAAAAGATTTGAAAATAAAATAGCCTAACTCACTAAATAAATAGTGAGTGACTCACTGATAAAGAAATCAGTGAGTGTTGTTTTGTGCTCTTTACTTACTGATACGGTGTCAGTGAGTAAAATATATGAGCTACAAACAACACCAGTGACATTGAGATTTTGACAAATGTCTCAGTGATCCTAAGACGCTATCTCTACATACAGACTGAAAAATATGGGTGGGAACTTCTAAGAGAAAAAGTCAAACAAGTAGATGACTTTACCATAAGAGTGGGAATATTATGATGACACATTCAAAAGGATGGTTGGTGCTTTTCCAAAAGAGGAAGATGAAGGAATGGGACCACATGTCACCATCATCACATGTCTTGTATTATTAGTTACTATATATATGTCTGTATTGTAATAGAGATAGGTATGCATTCTAAACAAAAACAATACATAGTATTAGTTGTTAGGATCATCCTCTCATTGAAACACAAGCATAGCTTGGATCAATGAAAGTTTATTTGTCATTCAATGGGGATAATATACCGAGATTATCCTCGTAAAAAGTTGAGGATGTTATCATGTAGTCTAGTTGGTATTGAGAAATCTTGTATTTATTGTTCTTCATTCTTAATGAATTTGTTCTTTATTTTTATAAAGATTTGCTCAATTATTTGGACCAACAAGTGGTATCAGAGCGGGTGGATTATTCTCATGATCCAGATCCGTTCATAAACTGCTGATAACATTCTTCATTGTCAAAAATTTCAAGTGCAAACCTTCAAAAACTACTACTGTAATAGCAATTTTTGAGGGGGAGAAAGACACTGATATGACAAAAACATCACCCACAATGACCACTGATTGAAATAATCAGTAAAAAAAACCCACCTAAAAACCCCACTGAAAAAAATAAAAAATCCACCACCACACATATCTTATCACAAACAACAAATCCTCTCTCACATAACACTAAAACAGATCCAACACTCAAAAATAATATCACACACACAAAAACCGGATCTATCAACTCATCAAAGGAAGAATCACCAGATCGTCATCATCAAATTGCAACTTATATCTCACCTCAAAACACACAACACAAAAATAACTCTAACAAATCCAAACACACGAACACCCACAAAAACTTCTACACAATCGGAACCTAACATAACCAAAATCTCACAAGTATCTTACTCGCATCAGAAACAACAACGACAAATGCAACTCCAGCAACTATGGTGGCGGGTGTGAGGAGGATGACATGGAATATTGGTTTAATCCAATTAAATAATTTTTTTTCTGTTGTCGTTAAAAAAAATGGAAGATGGGTTCTGATGAAGGGTCGCAACTGAGATGGGAAATGGATTTTGTATCAGGGAGATAAACGATTATGTTTGGTCGCTGATGCCGTGGATCAAATATGAATAATTTCTTATTTTTTTTCAAGATCTGATATTTGTGTGATATTTGTCTTCAAAGAAGAAGCGGCGGTTGTTATGGTGTTAACCCAAACCCTAAATACAAAACTCAGTGAGTATTTTGTTGTGGGTGACTGATAAAATGTTATCAGGGAGTTGTTGTGTATGACACTGGTTGTCAGTGTGTGAAGTCAAGTGAGTCGTAATGATGATCGGGGTGTAATTAGGATCAGTGGCTAATAGTATCTTTGAAGCTAAACCCTTAGGCTGACGCCTGACACTGACCAAGTAAACGATTGCCAATACCAAAACCATAATCCAATCCAGAACCTCACATCAGTTACTAAAATGTTTCAGCTTCAAAAACTACTTGGGTGGCACAGTTTTTGAGGGGGAGATGATGAAGTGGGTTGTATGTCAGGGAGAGGTGGATATCAGCAGTGTCAAAAGTGTTTGCAAGAATCAAGCCCAAAGATTGTACCTCAGGAAGAGTGTACTCGGGTTGTGATAATCAAAAGAGGCTGATGGGTTATTTCAGTGTTCACTGAAGAACACGAATGGTGTGCATCAGGAAGTGGATATGAATATGGGTCTTTTAGAGCCCCAAGAGTCTGAAATACTACTGAAAATCTTGGTGTCGGGAACTAATGTTTATCAGTATCGTTGAAAATATCAGGGTGTGGCAAGCAAAGGTTGTGGCATAGCTGAAACGATAAATGGGCTAAGATGAATACAAGTCATGGATCAGGGGGTATTAAAGATCAGTGGACAGGTCTTTTTTGTTTGGGTCAGGAAGTTACGTTACTCGAGCTGAACCTAAGGTGTGCAAAATGTGTTATATGTGACTGATTCTTAAAATGAGTCTGAACTTGTGACATGAATACACATCAAGGACTGACTTGTATGCACATGTGCATCATCAGGGAGTTATGAAAAAGGTATGCTTAGCATAAGATCAACTCCCTGACCTGAAGAGTCCCTGATTCTGAGAGACCGAGAGGCTACCTGATACGGAGTCATTCATGAAGCAAGACTACCCAAACCAGAGACCCTTATCCGAGACAGTCTCAAGAACCACATTCAAACCTGAACCTTACAACCTAAAACTTAGTGAGTAAATCCACTCACTGAAATCGAGAAAGTACCTAAATATTCAGGTCCCTAAAACCAAAGTGACTAAAATTTGTTCAAGTTCGTGAAGCCCGACTCCCTGAACATGAAGAAGCTTCTGAAACAGTCCCAAAAACCAAGGTGACTTATGAAGCTCAAAAACCAAAGTACCTGAAACACGAGCCACTGAGCTCGTAGTGACTAAACCAAGTCACTGAAAAATGAGAACCCGAAGACCGACCCTGAAAGTGTCATTGAGTGTATGATAGAATGTAACTGTTGAAAATGAGGGTTGTATTTTCAGGCATAACTTGTATGTGTTGTAATACAAGTCAAGTGAAAAAAAAGAAAATGGACACTGATGTATCAAAAATTGAACCAGGTCCTTTCACTTGAGTGATTAAAATGTCCTTCAGGAATTGCAAAAGAGAAAGGACACCGATGTATCTAAAATGAACCAGGTCCCTCTTAGCATCAAAGTGAAACCATGGGTCACTAAACCTCCTGATCACTGAACCTCAAGGTCACTGAACCTGATCACTGATCACTAAACCTGGTTATTGAACCTCCTGTCACTGAACCTAGTCACTGAGACTTAAAGGATCATACAGCCTGAACCTAGGTACTGAACCTCAGTCATTGAACAAACTGAACCCTCAGACTGAACCCTCAGTCTTACACCTTTTACCAATCACTTTAGGCTATTTTTATATTCAAATAGGGGGAGACTGTTGGGTCTAATAAATTGACCCAATCACCCTGAAAAAGATTTGAAAATAAAATAGCCTAACTCACTAAATAAATAGTGAGTGACTCACTGATAAAGAAATCAGTGAGTGTTGTTTTGTGCTCTTTACTTACTGATACGGTGTCAGTGAGTAAAATATATGAGCTACAAACAACACCAGTGACATTGAGATTTTGACAAATGTCTCAGTGATCCTAAAGACGCTATCTCTACATACAGACTGAAAAATATGGGTGGGAACTTCTAAGAGAAAAAGTCAAACAAGTAGATGACTTTACCATAAGAGTGGGAATATTATGATGACACATTCAAAAGGATGGTTGGTGCTTTTCCAAAAGAGGAAGATGAAGATGGACCACATGTCACCATCATCACATGTCTTGTATTATTAGTTACTATATATATGTCTGTATTGTAATAGAGATAGGTATGCATTCTAAACAAAAACAATACATAGTATTAGTTGTTAGGATCATCCTCTCATTGAAACACAAGCATAGCTTGGATCAATGAAAGTTTATTTGTCATTCAATGGGGATAATATACCGAGATTATCCTCGTAAAAAGTTGAGGATGTTATCATGTAGTCTAGTTGGTATTGAGAAATCTTGTATTTATTGTTCTTCATTCTTAATGAATTTGTTCTTTATTTTTATAAAGATTTGCTCAATTATTTGGACCAACAAAGTAAATTTTGGATTCCATGTCTTTTTGATTGAGTTCAGTGCCTTCTATTAGAAGATGAATGTGCTCCCACATTGCTTTAGCAGTCTTCTGAGCATCAACACTACGAAGTATCGGATTGGGTAGACCCAAAAGGATATATTGCATTGCAAGTTCATTAGCTTCTAAGTGAAAAAGTTGTTCAGTAGTGAGTTGATCAATTTTGAGAACGTTGGTAACATCATCTCTTGGTGGAGTAGCATTTGAATCTCTGGGTATAGTGATAGTAGGCATCTGAAAAGGACCTTCAAGTATGACCTTCTTTAAAAACTTACCATGTGGTTTCTTGAGATCACAAAACCTAAAAAACCTTATCACCCATTGATCGTAGTTTCCGGGAGTGAGCATTAGAGGTCTATCAAGGGATCTAGCTTCATGAATGGATTGTTGGCTACTTAAAGCTTCACACATCTTTGAAAACCAAGAAGGTTCCTTTTGCGTTGTGACATTCATAGCATACTTAGCGGGAAACTGATATTGGAAGAAGTTACAATGTTGAACTTGTTGATGAGGGTTTGGTTGAGGCATCTGTGGTGGAAGAGGTTGTGCTCCTTAAGGAAAGTACATTTGAGTTGGTGGTTGAAATTGTTGTTGAGGACATTGTTGAAATTGTTGATGTTGTTGTTGTTGTTGTTGAGGATACTCATGAGGAAAGTAGTTAGAGTATGGTGGTTGAGACATCTTGAAACTTATGTTGAGGATGGATCTTTGTAGTCGAATGAAACTTGAGTTTGTGGATGAAGTACACTTAGGCGTAGAAACCAGCTTAGGCGTAGACTGTTATCTTACGCATAACTTCCTTTTACGCGTAAACAAATACTTAGGCGTAAATACTTCTTACACGTAAGCTTTAGGTTAAACGTAGGCTTATGCGTAAACTTAATGTTTAAAAGTAAGAACCTTACGCGTAAGTTAAACTTAGGTGTAGAGTGTTTACTCGTAAACGTTAGAGCTTAGGCATAAAACTAGGGTTTTACCCAAAAATCCTTTACACTTATCCAAGTGTAAAAGATATCCATAAGTCGAAGTGTTTTCAGGCTTATCCAAGCAAGAAAACACTGAGTAAACCAACAGCTTCGAAGATCAAATGAAGAGAACCTTAGGCGTAGGAAACTGTTAGGCGTAGATGACTTAGGCGTAGATGCTTAAACGTAGAACTAGGGTTTTGCTAGGCGTCGAAAGTACAAAATTTACCAAAACTAATTTTTATGCCCAAAAACGTTTTGTAAACCTGATTTTAATGATGAAACTGCTTCAAAATCACCAAAACAACAATAAAGTTTGAAACTTGATGATCCAAAGAAATTTTCATCCTTACGCGTAGGAAGGTACACGTTTCAAAACCAAGGTTAAAAAACTAATCTAAACACGTAAAGTTTGAAACTTTTTGCTAAAAACTGAAACTTTAACACTAAATAAACCTTAAACCACAAGAATCTTGAGTTTACAAGTGTAAAAAATAAAGCTTTTATGCGTATGAAAGATGTATAGCGTTAAACCCACGCGTATAGAACCAAACTTTAAAAACAAAAGTATTTCACCCAACTAGATGGCGATTGATACCGCTGTTAGGTCACCATAATATAACACAAGGATCAATATGTAAGAAATATAGGCAGAGATGATCGGATGAACACAATACACACGTATGAATGATAAAAGCTTATGCGTAGATTATGTAGAGTGAACAACCAACCTTCAAGTGAAGGTTTACAAGTCTATTTATAGGGGAAGGGAGCTAGGGCAACATATCTAGTCCCTTCCTTTCTTATTGGGCTTTTGCATAGGCTCATGGGCTTTCTACATGAGCCTTGCCATAATTACTAACATAAAAGCCTAATTACGCAACCTATTACATATTAATGACTAACACTTGAAATACAAGTTAGGAGTGATTCCAACATCTTCATAAAGTCCCTCATCACGAGATTGATCTTTGGCTTCAAGTCCAAATCTTTTACGATCGTGTCAATCCCTCCACTCGACAAACCATTGATAATGCCACCGGTGGAAGGCTGAGTAACCTCAATGTTGAAACATGTTGGGAGGTAATCGAGGAGTTAGCACAATATGAAGAAGAAGAGTGGGAGGATCCGGTACTCCCTGAAGAAATTAGTTCAAATGACCAAGAACGACTATTCAGAAGTATAGAGGCACAAGTGAATGAGTTGATGGAAATGGCCACACATGATCATAAACAAAAATCTCGTGAGCATGTGGACATGGTCAAGGAGTTTTTGCTTTCAAGAAAATCGTGACAAGATGAATTCGAGGACATAATGTTGACATTCGTCAACAACCAAGAGAAAGAAATACAACGCCTCGAAGCTCACATGAGAAAAACCCATGACACTTTCTTGGAACTAGCTGACAACTTCATGATGAAACTCCGTGAAGAAATCGCAAAGAATAATATACCTAGAAAGATCGAAAAGGTATACGCAATACTGGAGCTCGTAAGTATAATTCCTGAACCCTCTTTAATGCCAACTCACGAGACAATCCCTCTCAAAGACCCACAATGTGGCAAAAGCTCGTGCCTCAATACTCCTTGTGTAAAAAATTTATTTCCTAGAGACATTTTCATTGGAAGGGTGCAAGTTTCACTTCCCAACTTCCATAACATAAGGAAAAATTCTTTTAGGTTTAAACCGGGTTTATTAGGACAAGATGGATCCTTAACCAAGAATCTCTTAAAGTTAATAGAAGATGATCCCTTTCTAGGAGAAAGACTTGATTTACCCGCTACACCAATTGAATTAGGTAAGGTTAGTATGATAGGAGCACACTCTTTTAGGCATATAAATTACCCATCACCTTCTACTCACGTGGCATATTTCCACCCTAAGGGTGTGTATCGCTACTATCACCCACACTTAAACTTAAGTGTAGGGAAAACTTCCCCTTTATTCGTTAAATAAGGGTAGAGCCAAGCTCGTGACTCGAACAAAAACAAGCGCTTCTTGGGAGGCAACCCATGTTTATTTGTTTGAATGATTTTTTTTTTAATTTTTATTTGTGTGTTTATATATCTTTTTCATTATTGTTTATTCTCATGTTAGACTTTGTGAAAGTGCTTTATTTTGTTTTTTAACTTCGTCTTAATTGCATATAAAAGTATTTTACAAAAAAGATAAGTGTAGGGAAGATCACATATGTTTTTAAGAACATTAACATGAGATTAACAATGATTGAAATTGTATATATATGTGTGTTTGTTAGAGTCAAATGCTTGTATCGAGTCATAATGGATGTTTTGCAGGAATTTTTTCAGGTTTTAATGAGGTAATTTTTTCAGAATTTTTCCAGAAAACGTACCAGACCCTTTCTGTCAGGACAACCTGACGGCGTCGGGATTAAAACCCGACGGCGTCAGGCTATGTAGAAACAGATTACTCAGTTTTTCATTTTCTGTGCAACTTATAAATTTTTGGAAATTCCCAGGTCTTAATTTTCCAGAAAAAGTGCAAACATCTATTCCACAAGCATTATATCTTACTTTCTCTCTACTGTAGTTGTGTGTCATATATAGTTTTACCGCCGATTTTATGTAAAGGTTTCGTTTGTTTTCTTATAAGTGTGCAAGTTATATTGAGCAAGAAGAAGAAACACATATTGGATGAAGCTCATTACTCATGCATTCTTCTTGGAAGAGGATTTAACCGCAACATCACACGTATCCTACCGAGCTAATCAGAGAAGTACTAGTTTCTTTTCCTTACCTTCCTTTATCATAACTTTGATGCTTTCGGGGAACACTGGGGACAATGTTCAGTTTAAGTATAGGGAGGGAGATTAAAACGGGAACTTAGAAACTATTCACTCACTTGATCATTTGTCTTGTCCTTGGTAATTTATGTAATAAACTATGAGAAATATTGGTTAGGGAAATTTTAGCACCAAATTAAAAATTTTGTATGGCATTTACAAGCTAAACTTTAGTCTTAATAAAGCATCTCATGGATGAGAATTATATGACTAGCACAAAAACCGTTTACCACTCAAATTCCACCCCAAAATGTGAGGTTCGCCCCTATATCTTTAGGAATAAAAACATTCTTCTTTAATGCTTAGTGAGTGTACCGGTAGTATAATAGATTCTAGAACTTGTTTTGTGATGCATTCCGAGATCGCTAGTGAGACTACACTTGTGTAGTTAGGAGTAACTAAATGATATGAGGCATTAGGATAACCTTTGTTTGAAACCTGTATTATAATTACATCTTCCACAACGGTTGAGTAATTACCCCACACCCTTGCGATGTACACATCTTTAGTACACGATACCCCTAGTTAACCCCTCAGAGCCTATCATTTTCGCGGTTCTCGTGATGTTTCGGTTTTCCGAAATATCAATGAAGAGCATTGTTTACAATCTACCCCCAAATGTACACCCAAATCGCCTTAGCCTACCTTGTATGCACTCATCTTTAGTGCATTATTGTTATCATTGCTAAAACCTTAGTTCAAATATCTAGTTACTTGCATGGTTGCTAAGTCAAGTCATATCTTTTGTACAAAGTTTTGGAACGACTGGGACTCATGGGTAAAAAGTAATATTTTATGGAGTAACGGGAAAGAACGATAAATTCAAATTCCCTTTGTCTACGTAATTAAATACTTCAAATGTTTTGATCTTTTCAAATCGGGTCAATTAGTGTTAGAGAAATAAAAACTCAAGTGTAGGGATGCTCCTATAAATCCCTTATATTTTGATGTTATCGTAGAGGATGATAGAGTAAAAAGGTATAAAAAAAAAATCGAAAAAAGAGAGTGTCCAATTAATATATATAGTTGTTCCTAGGTGCTTATGCCAAAGCGGTGGAGGTTTGATCCATTCTCAAGCTTATAGTAATCTATGTACTATGCCAGGTAATGAGTGTTTATCTTCCATTTCCATTCATATTATATTTCATATAAACCCGAGAAAAAGAGACAATCCAAACACCACTTGTAAGGTGCTATTATATAATTTCAGTGCTTGTTATGACTATTTTGGTGCTTTTACTTGTTATAGACTATTTTAAACCAATGATTCATGCCCCCTAACTTATAAATTGATTGGTCAAAAGCACATTTGCTTGAGAACAAGCAAATACCAAGTGTAGGGATATTTGATAAGGATTTAAAACGTACGCTTTTAGGGGGTCATTTAAGCCCTATTTCGACACATTTTATATCCGTTACTGCTTAATTTCGTTCCTTTTTATTTTTTAGGTCTTTTGGAAGCAAAATGCTGGAATGAAGCACATTTGGACGAAAAGGAGAAAATACATGAAGAAAATGGCAAAGTCAAGATCGAAGCCACTCAAGACTGATCAGCGAAACCTGACGGCGTCCCATCCAAAGGGCGACGCCGTCCCTCTATGAAGACTTGATCGAAACATGCACGCGACGGCTTAGTGAAATTCCTGGTTGTAAAGCCTGATGGCATCACGCTTTAAATATGGAGGGCGCCACTCACAGTTTTCACTCCAGACGGCCCAAATCTAGAATCAAGACGACCTCTCAACTAAAGAATGACGGCGTCACAACTCTCAAGTGACGTCGTCCCATCATGACTTGGCCCAAGCGAAACGCTAATGACGGCGACCTGACGGCGTCGCATGCAAAAGGCGACGCCGTCGCGATTGTAAATCTATATATAGAATTCAATTTTTCTGTATTTGAGGAGGTAGATTTTTGGAGAGCAAACCCTAACTCAGTTGTAGTCCGACTTGGACAATATTCTAGGGTCCCATACCTTATTTTACACATCAAGATAAGTTTTTTAATCTAATTTATCATTATGTCTACCCCATGTTCGATTGATTGTGTGTATGCTTGCTTGTCTATCATGTCTAGCTAAATTACTCGTGTGTTTGCTAGATCTATGAAACCTAGTTATTGATTGTTGTTAGGTTGTTTCTTGTCTTAATTGAAATTGGCTTAGAAGTGCATCTAGGCTATCGTTGTGTTTAATGCTTGAGTATGCTTAATGATGATATGGTGCATGGATGAAATAGCTTAGGTTTGTCGATTCCGTGAATCATATACGAGAGATAACCTCATAGAACTAGGGAATACACACACCCTACGACTTTTAGGAATACAAAGCGTTAAGATAAAGGACGTGACAACTCAACCAACCAATAAAAGATAACTAGGGAGTAATGGTATCTAATTGAACACATCTTTAATTATCATACGAGCATACCTTAATTAAACATAGTTATCTTTAGTAATTAGATAATTAGTTAAAGTAGGGTAATCGGTAGAAGTACCACCCCCAACCAATTGCCCCGAGATTTTACCTTAGCTTTCTAAAAAACCAATAAAAAGATAAAAAAAAGAATCATCCTCAACCCCACCTTCTCGTCATATATTTCTTACTATCATTCCTATTCCCCTAGAGAACGATATCAATCCCCGAGGCTTACCCCATACTACACTACAACGATTAGGTTCACTGCCTAGGAGGTTGAAAAACTTGCTCTTAGAAAAGGAGGTTTTCTCGACCCCAAACGTCTTTCTGCGCACATCAAAGCCTATTTTCATCCTACAAGGCTTATGACGGAGGTAAGGTAACATTCGATAATGGCAAAAGCAAGATCATTGGCAAAGGTACGATCTCGCATAACTCTCTAACCATTAACAAAGTTTTTCATGTAGATAATCTAGGTTTTAACTTATTAAGTATTAGTCAAATAGTAGATAAAAAGTGTGAAGTTATATTTAGTAAAACTGGAAGTAAAATACTTAAAGACGAGATTACCATAGGAAAAGGGGCTAGGAGAAATGGTCATTTTATAATGAAAATTGGTAACTTTCCTAAAGATAATCTTTGTCTAACTTCGATAGATGATACTTCAAACCTATGGCATCAAAGATTAGGTCACGCCAATATGCGACTTATTCAATCGCTATCATCTAAAGAGCTTGTTAGAAACTTACCAAAACTAAAATATGAGCAACATTTTTGTGATGCTTGTAGTATAGGAAAACAAGTCTATGCAAGTCATAAAGCTAAAAACATGGTTTCAACTACTAAGTGTCAAAATCTTTTACACGTGGATGTATTTGGTCCTTCGGCTATTCAAAGTTACGGAGGAAACTTCTATACTTTAGTAATAGTTAATGACTACTCAAGGTATACATGGACTCGATTTTTGAAAAACAAAACTGAAGCTTTTGATTATTTTGAAATATTAAGTAAGAAAATTAAAAAAACAACAAGGTTCTCCAATTGTGTCAATCCGTACGGATTATAGTCGGGAGTTTGATAACAAACAACAATTTGGAGCTTTTTGTGACGCTAATGGTATTACTCATATTTTTCGGCTCCACGTACTCCGCAATTAAACGGGGTAGTAGAATGTAAGAATCGTACTCTACAAGAAATGAGTCGAACCATGCTAAATGAACAATCAATTCCTCAAAAAGTTTGGTGTAATGCCGTCGACACATCTACACACATCTTAAATAGAATCTTAATTAGAACTTTCCTAGGTATGACTCCGTATGAGTTATTTAAAAGTAAAAAGCCGCCGCTAGATTACTTTAAAGTCTTTGGAAGCAAGTACTTCAATTTAAACACCAAAGATTACCTAAACAAATTTGATCCTAGGTCCAATGAAGGCGTTTTCTTAGGATACTCACCAAATAGTAACGCTTACGTAATTCTAAACAAATAAACCATAAAAATAGAAGAGTCTCTAAATGTCAAGTTCGAAGAAAGTCCTCCTCCTAAATCCCAACCTCTCGTAGATGATGATATAATCGAAAGTCAAATTCTTGATAACCAAATTAAGAAAATAAAAGACAAGGAAGATGAACTATTAAATAAAGAAATTGTCAACACTAAGGAATCTAAAAATCATCCTTTAGAAATAGTCATAGAAAAACTAAATGAAAGAAATTTACGTTCTCAAGCTCAAAACCAAAGTAATCTTTTTCGTTTTGTGTCTTCTATAGAACCCAAAAATGTTAATGAGGCTATTAAAGACGAAATTTGGATAATTGCAATGCAAGAAGAATTAAATCAATTTGTCTCTAATGATGTTTGGAACCTTGTTCCACCTCCTAAAAATCAAACCATAATTGGTACTAAATGGGTTTTCAAAAACAAACTAGATGAAAATGGGATAGTAACTCATAACAAATCTAGACTTGTTACACAAGGGTATAACCAACAAGAAGGAATAGATTTTGATGAAACATATGCTCTCGTATCTAGATTCGAATCTATAAGAATCCTACTAGCTTATGCTTGTGCTAAAGATATCAAGTTGTATCAAATGGATGTTAAAAGTGCTTTTCTAAATGGGTTCATAAATGAAGAAGTGTACGTGTCACAACCTCCTAGATTAATAGATTTTGAAAGACCAGAATATGTATACAAACTTAACAAAGCTCGCTATGGTCTTAAACAAGCTCCTAAAGCTTGGTACGATATACTTAAAACATTTATTGTAGATAATAAATATACAATGAGATTAGTAGATAACACTTTATTCACCAAGAAAAGTAAATCACATATTATCATCGATCAAATATACATGGACGGTATTATATTCGGATTTACTTGTCAAGAATTATGCGATGATTTTTCTAAAATCATGCACGACAAGAGAGAGAATTAAACTTCTTTCTCGGTCTATAAATCAAACAATTAGAAGATGGTATCTTCTTTAACCAATCTAAGTATATTAAAGAAATGTTAAAGAAATTTGGACTAGAAGATTCTAAATCAATTAAAACACCAATGTCATCCGACACTAAACTTACCAAAGACGAAGACATTGAATCCGTTGATAACACCAAATACCGTGGTATGATTTTACTTTATCTTACGACTAGTCGACTGGATATCATGTTTAGTGTGTGTTTATGTGCTCGTTTTCAAGAAGATCCTAAATCTTCTCATCTTGAAGCCGTAAAAAGAATCTTTAGGTACATAAAAGGTACAACTCAATTGGGTTTATGGTATCCTAAAGGGATGGGGGTGGAAACTATTGTATATGCAGATTCTGATCATGCAGGTAATTATGTTGATCACAAAATTACAAGTGGTGTTTGTACATTTTATGTGATGTGGCTTAACATCTTGGTTTTCTAAGAAGCAAACCACACTAGCTATCTCTACTACCAAAGCAGAATATGTATCCGCAGGAAGAGCATGCCAACAAGCACTATGGATGAAATAAGCTCTTGTTGACTACGACATCCGTCTAAGTGATATTGCCATCCTCTGCGACAACAAAGGCGCCATTGATCTTAGCAAGAATCCAGTTTTGCATCCTCGAACCAAACATATAGAAATACGCCACCACTTCCTAAGAGATAATATTCAAAAAGAGAACATTTCAATCGAGAAAGTCTCATCCGAAGACAACATCGATGTTCTCACCAAGCCATTGAAGTGTGAACCATTCAACATACTAATATTAGGACTAGGTCTTATGGAATAATTGTAGTAAACTATCTTCTAACTCTTCTTTCTACAAGGTATGCATTTGTAATTCTTCTTCTGAGTCTAGGATCTCTATTACACACAAATCACAAACATTAAAATCTATGGGGATTTATGTTCAAACTTACACAAATAAATATTTTTTTAGAAATTGCATCTAATCTATAACAAATCAATTTTTCCAAATCTACATCCCTTACTTCAAAATCAAAATTCTCACATTTAAGACACTCATATCTTTCCTACATAATTAATACAAAGTAAAAACTTTTCTCATGCATCATCTCATATGTCTCTTGAATGCTAAAGGGAATACATAACCAATATGTATTTTCGGGTACATTCAAATCTAGCTACATAGAACTAAAGAGTGTTTGGGTTATCTCACGTATATATGTATGTATTTTACACTTCTATCTTTATTTTTCTTCCAGAGTCGAGATAACCGCAACTCCACATAGTTTACATATAGGCATACACTAGGTACTATTGGTTTTATATGTAAAATCAGCTTCTTACTACACCAAATACCCGGATCCCTGCGTTTAGGCAGGCCGGATCCCTTCTAAGATGGATCTGGGAGATCCGGTAGCACAGAAGAGATTTTTACTCTTCTTTTCTAACTTGAATTTTTTTACTTTACTACGTTCTCTTTAATATTGACTGATTTTAAGACTTAGTGCTTAACCTATTAGGATTACATGCATTCAATTCATATCTAGTCATTAGATTATGACTTATTTTGTAGTTTTAACATTCATTACAATGCATGATTTCTCTTTATAAATAAGGTCCTAAAATGCTTGCATCTTCATCACCTTCACCCTCTCAAAATCTCAGTTTATTAACAATCATGGCACCCAAACGAGTTCAAACTACTCAAAAATCCTCTCAAACCCGTGAAAATCTTGTTTTTGACATCAACACTCTCCAAAACATCACCAATATCAATAAAAATCACATCCAAGAAACAAATCATGCTCAAATCTCAATTTCATACCATCCTCCATTATTACACCACCTAAAACAAGAAAAACTGCTCGGATTAGCGTTAGACCTTGTTGTTTTGTCAATCCACTATCTTCTTCCAACAACTCATCACCACCTAGCACCTTTTCATTACCAAATAACAACAACATAGCACCTCCACCAGCTCCTCAAAACTCACCACCTAGTTCTCCCATAACAACTCAAGTCAATTCAACCATTACTCTAATAATAACCACCTTAGAGGAACTTCTTAAGACTCTAAAAACTACTCCACTACCTTTATCTACTCCACCCCCACTCCAACTCAAACATCTAAATTAACACCACCACTCCTATCTAGCATCAACCCAAAAGAGTTAGGTTACTCCACACCTCCAACCTCTCCAAATCCTTTCTTTAATGATCTTGAAGATAATCCACCTAGGAGTGTTAATCCACCACTCTCAATACGCGACATCATGGATGTTGATACCTCTTTACAAACCATTCCATCATCACTTTCGCAACCATATGAACCCTCTTGGATTAATGATCCTTTACCTCCAATTCCACATTATCTATTTTGGGACCATTGTGAATGTTCTAGGCAAGTCGCTCTTAAAATTAGGGATGAGATGCGTTTCATCCTTAACCATATCTTAGACCGCATTAGCATCATCACCCACCGAAGCTTCAACCTCTAATGGATATGCAAGCATCACATATATATATATATATATATATATATATATATATATATATATAGAATCTAGGTCAAATAAGATCAAACTTAAAGTTGTAAAAATAGGATCCAACTAAAATTTTACAAGTGACACTTTCCTTACAACAAAAATAAATTTTTTATTAATTACAACTAAAATTGTTAAAGTTTCGATAGTTTTCTTTTTAAATTTTACGAAACCTTAGTGATACACTTTGATTAGAAGTATAATGTGTATCAGGTTTTGGTATGTGTATCAGGTTTTAGAATGTTTATTAGTGTAATGTGTATCACTAATCTAAACTCATGTATCATTTGGTTATTAGTTGCTAAAATGTTAATTTGTATTAATATATTAATTTTTTGTGTATTATTTCTAAAATTATTATTTATAAATGTTTTAGTCATTTTTTAGACTAGATCTATTTTTTACAACTTTAAGTTTGATCTCACATTAACTCTCCCTTATACATATATATATATATATATATATATATATATATATATATATATATGTATATATATATATATATATATATATGTATATATATATATATATGTATATATATATGTATATATATGTATATATATATATATATATATATATATACATATATATACATATATATATATACATATATATATATATATACATATATATATATATATATATATATATATATATATATATATATATATATATATATATATCAGGATGTGTATGATGTCATTATTTACACGTAATGCCACGTCAATGCCAGCTCAATGGCACATAATTTCACCTAGGCAAGTTTAGTTTGGGTGCCACATATGCATGTTAAATTATAATTCAAAAAATGTGCGCAAGTGAGGTTTGAACCTGCATCTGTTTGATACACTTTAAATGCCTCAAGTAATGAAATCAACTAGGCTAATTAATCTTTTGGTTACATACTTCAAATCATAATCGCGTCTATGTTTCTTACCACCACACGAAAAGTTAAAACTAAACTTTTGGAAATTGATAATGAACTTTTGAGAGTAATAACACGAATAATCCATGAAAACTACGACACATTATCTTTTATCGACTTCTTTACTATATGAGCCGTATTTTAAGATAATCATATACGCATTAGGTTGCGTCATTTCTATTCTATCATACTCATCGTACCTTCTTCTGGATGCTATTGGAGGTTAGTTTTAGATGCCAGTCGTGTTAGTTGTAAATAGTGCATTGCCGTGGCTAAGGTGAGTTTCATAGCCCCTCTTTTCAAAGGTTTTCATAACTACTTTGGGGGAGAATACATGCTGCTTTTAACTAACCATAATTGGATATGTGAAAATTATGTGAGAATAACTGTTGTTTGGAATATTTGATTTCTTGATTGAAAACTTATGTGTTTATATGAGTGCAAACTATTTCTTGGACATGTCACTACTGTTTTGAATTGCTAATGCGTTGACTAGGAAAGGTTAGACATGCGACAGTCGTTGAATTAGACTAGGGTAGAATTCATATGCTATAACGCGATGCCTAGCTAAGAATAGACATCTGTATCCGACCTAGACCAAGGTGGCATGTGTTCTAGGCCTTGCTACGACTGTGCTGGCTAGAGTTGCTTGGGGCTCTGCTGTGATCTCGATTGTGTTGTTGGATTATTGTTGGATTGATTGTTGATTGGAATGTTTATTATATATCTGCCTTAGTCGCACATAGCAATTAAACTTTATCAGATCCACTACTATTTTGTAACTAAACTCTATGAACTCACCAGCGTAAGCTGACCTTTTTAGCATGTGCTCTTAGGTTTAAGGTAATAGCTCACTATTGGAAGACGCTTGGCAATGGGCATGGTCATAGGCTACTCTGATGAATAATCGGGACTGCTTTTATTATCTTTTGGGCTTATTTCCGCAATACTTTTATTAATGTAAACTTAATGTTTTCAGATAATGAATTTTAATCTAAATGAATGGAATAAAAACCATTCTTTGTACCTTATGTTGTGTTACCAAGATAGGAGCACCCAAAGGTTCGTATACTTCCACTGGACCATATTTTGGGGGTGTTACAGATTGGTATCAGAGCCTAGGTTATAGAGAACTAGGTATTTTCAAAACCTAGACTATAACCACTTTTACAAAACTTAGCCCTATGACCGCTACGTGCCTGCCTGCCAAGATGATGCCTCGCGTATGACTTGTTTAAGGATGTAGATGATTGAGAACACATTAGACGAATTGACTGATGAGTTAATTGATGAGATATTTATGGCTTATTTGATGAATTATTTGATGGGGCACTTGTTGAATGTGTGCTCTGTTAGTAGATGATTTAAGTCTGTCTATTTTAGCAGTTCACTATAAGTATGTCCTCATGCTTATGCACGCATAGTAAGCATATCCTCATGCTTACACATGCACTATGCCTTTCACAGAGTTACCCAATTTCTTGTGTAATCTCATCACTCAATTTAGAGCTCGCACACTTGTAGTAGCCTTGGGAATGAATTGGGATGTAGAGGACATGGTGCTAGTGAAACTAAGTTGAGTATATCAAAATTCATTAAACCTTGGGTGAATATAGACTGATCACCTATATTCAGCCAGGGACAGTGGGACATGGACTGATCACCTATGTCCGACTCAGAGGTGAATTTTGCGATACTGGGAGTAGTTATAACAAAATTATATCTGGGACAGAGTTTGGTTTTAGGATTGATGAGCTTTAGGTGGACACACACACACTAAATATCATGAAAGCCTGCACTCACACTGGCATCGCAACACCTCACGAACCGTAATGCTTCTAGCGTCGCTATGCGTCTCTACCTATATGGAATTCCTGTGTGTCGCCATCGAGCATAGTCCACCTTGAGTCGGGTTAGACCCGATTGGCATTGTTTAAATTCGAGTTGCTTATCGTCATAAGCCTCGTCGATCTTATTGGAGCGTTTGGATTTGTTTTGGGCTATTTTTGGAATTTGTTTTGATTTTTTTTTCAGATTTTTTAATGGACCTCGTTCCAAGTTTTGACTCATCATTTGATTTCGAATCATCATTAGACTTCGAACCGTCATTCGATACCTAATCGTCATTCGGCCTTGAATCGTCATTCGGCCTCGTTTCGTTAGTAATCTTGTTGGAATTATCATTCCACCTCGTTTCATTAGTAATCTTGTTGGAATTGTCGTTCGGCCTCGTTTCGTTAGAAATCTTGTTGGAATTATTATTCCGCCTCGTTTCATTAGTAATCTTGTTGGAATTGTCATTCCGCCTCGTTTCGTTAGTAATCATGTTGGAATCGTCATTCGATCTCGAATCATCATTCGACCTCAAATTGTCATTCAACCTTGCTTCGTTGGTAATCCTGTTACCGACACTCCTACCTCGAGCCTCGTCTCGTATTGATTATTGTTAAATCTTCCGAAACATTACCGTTCGCTTGATGTTGATTCAAACAACGTTATCTAGTCGACATTGTTCATTTCCTAAACCAATAATGTTTTGTCGACGTTGCTTCATCAACAGCTTTCAGTTAAGGTTGTACCTTACATGTTGTTGGTGTTGTACCTTATCCTCTATTTAGGTATCCCTATCGATAACGTTCTAACGATCTGTTTTATCGAAGTTGTTCACCGAGGTTATCCTGCTGATGTTGTTCCATCGATGTTGCTCTAACAACATTGAACTCTCGACGTTGTTTTATCAATGATAGTCTGATGATGTCATACTCCGATTTCTGTACTACCTACGCTGTCCTATCGGTGTTGTACCTTACCCTTCATCGATGCAAAATTCTTTAGTATACCTACATAGAGCCGTTGATGTTTACGTGTATTTAGGATTTGATTTGATATCGATTGGCAGTCGAATCTCTTTTGGAAATTAGGACTTTGGATTCGAATATTATACCTTTATGCGTTAAGTACTAAGTGCACTAATGAGTCAATCGATTGATTGTTGTTAGTAACTAATACTCTCTTTCTGAGTCGTACTTTCCGCCTCTAACCTAAATATCGTGTTGATTCAACCGACTGATTGCTAGTACCAATCAACACTTTCTAACAGAGTTGTACTCCGAACTTCCTAGACTTCCCGTCCAGTAGAGATTCCGCGCCCAACGGAAGTCTGTAAATCCTAATGAGTAACCTGAACCGCGTTCCTTGGGACAACCCTCCTAATCTTTCTCTCGTCCTTCGAGAAATACCTGCTAACCTTACTACCCTCTTACGATCGATAAGCTAAGTCGTAGATGAAACCTTGAAAGTAGATCCCGCGCCTTTACCTGAGTGGTTGTTGGTAATCCTACCCAACCTATTCACCTCCCGTTAATCAGTAAGATGGAAAGTATGGACGACCTTGCTCGTCTCTCCCCTATAGTTATAGCAGTACTAGAGAATCCCTCTATCTTCTTTTAAGGAGGTGAGAGAGTACTCATTTCTCTCCCTCTGGTTGAGTGGCTTCGCTCCTATGAGTTGGTCCTCACTTCCGAGCTCTAGCTCCTTACTTTATTCTCACAGTAGAAATCCAATCGAAAGGTGAACCTCCCCTTGGTCCGCTTTCTCTATTTGAGATTTATCTGTTCGTACACATTTGATCCACCTTCGACTTCTTCCGATCCTATTTAAGGAGGAAGTGCGATCAGAAGTCTGGGGTTAAGCAAATAGATTTCTTTATACGTAAAGGATATCGTGTGCATCAGGAAATGTTAATTTCTATCCTTTTAGATCGTGGCAATCTCCATACACCCACGTTTCTTCTACCACTTCCTAGAGTTGAGAGAACGAATCTGGATATGCTTACCGTGTATCATCTCCAGACTGATGGCCGAAGTGAAGAAACTATCCGAGCATTTGTAGACACGTCGCGTGCCTATCGAGTTTGGAAATGGTTGGGATAGACACCTTCAGTTGGCCAAATTCTCTTATAGACATCTATCGAGTTTGGCAATGGCTGGGATAGACACTTTCCATTGGCCAAAATCTCCTATAACCCTACCTATCGCGTTAGTACCTCAAAGGCACCATAAGAGACCCTCTATGGTTATAAGTGCCGATCCCGATTGTTGGGTAGAAATGGAGATACCCAACTTACCGACCCTAAACCTATTCAAGAAGCTGTCGAGGAGATTGTTCGAAGGCGAGATGGATATGTAAGCTGCTCGCAAATCATTAGGAGATACAGACAACGTAAATCTCTTGAATCCCCGGATATGGCCTAGATTAAGCTTAAAGATTCACCATGAGAATGTGTGAAGCGTTTAGTAAACGTGAAAGCTTAATCCTGGCTAAATCAATCTTTTCAAAATCCTTGCTGGAGTTAGACCAGTAGCTCAGAGCTTTGAGCTACCGTCAAGACTCAGCAATATTCCCGTCATTTCATGCGTAGTGTGAAGAAATGACTCACGAATGAGGCAGTGGTTATCCCTCTGGGAAATTCAAATCTTTGAGCGTTTAAACTTTGTTGAACTATCGAAATCGTAAACCATTAAGTCATATGACTTTAGTAAAGTCGCATCCCTATCATTGAAGTTCATCGAAACTCTCGAAAAGATCCTAAATTCAGGGTAGGGAACGTGAAGATGAATCCTCGTGCGTATACACTTACCTCTTCTAGACCTTAATGCGTAACTTGAATTGAATCACGAGGACGCGATTCCTTTTAAGGATGTGAGGCTGTGACAACCCGTAATTTCCTCGATGCGCCGTAAATGGAACGACAATTAGAGTGATCTTTCCCTCTAACTTGAGATACGAGTCGTATTAAGATCATTTTTATTGGAAATGTTATTCTGAGAACGTTGGCATAATTCCTGAGTCATGAATCCACCGTTTACTAGTCCAAACGAGTCCCGAATCTAATTTTACAAAAGATTAAGAAAGTTACATAAAGAGTTCCCTGCAATAGTTACCCTGCCGCCCTTATAGTTTCACTTGTACATGTTTGGACCCTCTTGGGAGTATATATATCCCTAACCACTCACACTCCCTCATTTTACCCTTTCATTTTCTGTCTCTTGAAATACACACATAACTCTCTTACCTCTCACTCGAAAATCCGACCACCGCCTTCATAGGGTTCCGGCGCCGTCCGACCAACTTTCGGCCACCTCCTCTTATTACACCGCCCCTCATAAATGATAGATCGGGTCTTTGTGACTCCATTTATGTAACACACGCACCTTCAAACTCGCTCACGCGTTCTAGATCTAGCTTTTTAAGTTTCAAATATTAGGGTTTCATTGTTAAACGTTTTCAAAGGTTCAAGCTTGGTTGGTTACGTGTTGTACTCGTACGAGACACCAACAACACGCCCCCAAAGCCTCTCGTCTACTTCTTGTCCTCTCGGTAAAAAGAAAACTATTATATATTTTGTTATGTTTTGACCAATATTATATATTGTTCGTGTTTTTATTTTCGTGGATGGATACAAGCGTAAATCGGGTTAAAACTGTTTTGAGAAATAGTTAATACATCTTATAAAACGTCCTTGTTTAAGCTTCGTGTGGTAAAAGAGTTCCTGAAAAGGTGTTCGTTTGTAATGGAATCGGGTTTGATGACCCATGGCTGTTGTTTGATTTGGATGTGCAAGCGGGTTGAGTCAGACCCTATTGGGTCGGGTCAGACCCGATTGAACTAGGGTCAAATTGGTGTTTGTTGTTGTTTGTTACTGAGTCAACCCGGGTGAGTCGACTCAGTGAGTCAGGTCAACCCAGTGGACGGGTCTAATGACCCATGGTTGTATGTGTTGGATCAGTTAGAGTACAAGTTGGTTTGGGGTGAGATTGATAATATTATTGTTATTGTCAAGTTTGTGTTCGGGTATAGTTTTGGAGTTGGATTCAGAAATGGGTTGGTGTTTAGTTAACCATGAGCTTAATAAGCCCGTTGGAGTCGAGCCGTGACTCATGGGAGTCACAACGACATTTATCTATTTTAGTTACACTTAGTCGGGTTATATTTTATTTGAGTCGTATAAGTAGTAATTTGTTATCGATATGGGGTTAGAAAAGCATGATTAAATTGGTGAGTTAAAACGAGATAAATTTGCACTAATAATACTTATCAGTTAACGGATTAACGTGATACTATTTGGTTAACTTGTAATAAGTCTATGGACTAATTGGAAATATGTAACGAGCTAATTATATGGGACGATAGCGGAATAAATTTATCGGGGTAAACGATATTAGACTCGAGCGAATAATGAACAAAATTATGTATAAAGTCGTGTAATAAACACTAAGAACTAATACGTGATTAATAATTGATATCGGATATTTTGTATACGTTATAACTTACAAGGTTCAACTACGGTTTATAAATTAGAAGTAACATTTGACACACGAGTTATATTGGTTATAAGTTGTATCATATTAAACGTTTTGGACTAACCGAGTACAATATATTAGATTCGACATGAGTATAATATATTTGATTTGCGACGAGCCTAAATGTTCAATTGTTACATATTAACTAATAACAATATATCTAGCTATATATTGTTGACATATACGGTTTTATTTAATTATAAACCCTTAGTAAATAACATAGTGACACGTATTTTATAAATACAAGTTAATTCTATAAACTTTTTGGGAAAATGTTATTTTGATAAGACAAACTATTAAAGTCGTAATTGTTTGGGAACGTTGTATAAACGAATGCGTCATATGAAATATTACTTAATATACCTTATATGAAGTACTTTATCATAAACTTGTCTATGTACGAGTAACGATTGTGAAACCTTTATTAATTAAGCGATAAATGGAAACTTATCTTTTATTATAGACATGTACGTCTGGGATTATGGGGAAACTACTAAAAGTTAACCTATTTATATTACATAAATAGTCGTCGTCATTTCCTAGTCTTCTTTGACTAGCTTGAGTATTGTCAGTATTTCTTGACTTTGTTGATGTCTTTTCCTTTTGGCATGCATTCTAATTAGTATGTCTCGACTATGTCGACGTCTTCTCCTCTTTCGCGTGAGTTGTATATCGCGTCTATGTTTCTTACCACCACACGAAACGTTAAAACTAAACTTTTGGAAATTAATAATGAACTTTTGAGAGTAATAACATGAATAATCCACGAAAACTACGACACATATCTTTTATCGACTTCTTTACTATATGAGCCGTATTTTAAGATAATCGTATACGCATTAGGTTGCGTCGTTTCTAGTCTATCATATTCGTCGTACCTTCTTATAGATGCTATTGGAGGTTAGCTTTAGATGCCAGTCGTGTTAGTTATGAATAGTGCATTGTCGTGGCTAAGGTGAGTTTCATAGCCCCTCTTTTCAAAGGTTTTCATAACTACTTTGGGGGAGAATACATGCTGCTTGTAACCAACCATAATTGGATATGTGAACATTATGTGAGAATAACTGTTGTTTGGAATATTTGATTTGTTGATTGAAACCTTATGTGTTTATTTGAGTGCAAACTATTTCTTGGACCTGTCATTACCCTTTTGAATTGCTAATGTGTTGACTAGGAAAGGTTAGAAATGCGACAGTCGTTGACTTAGACTAGGGTAGCATTCCTATGCTATAACGAGATGCCTAGCTAAGAATAGACATTTGTATCTAACCTAGACCATGGTAGCATGTGTTCTAGGCCTTGCTACGACTGTGCTGGCTAGAGTTGCTTGGGGCCCTGCTGAGATCTCGATTGTGTTGTTGGATTATTGTTGGATTGATTGTTGATTGTAATGTTTATTATATATTTGTTTTAGTCGCACATAGCAATTAAACTTTATCAGGTCTACTACTATTTTGTAACTAAACTCTATGAACTCACCAGCGTAAGCTGACCTTTTTAGCATGTGCTCTCAGGTTTAAGGCGATAGCTCACTATTGGAAGAAGCTTGGCAAGGGGCATAATCATAGGCGACTCTAATGAATAATCGGGACCGCTTTAATTATCTTTTAGGCCTATTTCCGCAATACTTTCATCAATGTAAACTTAAAGTTTTCAAATAATGAATTTTAATCTAAATGAATGGAATAAAAACCATTCTTTATACCTTATGTTGTGATACCAAGATAGTAGCACCCAAAGGTTTGTATGCTTCCACTGGACCATTTTTTTGGGGGTGTTACAGGCGAGTACAATAGTATCTCCACCAAATACTCTATTATCCTTAAGCTACAACTCATGCGATAAACACAACGAATGGCCTAAGTGCACTCTTAAGCTTTTTTACTATTTAGGATGTTCAAGCTCGCAACAATTAAAAAAGAAGCCATTTTTTCTTACTCTAGCTTCTACCAATTAAGACAAGAGACGACCTAACAATAATTAACAACTAGGTTTCATAGATCTAATCAAACACAAGGATAATTTAGCTACTCATGTTAAACAAGCAAGCATACACACATACAATTGAACATGGGGTAGACATAATGATAATATGGATTAAAAAACTTATCTTATGATGTAAAGAAGGGTATGGGACCCTTAGATACTGTCCAAGTCGAACTACAACTGAATTAGGGTTTTATCTCCAAAGTTCTACCTCTTTTAAAACAGAAAAATCGAATTTTATATATAGATTTACAAGTGTGACGACGTTACCTTTTGCTAGTGACGCCGTCCGGTCGCCGTCATTAGGGTTTCGTTTGGGCCAAGTCATCGTTGTGATGACGTCAGTTGATGTGTGTGACGTCGTCAGTCTTCATGAAGGACGTTGTCTAAGATTGGTTCTTAGGCATCTGGTGTGGAAATCATAAGTGACGCCTTCCAGAGTTTAGGCATGACACTATCAGGTTGTAGAACCAGAATTTTTTTTGAGCCGTCATGTGTATTTTGATTAAAATTTCTATAAAGGGATGTCGCCCTTTGGTTGGGATGCCATCAGGTCTGCGGAGGACCTTTGATCTTGACTTTGCCATTTTCTTTATGTTTTCGCTCCTTTTCGTCAAAATATTCTTCATTCCAGCATTTTGCTTCCAAAAGACCTAAAATGTGAAAAGAACGATTTTAAGTAGTAATAGATATAAAATGTGTTGATTTAGGACTTAAATGACCCCCTAAAGACGTATGTTTTATATCCCTATCAAACTATCAAAGACTAAGACCAAACTTTGAACAACAATAGACCCAAATCCAATCCGATTCCAAGGTAACCCACACACCACCAATTATTACTCTTGAATACAAGATCTTGTGAAAATTTTATGAATAATTTTGATGTGTGGCTTCATTGGGATCGATCAACCATAAAAAGAAAACAAAGTAGCAAGTTTTTAACATGCTTTTGGGACCTCGAGATGAGGAACAACCATTTTGAGCTAAATTCATTCTCAATCCTTGTCATCTCTGTCTCTTTCACATCGTTGAACTTGGGGGAGAAGATGTAGGAGAATGACATATGCCTGGGAAAGAAGAGGGATGTAGTAGCTTCATAGATTTCTAACTATGGAGGCTAGGTTTTGTAGGTTGGAGGCGTGAGGGAAAGAGACAAAGGGAATACGATAAAAATATGAGGGGAGGTGTATCAGGGTAAAGTGATAAGGTTTTATCTGTTTTCTTATTTTAAAGTGTAAACTGTGTACTCCGTGTCCTTTTGAGCTTAGGTGTAATCGCGGTACCACGGTTTGGTATAAACGCGAAAAGTGTAATTCTGGCAACGTTTTATAAAAATTGTATAAAGCAAAATTTTATTGACTCCGAGAATAAATTATAAAATTTAAATTCTTACTGTTGTGGTGTCGGTACTGGTCTGGTGTCAGTTTCCAGAAAAAGCGAGATAACCTCTCGTTTTGGATATACAATGGTCAGTAAGTGTGAAAAAGTGAAAATTTCACTTTTTTTGGTAAAGTTAAATAGTTTTGCAAGCTACCGTATGCTGCAGTGTATGGATTAACTTCCCGAAACAGTTATGTAAGCTCACGTATGCTTAGCTTAATGGTTAAGTAATAATAAATTAACATTTATTATTAAAATATTGATTGGAAAATTACCGTATGTGCGGTGTCGTGTTTTCGAAGAAACGAGATGACCTCTTATTTTTGAATTTTAAAATATCAGTAACTGTCAGAAAATAACCGATTTACATTTTCTGATGTAATAAATAATATTATAATAATATGAAAATTTACGGGTTGTTATACAGCTCATTGAGCAACGTCTTATAACGGGTATAGGTCTCTGAGAGACTTTCAGAATCTTTGTCTCTAAAAGTGTTATAATCAAGTTTCAGGTCCACTATCCAGTTTTTCTTGGTATATGAGGGACCCTCAACGCTATGAACCAAGTCAATCCAAGTTTATTTGGCTGTTTTACAGTTAATGACTGATTCCATTATATCGTCAAGGAGACAGGATATAATGATGCTTTTGAGGCGTTGGTCCTGATTGATTACCCTTATCTCACCAGGAGTCCAATGAGCTTTAGGATTGGGTAAACCTTCAGCATTTATAGGGACAAATGGACCGTCATTAATACACTTGATTTGGTATTGTTCCATTCTGGTTAAGTAGCAAAGCATGCGCTTTTTCCAGTTATTGAATTTCACAAATTCCAGTCGGGGAGCAACAGCTGAATAACTTCCTCCCTTTTTGTCGACTAGTTGGGGCACATCACTATCAGCCATGGTAAGATCTTGATTTTAGTAACTTGATACTCTGTAATTAAAAAGTTTTATAAACCAGAGGCTCTGATACCACTTGTTGTTTCCGTTAACTTGGTTAGAATTAACTACAAAGTTAATTTATCCAAACTCCATGACTTAGCAATGTTATGAGAAATTCTTTGTTAAACTATAAACGTAAAGTAAAAGACACAGTTTTTTTTCAACATTTAATTCTATTTGCAATTAACAAAGAATTATACCCAAGTGTTTGCGGAACAACACTTGGGATTAAATGACAAGTATGGTACTTCTCCTCTCTAAACTTAAGCTAAGCTTAAGTACAACTATGTTAACCAACTGAGATATATTCTCAGGGACTTAGTTGTATTTAAAGGAGAGAAAGGTTTTTGTGAATGTCAACGCATTAAGTGCACAAAATTGTCACCCTTTCTACTCCTACTTATGATCCTATTTATACACAATGGTTTACAACCTTTATTGAAAAAGACAAAGATGACCTAAACTAGTTTGGAAAAAATACATGCGTATTTTGTCTCTATTACAATGCCTACTTTAGGAATGGGAAAATGGTGCTTTCTGAGTAGCAGTGATACAACTGCTCTTGGTCTTTAGACTTTTAGGGAAAGTTTGACCTTTGCTTGATAAGGACTCCCCCTTAATCGCTTCAAACTTATCCCGTCTTGTACCGATTTTACTTTAGTCTTTTAGCCTTCAGTCTCTTTAGTATTACTAGTTGTTGAGGAGACTAGGGGTTTAGTGAGTTATTTTCATCACTCGTTGAACCCATCATCTTATTTTTTGGCTCAGGTGTCATTCACCGAGTCCCACCTCACTGAATGGAGAACCTTTCTTCTTAGGCTCGTCCTGAGCATCTTAAAGATGACTCATTGAACAACTGTTCATTCAGTGACTTGCGTATGTTTAAGGTTATTAAACACTTAGGTTTTTATGTTAAAATCCTAGTTTAACAGAGTTTGGGAATTTACTGACCCAACATGTAGCTCTTTTTTCAACCATGAAATCACCAAATAAGCATTAGTTTCATGTAGAGATCACCTAAGCCTTTAACATTGGTATATAACTTATTGTATGAAGATCAAAAGATGGAAGGTTTATGATGATGATGGTGAGTCAGTCAAGAGGACAAAAAGAGAGAAAGTTGGATGAGTTTCTTCTTGGTTTGACTAGTTGATGATAAGTTATTGAAAATATCTAGTTCAAGTAAACTTATGTGTTATGTAAATGGACAAGTGTGCTATGAGTCATCACCAAGACATAAATGTCTTGGTGATTCATCCTAATGTGTCGACCAACTATATGAGAGGTGATAATTTTTATAACTTTTATAAGTTACGGAGTGTCGTTTGATCTCGGTAATTATTAACGTTAAATCACAAAACTTAAAACCGGGTATTGTAAAAATAATAAACTTGTAAAATGATTAAACTTATCAATATACTCAATATTAATATATAAAATGAGTGATAAGTTTAATGGAGCGCGTAAACGTTGTTAAAAACTAAATCGTAGGTTAAATACCAGTAAAACATAAATCGTTCAAGGTTTCCGTAAAAATGGAAAAATGAAAATGTAACTTGTAAAATATTTATGAAATAAAGTTAATTACATAAAATGATGTAGACTAATAATAGTCTAGGGTTTGTTACTTGTTGAGTGTGCGTTTATCTTCGTATGCGCTTTAACTATTCTAGTTTTCTCGTAAAAGTAAATTTACATGAAATAAAAATATTAAATGACTTAAATAATGACATCATAATTTTGAAAAAGGTTACAATTCATATCCCTTAAAGGAATCGCGTCCCACGATTTAGTTTGAATTATTTGTCGGAGTGGTGTCGGTGAGAGGTGTGGTCACTCGTGAGGACTGAGTCTAGAATAACAAGCGATGTAGTTCGATTATCGTCGTCTTAGAATATGGTATAGGGTAAGGTTTGGCTTCACATGGTAAGGTTAGAGTAAGAATCTACTTAGTTATTGTGCTCGATCGTACGAATACCCATGAATTGTTTATACTCACACAAAATTGTTGTGATTCTTGAAAATCAAGTAGAAATCAATCAGAACATAACCCTAGTACAACTATTCCCAATATCGAAAAATTTGTTTTTAAGTTTAACATAGGTGGTCAGAATATGTTCCACTGTCCCTAGGTTAAATATAGGTGACCAGACCATATTTAACTGAGGTTCGATGAATTTTTTAAATACTCAACTTAGTTATACTCGTGATATGTCCGTCGTTGTGATTTTATAACGTTTATATAAATATATTATAACCAGACCATATTTAACTGAGGTTCGATGAATTTTTAAATACTCAATTTTGTTATACTCGTGATATGTCCGTTGTTTTGATAGTATAACGTTTATATAAATATCTTATATATATGGTGTGATTCTACTAATTGTACATTGATATAAAATAGTGTCAATAGTGGTGCTTTAGAAAATAGGCGGAAATGCTTAGAAAATTATGTAATACCCTCCAAAATTATCACAGCGGAAGATTGTGTCAATGGGGTATTACTTCATAGTTCATAAACAAGTTACAGAAAACGACTCTAGATGAGACATTTTGACATAAATTATCATTCCGATTAAAATATCAGAGTTTACAAACAGGTCCCACAAGTTTGTAAAATCATAAAAAGTACAACATAAAAGTTGTAAAGTTTTTCGAATGATCATATTTGCATCGTCTTCAAAATAATTTTCGTATGCCTTCACATGTCATGCCAGCTAATTTCTTTTCGAACCTGAGATAAACATGCTAAAAAGTGTCAACACAAAGGTTGAGTGAGTTCATAGGTTTATAAGTAAAACAGCTGATCATAAGATTTCAAGTTTAAGAAAGCAGTGGGTTACGTTGTTAGACGCCCATAGTGCGTTTGATTGTCTAACCGGTCAATACAAACGATAGAAACCGCATAGGTTTGAAAACAGTAGTGGACAATATAGTTCGTAGTATAATTGCAATGTGTACAATTATCTTCTTGATAGCAACTATTGTACTAAGCTCATGGCACTCATGACTGACTGTTGTATATATATCACCGAACGATATATATAAATAACTTGCCCCGGGTAGGTATTCTGCCCTATACCTAGATAATTTAAATAATGTGCGTTTGGTTACCTATCCGGCTAACACAAACGAGAATCGTTAATCCTGATAGGCCTATCCACAATATTTACGCTCACTCGCAAGTGATTAGTGGTCCATGATGTTGGGGACTTTTGGCATAAACAACTTAGGCATGCAATAATACAGTCAAGGCATTCAGTTTGCAAGTAATTGTCCAGAATCAAAACAGTAGCATCTATCTCCCCCAAAAGAGTTTATAAAATAGTTAAACTAAAGCTGGGGCTATGAACTCACTGTAGTGATCAGCAGTGGAGTGTAACGATATAGTGTATGTCAACAATAGAGTATGGCAAGACCACGATCTTTAACGATCACCTACGAAAGCATAGTATTCGCGGTTTAGTATAGTGTATGATATAAGTGTACAAGTATATGTAGTTCTTATGATGTTGTACATAAATCTTAAGTTGATGTATCCCTTGAGTGTTGTTTGGCCTATAACCCTTGTATAAATAACATCGTACCATCATTCGGGCTATCAAAATCAAAGGTCATGTAGTGAACGTATGAAGAGCCAGGACACTTTAATTCGTAAATCCACAACTCGTCAATACGACACTCAGAAGAGGCCTCTTATGATAATGAAATTCCTTACTATTGTTGTACTTGTCATTTATAAGTGAAGTAATTTACGAGACAAATCTTATATAAAACATGTGTCGTGTTTCATCAAAGACTATTGATTGACTTGTGTGACGATATGATGATATAAGTTGTGTGTCGTGAATTAGTTTAACATGCCATACGCTCATTTACTTAGTTTTTCAAAGTCTAGCAAAGTCTAATCCAATGAACCAAGTTTTAAAACAAGAATCGGCCATTAAGTCCAAACTAGTCGTACGGCTAAATTATGTTGAAATAACTTGAGATGATATTCAAGGTCATGCCTAAGGTTATGTCTAAGTTTAAATACCTTAAGCAACAACCTCGGTTGAACCTTGGCTTCGTTTCAGCATCAAAGGATCAAAATACCACTAAAGTTTTTCAACTAAGGTTGTTTTCTTGTCAATAATAGGTCATTTTAGTTTTTGTCATCTCTAGGCTTCATTTTTCACTTTTTGCTTACGTGCTCCTGAGTTTTTGTAGAAAAAATCATTTTGAGAAACTTTGGTGCTTTACACATTTGATGATTCGACCAGAAAAGGGTCAAAATTGCGTTTTAAAATCATATCAGCAAGCTTTTGTTCCAGCACCATATTCCCTTTTAGTAAAGCTTAACTAGGGATAACTTTTTAACCACAAGTCCTTTTTAAGTGATTTAAAAGCCCAAATTCTAAATTTTATATTCTCTACCTGTTTCGTAAGTTTACTGAAGTCCAAGGTCCAAAGTTTACTTATATCAATAGTCTAATTACAAGTATATGCTTGTATTTCATTGCAGAAGGTTTGGCTGCACATTTAGTCCCGCGAAAACGTCCATAAGTTGAGTTGTACGACTTTTTTTGACACACGGCTTTGGGGAAACTTAAAGTTTAGGTCTTAGCTACATTTAATAAAATTGGGCCGATTACCAGAAATCAGCAGAACCATGAGATTTTTACAAATGAAATATGGTGTGCAGGTTTTGACATGTTTCGCCATTTTGGCTCTCATTTACTCATCGGGATGAGTTATGAGGTTCGCCACCTAGAGAAACGACAGTAAGACATAACTCTGTAAGCCTATCTTATTTAGTTAACCTAAAAGCTTCCTGAGAAGATCAGTTTAATCAATCTTTGGGATTGTTGCAGAATTCAAACTCATAAAACCTACCTAAGGCTTGTATTGGCTTCTTTTCATGTTACAAACTTCATGTACAACATCAATCATGCCATATTACATATACTAATATATCAAATTACATCCAATGAATATAAATTATTACAACCATATTGAATAAAAATGAAAAGTATCACAATTCTTACAAGGATTAGGTTAGAAAGTTACAAGAATAATCAATCCTAAACCCTTTCTAATCTTCACCCTTGTCTTGAATCTTCAAACCACTTGATTCTAACCTTTTTTAATCATCAAATAATCCCCTTTATCTCAGCCCCTAACATCTTGAATAACTCCAAGAACACACTTATTTGGAGAGAGTTGAACCAAGGGCAATGTAGGGTTCACCTAGGTCTTTGTGTTTTTGGTTTTACTTGTAGCTTAAATTAAGTTGGATGATGATGATGGTGATTGTTTGTGCTCATTCAATCAAGAGAGAAAGGAAGAGTTTTGTGAACTTTTTGCATGTGAGAAAAGAAGATAATGAAGAGTTATCTTCAAGTGGGGGACAAGAGGTGTAGTTTGGTCCAAGTAATTACTAACGTTAAGCCCTTAAGTCACGAAACTTAAAATCGAGTAACGTAAAAATGTAATACTTACAAAAATATTAAAACTTATCAATATACTCCAACTAGGTATATTAAAAGTGTGATAAGTCTAATGGGATGCGTAGATGTTTTTAAAACCTAATAATGTAGGTTTAAGTACTCGTCTTACGTAAAAATTAACATGTCTACGTAAAAATGATAAAGGGGCAATAGCTCATATAAAATATGACTATTGGTGATATTTGAGTATTTTGAACACATGGACTCATCCTATTCTTGTGTTGGTTATGAGTTAATCGTACGCGATTGAATTTTCGTAATTACTTATAAAAGTAATTTAAATTAAATTGTTTATTATGTTTACCGTTGTGTGCGGTTTTCGCATTTTGCGAGATAACTTCTCGTTAAATAGACAAAGGTGAAAAAAATGTTCAGAAAGTAATAATTCGAAGCAGAGTGAATTATTTAACTTAAGAAAATTACCAGTTACTACCGGTTACAGTAATTTCTTTTACATTATAGTAAAAGTCAATTGTCAAAATTCAAAGTCAAGGTTAACTTTAAGAAGTCAAAGGGTAAAATAGTCATTTTACCTTATGAAAATTTACGGGTTGCTACAGTCTCTACCCCTTAAGGGAACTTCGTCCCGAAGTTCAGTGAGTGTTATCTACTGACGATGTGTTTGAGTTTATCTTCACGTTCCCTCATGAATTCAGGACCTCTTCTAGAGTTTCATTGAGTTTTGACAATAGAAATGTAACTTTGCTTAAGTCGTTTGACCTCATGGTCTGTGATCTCAGTAGATTCTCCGATAGAGTTCAGATGTTCATCAATGTGGGTATCTTCTAGAGAAGTAGTAAGTGTTCTATCAAAAGGAACTTCGTTAAAGTGCCCATGTGAAAGATGTCCTATACACTACTAAGTTTGGGTGATAGCTCGAGTTTGAAAGCTACAATTCCAATTCTTGCTAATATCGTATATAGTCCAACATATCTTAAGTTTAGTTTTTCTAATTTCTCCAAACGAATCATACATTACCGCAATGAGGCTTTCAACAAAAGCTTAATCGGAGCATGAAATTTTGAAAGTTAACGCTTACATCTGTGTAACCTTTCTGGTGATAATGTGTGGCCTAATATTGCTGGGCCAGGAAGTGAATGTTGTACTAGATTCCTTACAAGGATTTTGGGAGCGGTAAGCTTAAAAATTCTAATCAGCAATTGTGCTCAAAGATTGCAAAGTCAAATATGCCACAATCATGCTTCTAGACAATGCTTTGTCAGGGTAAAATGTTGCTGCCCAATCTGTTAGTATTGAGAATACTCACAAGATTGCTTGGACTAAGTTGAAGAAATTATAATGAAGAAGTATTTTCTTTGAAATGAGGTGCAAGAAATGAAGGTGAAGTTTCCTTGTTTTCAGTGATGTTGATATCAGAACTTATATTTGTCGCTTTCAAGAGTTGGCAGTAGTGTGCCCAGTGATGGTCTCAACCAATGAGAAGTTATGGTAAAAGTTCATTTGAAAACATCCACTCAGTATTCAAGAGAACGTAGCTTCGTGTGATCACTCACACTGGATGAAACAATTCAGATGTCTTGTAACCAAGTGGATCAAGTTGTGCGAGCTTAGACTGCTCAAGGATCCAACAATAGCAAAAATAACAACAGTAACGACAATAATAACAAACGGTGATGGGATGTGGAAAGTGAGAACCTTTCAAGAAATAATGGCCCCAAAATTATGGCCAACAAATCGGAGGAGCTCATAGGAGGGCTTATGTGATAGATGATGGGACATCGTACCCAGTTTGTTAGTTTGAGACTGAACTAAGTCCATTAGCTCAAGAGTGTAAGAAGTCCGTTAGCTCAACAATATGGAATACTTAGACTTATGCGACTCGTGCATAATCAAGTCCGTGGCAACCAAATTCTGTTCTTGAAACATCTGATTCCATCAGGTCGGTTTCAAGTAACTTTAACCAGGTTCGTTAGCTCAATAAACGGTTCAAGTTTGTAAGGATTTGTAACAGCAAAAGTGATAACTTAAGAATGAAATTAGGTTGTTTGAATGAGGTCTTAAGATTTTTGCTGAGTGGTAAGAAACTATTGTGTATTCTAGATCTTTTCAAAGATACTAGTGATTCTCGAGTTCGAGTTCATACTCATGTCATATCGGATAGAATTAAGCCTGTTAATACAAATAAGCCATAAAAACGTTTATTTATATTTTACGATCTTCTATTTTTTTGTCGATAACAAACGTAAAATCATTTTAATGAAACAAATAAAATAGGTAAATGGTTTGAGCCAATAGTTTACTAACACACTTACATTTTCATATAAAACACTAAATAAGTATTATTGTTTCCATTTTATAGAAATTAATATGTATAACAACTAGTATTTACATAATGTTGGGTATTATCCATGATCCATGACCCAAGACCCATGACTCAATGTCTAGATACATTGTATCTTGTTGGGTATTCATAAAACATTACCCATAACCCATGGTTCACAACCGATAACCCGGTTTGCAACCCAAAATCCGGACTTAAGCTAACCCAGCTGTTGGATCCCTTGGATTGCACTAGCCTGATCCCTTTGAGGAGGGATCAGTGGGAACCATGGAACAGTAGAGAATTTTGCCTATAAATAGTGAGCCATTTCTCTCTTGTTACTCACCCCTTTTACACATACTCTCTCTTAGTACTGTAACATCTCTAACCTCAGATCCAAAGGATCTTTCTATGTAGTTTTGTGTTTGTGTGATTCTCTAGGTTCCTCTTAAAGGCGAGATCACCACCTCTTAAAGTCGTGCAAGCTCAAGTCCATGAGTTGCCAAGTTTTGTCATAATCAAGACTACTAAAGTTATCTTGTTGATAGTTCTTTCCTCCCTCCTTAGAAGTGTTGTGTTGAAGGTATTAGTGAAAGGTGCCGAAGGGTCAAGTAGAAGGCATTAGTGAAAGGTGCCAAAGGGTCAAGTTGAAGGCATTAGTGAAAGGTGCCAAGGGAGTACATTCGATATGGTGCATTGATGTACAAGATATATAGTTTGGGTTAAAGGATAACGATATCCTTATGATGTTGTAATAAGGAGCGTGTCTCCTTTGGCTTAGTCGTGTAGTTCTATAGTGTTGGGTAGTAGTTCCTCCTTTGTAATGGAACTCGGTATCTAGCCTTGTACCAGATAAAGTTTAGGCGATGTTGTGATAGGTTTGATTCTACCTCGTGGAAGAACCCGGTGTCTAGCCTTGTACCGGATAAAGAGTAGGCGACGTTGTGAAGGCTTATCCGCCACATTAAGGAGCTTGTGTTGTGTAGTGCTTACGAACTCTCGATTGGGGAACTCGGGGAGTGGAGTGGGGCAAGGAAGGTGTCCTTGTAGCCGAACCACTATAAATACTCGTGTCGTGGTTTTGTGTTCCTTACTCTTTATCTTTGCATTACATGTTTATGTGCTTATCTATCATCATCCAACACACACATTAAATAGAATGACATAAGTTGATCTAAATAGTTTAAAACCAAGTTTTAATCGGTAAAACTATTCATCCCCCCTTCTAGTTTTCCACAATTGGTAACAGAGCTTCGTTACCAAGTTTCTTAGAGTATATTGTACTTTAAAAACTTGATACGATCCGTGTATGATTGATAACTGCAAAGAAAGAAACTTTCTAAAAACAAATACCATGTTTTAAGAACACTTTTGTTGGATGTTGATTGGATGACAACATCAATTTTTCTACATCTTATTTTGTCTTACAAAATGCACTAACCTTTCTTGTCATTTTGTTTAGTTAACCTCATATTAAGCAAGCCATCATAAATCCTTGGTAATAAGATAACCTTGTCAAAAAGGGTGTCTTAACATACTACCAACTAGATCTTGAAGAAACCAGAGTTGTCCATTGATACTTTTTGTCAAAAGTAAGGGACACTCAAAATTACATTAGAGGTATGATTTTCATAAAGTAACATTAGCTAAGAATAAGTATGCTTGCATATCACTAAATAGAAACTTATATGGCTATATTAATTTTTCTTTATTTATTTTAAATACATGCTTTTGTGATATACGTGGCTTCATTAGAAAACCTCCGTGCATACGTGTTATTTTCCGTCTAAACCTAGGTTTATCAATATGTGTTATCTTAACCTAAATCCTAAAATCCAAATCTTTCTAAATACTAATAAAACAAAACACAAATCTAAAAAATTCCTCCTTCCCCATAAAACATCCTCAAATCGTCTAAATACCACCAAACCTCATTTTTTAAATCTTCCACTTTCAAAATAATTCACATCTCACTTTGAAAAATCAAAACCAAGGAAGATTCCCATCATCATGGTGTACATCGCCTTCGTGCTCATCATCATATCACTTATCGCTCTCGTGTATCCCATGATCAAGTTTTCTCATAGATACATGTACTTTGTCTTGTTGATCTACATTTGTATCATTTATCCAATCCTTTGCATTGCTCTAAGCTTTCAAATGAAATATTATTAGTGTCATAGTTTGTCTCGTTTATTTCTCATATTGTGTTTGTCATATTTGCTTTTCTTTTTTCACACATTTTAAACCTTGATATGTTTTCGAAATCAACAATGCATGCTTAAGTAGTAACAATGGCTAAAAACAAATTCCTCCTTATAACATAAAAGTTGCAAAAATCAATTTTACGTCAAGATCATTTTTCTGTCAAAACTGCAGATCCACAGATCCCTAACTTTTTGCTAGCCGGATCCCTTTCAAAAGGGAACCGGCAGAACCGTGGACCTGGTAACAGAAACTCATGCAACATAAAAACCAGTTCATAAAACTTACCATAAAAAGAAAAACCCTACTAGAATATTAGAACAAAGTAAGTTAATTTTCATTGTTAACAAAAATAGAATAGTCAATAAAAACAATAAAGAGATCATATCATTTCAACATTAAAAAGGATTCAACTAAGATATCATCAATCAAAAACGTTCTCATCCTTGAAGCGTTACTTTTTCCTAACTTACTTTTATAAATTATTCATTTCATGTCTATAGGTCTCATCATGACTCATGAGTATGAATTCGATCATCAACTGTCTACATTCCTAATATTTCTCTTGAGCCTAACACACCTGACAATCATGTTCGTGGGTTCAATAATCTCGAAACTCGTTGCTTTCATGAATGACGTATTGTTGACACACCTCTACTATACCAAGAAGGTATCAATACCTCATTCCGCACCATAGGACTAGAAGGTCTTCTCGGAGTTAATGAAAAATTTTGTCCGTAGTTTGTTTTGGAATTCTCCATCAAGTTGAACTCGTTCGTAACGAGGATCGCTCTCCATCACTATGGTTTTGGATCAAAACCAAAAGTTTGTCTTGACTCTTGAGCAATTTGCTCACATTCCCCGAATTCCAAATCATGGACAATGTGCCTTCACTGAAGATTGGTCTCTTGATTCTCTCTTTAACTACCGTGAAGAAAATAGTCCATTGTTCACACATACCCTCTCCTCAAGAAATAACTCGCATTCTATGCACTCCTCAATCTAATTACACAAATCCAAACATAATCCATACATGTGATATCCGAGATGATCTCAAAGCTCTCACAGTCATTCTACGTGAAAACATTTGGAGTCTTGGAGGAAACCGTGAGATACTTCCTACATGTTGTGCTCACATGATTTACTGTCTCCTAACTCAACAACCATACAATCTCGCCTAATTCTTCGCAAGTCGAATTGTAAATCTCCAAGGTAGCAAGAACAAACTTATTCCATATGGAATGTTCCTAACGCGCCTTTATCATCATATCATGTACTATCATCCTCAGTTTCAAAGTCCTTTATATATACTTGTGAATAAAATGATGGAACCTTTGAACACATCTCTCATCACTTCATTCTTTGTTCCTAAATCTTGAAATACTCACCACCCATTCGACGATCCATCAAACAAAAACGCATGAGAAATCTATTTTTTTCTTTAAATAGAATCAATCCTTAGGATTCATCTTTTACTGTTGTAATATGATCATTCCTATGAAATAAAATGCCTAATGATCATTTGATATCTTACTTGTATATATGTTTAGTTACTTTAGAAATTATTAGTTTCAAAATTGGACACCTAGAACAAAAATAGTGCTCGTTCACTGTTGAGTACTCTGTCCCAGATGTCAGATCCCTGACTTTCAACTAGCCGGATCCCTTAAGTAAAGGATTTTTAGGATCCGAGCAGACAGAAGTCGATTTTTAAACATCCTCACTTCAATCAAATCTTCCCGACCATTTTATATTAGTTAAACATGATACTTTAGGATCACTTAAGTCTTCCTCAAGCTCAGTTGGTTTCACATCCACTCATAGACAAGGTGCTTTCGATTTATATTTTCATCAAAATTCACCACATTTCTGCTCCAATTCTCACACATTAATTGTCTCATCTCAAAACACCTAGTTTGATATTTCTTTCAATTTTAGCAAATTGATTTTAATCATCTTTGCCTCAAAATAGGCCAAAAACTAGTTTTTCATTTCTTATGATTTTTAAGGAATTTTCCAAATTTCTTTTAAGTTACCATCTGATCTGTAGGATCATTTAACTCCACTTGAAACTCTCAAATTTCCTAGTGTCATTCTTGATCACCCACTGGTGCAAAGAAAAACCCATTTTTTTTACATAAAAGACAATAATTGGCTACCCTCACTCATTTTACTTGATCATTTAAGTCTCATGTCATTTAAGACACATGAGAATACTGAAACACTCAAGATGTGTATGTGATAAAATCAAATAATCCTAAATATTAAGTGTCAATTTCCCCCGATAATTTTGTATTTTATATCATTTATATGGATTTACGCTTGTTTTCCTTTATATTTTACTTTCAAGTAAATTACGAGCATTGGAGCTAAAGAGAGACGGATTTGGAGATTTTATAAGCGATTTATGATAGTATGCCCACTGTGAAGAAGCTATGGCGTAACTCCACTCTCACATTACGCCGTATCTAGTGCGTGACTCAAAAGGCCAACTCAACAACAGATTATGGTGTAACTCCCAACAAGGATGTTACGCCGTAACCCATTAGGTCAAAAGATGTTCCATGCCGCTATCAGCTACGCTGTAGATCCTTCCAATGATTACGGCGTAATCATTTCATTTGTAACCTGTATTGAAGATACGGCGTAACTCATCCCATGTGTTACGCTGTAACCAGCTATTACGAGAGCTTTATTATAGAAATATTAAGGTTATGGTGTAACTCTCAACTTAAGTTACGCTGTAACTAGATCTCGCCTATAAATACAAGCCCTAATTTCTGCATTTCACACCATTCACTCCACACAAAAAACCAGAGAACGTGAGTAGGGGTCCAAAGGCAGATCTTGAAGAGCATACGAAGCCATCTCCAAGGGAGAAATCACTCCCTAACGATAAGCATTGGCGATTATCTTTTCTTTTACTTTCGATTCATGTATTTCATTATGTCAAACATTAAATTGATTGTTTCTTTTAATATGATTGGCTAAGCACCTTTGGTGCTAGCCTAGTGACGAATCCTTAATTGTTTGTTTACGTTTAAATTGCTTTCGTATAATTGTTTCTAGTGTATGCATGCATAGTTTGTTGGTAGCTACCCTAGTTTTGCTAGTTTTGAATGGCGGTAGTGTCTACTTTCTTAGGAGAATTGACCAACTGACCTTAAGTAGGTAGACTGAGTAAGAAGGGTAAGAATTGACCAACTGACGACCCTTCTTCGCTGGTGTGAACTGACCAAATGATCACCTGCCGTTTGGATGAACTTAAGAAGTTAGGGACGAGTTTCTAAGATGCTAGCGCCCGGGCACTCATTGTTACGAATCTTGCATGTAGCGAAACTTAATGACTTGGCTTAGGGGACTAAAAACAACTGGACTTTCAAGGGTAGTAGATTGATCTCCGGTGGAAGCTTTTGCTGATAGGTTAGGACGAACTGACCAAATGCTGTCCTAGTGACTTAAACCCCCACTTGAATCAAATGGAAGTAGTTAGACGTGAACATAGCATGATAGGATGAATAACTAGGTTAGCACACTTTACCCTTATTGATCACATCTCTACCATTATTTGCTTTCTTTCATTTCTTGTTTTATTAGTTAATTAATCATTTCGATACTTAAAACTAGTGACACCTAGACTTAATTAGAATCAGCTCACATAGCTCTTGGGATGACCTCGGTTTTACCGATTACTACACTACACACGACCAGGTACACTGCCCGTGAGTGCATAGGGTGGACCATAGGTAAACGAGACACTTATAAATATTAAAACCTGGTCAGTAAAACCTGTATCAGTAGGTACTAGACCTTACAAAACATCATCTTCCCTTTCCTTGTCTGCTGAGAGCTAGATCCCTACGTTTAGCCTAGACGGATCCCTCATTTGAGGGAACCGGCTGCACATACAAAGCTAAAACAATCATTTCAAGCTCTCCTTGTTAACTTGAACACTCCACCTTGTCTTAATTGACTTCCTAGATCATTGCAACTCTGTAGTTGACTCTTATGCATGCAAATCATTGCAATTTAAATGATTTTAGTGGTTTAAGCTTTAATTTACTTACAAATCCTTTCCCCTTTTAAACCTCCTTGTGAGAACCTCCAAATCACCATTTACACACTTATTCTCAGTAGCTAAACTCTCTTTTCACACCTTCCCTTTCTATCACTTCACCATGAAGAAAGTCCCTAGTGTTAACTCATCCATTAAAATACCTCCCAAGAAATTTGCTCGGGTTGTTCACAAAATCTCTTCAACCGAATCAGCACCCGTTAAAAACTCAAACACTAGAATGCCCTCACAATCAACTCTACCAATCAAACCAATTCCCAAAAGGATTGTTCTGACAAAACAACCATTGCCAAACAATACCATACCTCCTAAACCAAACACCCCTTCTTCCACTAAACCATCATCTCTAGTACCTAGAGCTATCTCCTTCACTACTCCACTCTCATCTCCACACCTTTAAAACTTAGAGGACTTGCCTTCTAGGCCATTGATTCACTCGGGAAATCAATAATAGAGATGTGTAGTATGTTGGGTAACTCAAACGTATTAGGTTTGAGCACCGAGATCGTTCCGAACGAGGGTTGAATGGAATTTCCAGCTCACGTCGCGATTATCGGGATTTGAATGAGAAAAGGGGATAATTTGATGTTTTCTAAACTACGGGATAAGGAAAGTAAATGGGACTAAAATCTATGGGGAAAACCTAAGAATTATGGCAAACTACGCAAAATCTATACTAAAATGCAAATACGGGATTAAAACGAAACGCGAATAAAATGCAACTACGTCTATTCTAAATCCTAAAAATAACCTAAAATTACTTTTATACTAAAAATGATATTTGAAAACTATTTATGAATTAAAACTAATTTTTAAGATTTTTCTTGAATTTATTTGAATTAAAAACTAAATTATAACTTTTAAAACTAATTAAAAATACTAAAAATTATGAAAGTTAAAGGGAAAATTATGAAACTATTTTTATAAAATCTAAAATAACCTAAGAGAATTATCAAAACTAATTTTGTATTTTTCTGATTATTTTTCTATTTTATACAAATTTAAAACTATTTAAAACTAATTAAATGGCTAAAAATTACAAAATAAGCTAGGAAAAATCTAGAAAAGTTATTTTTTTACTTTTTGTATTTATCTTAATCTATGAAAATTGAAAAATTATTTTTTTGGAACTTTTTCTGATTTAATTGCAATAAAAGCTATTTAAAAATACCTAAAAACTGTTTTAAATTGTGAAAAATACTAAACAGTGATGAAAATTTATGAAAAATTCCGTAAAAATCTAAAATATTATTCTAATTCTATGAAAAATATAAAATACTAGGCTTATGTGTGAGAAATGAGAGCTGATGTGTAAACTGCTTTGAAATAAGCTATTGAAAATAAGCTAGAGAGTGCAATAAGCTACCAAACAGTTACTGAAGCTAAATTATGCTAAAGCTAATTAATATTAACTAAATCCAGCTACTCCTAACCTCTAATCAGTGATCTACCAAGTTTTAAGCTAACTGATTCTAACTTAAAACAGCTCTTAACCCCTATGTTTGAGCTTAAGCACAAGCTTATATAATAAGCTAAGGAGAAATCCAAAAGTGAGGAGCTTAATACCACCAACTAAAGAACCACAAGACCAAGTTTCAACCAAAAGCAAGCTAAAATGAACAAGTTATGGTTGCTGCAAAACACCTGTGCACAACTCAGTTAATGCTGAGTATGCACAGGGGAGATAAGCTTCTAAAGAAGAGCTTTTTTTAGAGCTTATAAAGGTTTCTAAACATTTTACAAAAATAAGATATCAAAAGCTGACCAACTGAACTTGAAAAGCCCAAAGTTTAAATGATTTTGACTCAGAACTGAACACATGAGAGTTCTACACAGATTGGTGAAAAACTGGATTGAACCAATTCTGAATTTTGAGGACAGAAATGAAATTTGAATCCAATTTGCTAACTGAGAATGATGAAATAAGCTAAAGTACAACTGAAATAAGCTAGTTTAACTACTTATCAACTAATATGCAAGATCTACACATCTGATCCTAACTGTGTTGAAAGTGAGAGCAGTTATAGAGTGAATTTGACTTTGAGTGATCTAAAATGCAAAGTAAAGACTGATCTAAGTGCACTTTACCTAATTAAGACTAAATCAAATGATATTAACCCTATAACTAACCTCAAGCACAGATTATAAAGCAAATCCAAACAACCTATATTCCACTGATGTGCAAGTTTCTTACATCAATTTGTAAATCCAAGACTAATCAATCCTCAAACCAGATTTAACTAACCTAATAATGACTAAATCAACCAAAACTAACATTACTCTTAACACTAGATTCAATACTGATCTCATTATGCTGAAACTAATAAAAATGAACAGATAATAACTCAATTCAATTAAGAAATAAAATACAACTTAAAACTACTAATTAAAGCAACATTGAACTAATGAAAACACAACTAAGTAAAGATTTAGAACCAGCAATCAACTGAATCAGAAATTTGGACTTACATTTGTCCTTGTCACAATGACATGTAAACTGAAATCACTGATCCACTATCCTAAGGCTGATCTTAACCCCAAATCAAACTCAGAATCAACCCACATCCATTAATACATCAGAAAATCAGATCAATCTAACTATGAACCTGCAGTTTGACTTTTGTTGACTGTGATGAGATTTGAGTATTACTTCTGAGTAATAAACTAAAACAGATTTGAAATAAGCTAAAGTACCAATTGAAATGTTTATAAGCTGAAATGAACAATGTAACAATGATTTAAACTTTTATGAGAATATAAGCTAAAATAAAAACTTGTATTAATAGAGTTTGAGTACAAAGGAAATTGAAATAACTGGAATTTAAACTAAAACATTGAAAACAAGTAAAAATTACTCAGAAATACACTCTACTCTAATCCTACTCTACATACTCCATCTGTGAAAATGTGGGAGGTATATATAGCTGAGCTGAACTTGATAGAAGGATCCAGAAGGTATCCTTGTGCTTTCTCTTGATGCCTTTTCCACCCTTTGATCATCTCTACATGTCATCCAATCATTCTTGACCTTTGGATCATCACAGCCACGTCTCTTGGACCAATCAGAGTTGAGAGTTTGAGGGAATGACACACGGATTGCCAAGCTGGCATCCGTGTGTCAGAATATGTCAGCAGAAAGTACAAAAGTACCCTTAATTAAAGTGATTTGGTTAATTGATGCAAAGGGGTAATCTAGGGTTTATACCTGGGAATGGTTTGGGGAAAATAATTGGCGCGTGATGTTTGAGTTTTTTTAATATAATTCGTTTAATGCTTGACCGGGTATAATGGAGGGTTGACCGGGGTCCAAATGGTATACGGGTTATGATATCAAACCGGGTTTGGGATGTGTTTTGGACCGGGTTTGGGTATAAGTGAGATTTGGGCCGTGGTGTAATAAGGATTGGACTAGTTTAGGATCCAAATATAATTATAAGGACTAAAGATGTAGAATCTGATTTTCCAAGGACCAAACTTGTAATTTCTGAAATTTATCCAAGGGCCTTTGTTGTCATTCTCAAATAAACTAAGGACCATGTTTGCCAAATCTGAATCTTCGGGGACTAAAGTTGTCATTTTGAGAAGTGATTGTCCAAACTTGCAAATTCCTTTCCTGGCCTCAGCTTTTGCACTCTTCTTTCTCTCGTGCTCGGTTTTCTTCGGTTTTGGCTTTCTTTTGTCTGTTTCATAATATCCATACCTGCACATACAAAAACTCAAGAAACACGCGAATATTAAGCAATAACGGCTCTTTCTTGGTCATTTTGGGTCTGATTTGATAAAGAAATTATATGTGTTTTAGCACATATCAAAATACCCCAGACGAGACCATTGTCGTGTCCTCACGCAATGCAATCAACTCACGCTTCTAAAACCAAGGATTTCAATCTCTTTCTACTAAACCTATGAAGAAGTAGCAAAGATTCCTCAAAAGAGATTAAGAACCCTTAATTCTAAAAACGCCCCGTTTACCTTTCATTTCACATGTATAGATATTACGATTAAGCACATTCCGGTTATGAGTGACGGTTTGTTGAACTTTCATGTCGATCAATAACTCCAACATTTTTCAAACGACACGTTAAGATCACGGAGTAGGAAACACAACACAGCGTGAAGTGACCATACGGATAGAATACATCGTCCCTGATTTTTCACAAGTCCCAAACTAAGCGTAAAATCGAAATCATTGTTAAATATGATTCTAGATGCTAACACTACCCATGGAAGTTACTTGTGTAATTACCTTTTGCTCCCATTTTCCTATTTTCCTCTAGATTTTTTATTTTTGTGAGAAATGAATTTCTTCAAATTTCTCGTTTTGATAACTTTTATTCCGATAAAGATACAAAGCTAAGTCGATAATTAGTTGTCCATCTTCTCTCAAGAACCATTGTCCCAAAAAATGAGGTCCACATCAAGGAATTTTAATTCACTTATACTTTTGACTTTTTCACTTCATTCATCATTTTTTTTCCACATATACTTTTTACTTATATTAGTTATGAACTACGGAGCTTCACGGGGTAATTCCAAGACTATAGGCTTCATGAAATGAGGGTCCCGGTTAGCTAGACTAAGAACCTCACCCAATCATGGCTAAAGATCCAAGGGTCCGATCTCTACACCGTAGCTCATAACTTTACTTATTACTTTTCACTTATTGCTCAATTATTTATTTATTACGGATCCTTGATGTGTACCCAATTTTTAAAACAAAGATTCTTTTAAGAAGATAAAGAACTAACTATCGCCAAAAACTCAACATCTCTAATTATTTATTAGACAGATATGGGGTGAAACAATTTTGTGGGAACAAAAAGCCATAAGTACCTTCGATGAGCTCTAAAGAGAACCAACTACTCCATGCTTAGCATCTAAACTCATAAGTAACTCTATCATTTCTCGATCTCCGCAAATTTAAAATCCCAAATAATGAGATCCGCGGATGCTTAGCCGATAATTTTTAGATTATCTATGGTTAAGGGAACAAGCTAGGGCTCAACACGCCCAGTCAAGTCAGAATTCTATTCCTACTCTCACCAGCGGAAAGTCAACAAGGTGTCAAAACATATATTAACTTAGCAAATGCTTCGTAAAATAATCTCAAGTCTCGCATTTTTAAAGTCACTTATTAGAAACTAGCAAATTCTTGTTTAAGCTTCGCATATTTAAAATCACTTAGGGAAGCTTGCAAATTCTTGACCTTGTGAGCTAGAATCGCATTTTATAGCCTCTTGTCTAAGCAATTAGCAAAGGCTATTTCAAGAAAAACGCATATTTAAAGTTACTCCTAAGAAACTCGCAAGAACTTTTCGATCATAAAACTAGCAAAAGCTTACGAAAAATTTTAAATTTTTCACATTTTTGCACAATTTTTTAATTTGTAAGGAAAAAACGGGGTTACGAGAGTATACGACACAAATAAGCAAGTGCGGTCAAATCAAATCGAAGATTACCCTACCCCAGACTAGAACGAAACATTGTCCTCAATGTTTAAAGCAAGGGTATCACGAAAATCTAAAAGCCGTTTATTAAGTATGCTAGAAGATAAACGTTAGTCGATAAGATTAGGATATCGGATTTCCATCAGTATCGATCATGAAACTCGAGTGGAGAAAAGACAAACTTCAAGCACGAGAGTCTTCATATCGGGAACATCCTACACACAACATTACAAACAACCAAACACGAGAAATCGAAGAGGCTAACCCCTTCTCGTCACTTATTAGAAAATAGAAAAAAGATAGAGATAAGCATGGGGTGCCTCCCACGAAGCGCTACTATTTTTGTTAAACGAGTCGCTAGCCTGACTCGTCCCCGAATTCATTTGTCCTTGGGGAAACAAGCGGAAGGGATACCCGGATCAAAGATGGTATCCTCACTCCGGAGGGAAAGAGAATGGGTGGGTTGGAAGGGAAAGAAAGTGTCGGGCTCAAGCACAAAGGATATAACATCTCCCGAACTCACATAAGGTTTATCAAGAAAGACTGATCCATTATCTGGTGGTTTTGCTGGAGGACGAAAGGATGATGGATAAGTATGAGAAAATTTCAAAGAATACGGGAGCTCATGGTAAAGGATAAGAGGTGAAAGCTCAATACTGAAGGCATCCATCGGAGGATCCTTATCTCGAAAAACGGTTTTAGCATAAAGCTCATCTATGTCGAATATCCCGGGTTTAAAGATTTTGTCTTCACATGTCGGCTCAACGGGATACGTGATGGTCGACTCATCAGAGAGAGTAGAGTCGAGCAGTCCATCAAGAAACATCATATCCCCCTCGGGATCATTAACAGCATCCTCAATACCCGGTGGTATTGGGTCATCAATCGCATCCTTAATGATCGGATCATTTGTCAGAATATCAGAAATCTCGTTCAAAACCTTGCTCATATCGACATCGAAGTAGAATCGCTCAATAATCGGAGGATAAACATCAGCAATAGTGGGACTGCCACTAATCTCTTCATCAAATCGGAAAGTCTCAAGCTCGGGCAAGAAGTCGCTATCTTTAACGGAGATAGGATGCGAACTTGAATTATCGTTAAGGGCTTCAATCTTGGAAATGAGAAGATAAACATTCGACAATGTTTCACGTAATGCTTCATCCTCGATCTGAATATCATCGGGCTCAATCTCTTCAACTTCCGGCTCAAAATCATTATCTTCTACGTTGACGGGCTCAGAAGGTAAATCGTCGACGAAATCGATGTCTCCATAAGAATCGTCATCGGAATCGGAGAACATCTCAACATGATCATTCAAATTATCAAGAGAAGGCTCATCACAAATATCATCAACAACCTCGGACTCAATTGGGATTGGGATAAGGATCTCAACATTAGATGCTTCCGTTTCCGGAATAGTACTAAGATGCTCATCCCCCATTATGAGAGAGTCAACGGGTTCAACAATGTTCGAAGAAATAGAATCATCGACCTCTTCCAAAATGACGTCACTTCTCTCAACCGGTGTGAGTGAAGGGGAAGAGTCAGAAATGAAAGACTCAAAAACGGGAGTGGGATTGCCACTCGGAGGCGTATAATCGTCATCAGAATCAGAATCGTAATAATAGGTAGTTGGACGATATTGGATCACTTTCACGGCTTCTTCAGCTAATAATTCACGATAGGTCTTTTGATTAGGATCTTTTTCTTGAGCCGGTTTATTAAGCAATTCTTTTAATTCATTTAACTCTTGTATTATATTGAGAAAACCTTGGTGAAATTCTTGATCATCTGACGGAGTTTGCGGTTGAATTTCTTGGTATTGTGGAGGTGGGTTATAAGCATAGTCGTAATTATCACAAGGAACTTGCTCGTAAACAATAGGGTTCTGCATCTGACAATCGGAATTAACGTGCGGACCTCCACAATACTCACAACAGTATGATTGTTGTGACGAATAAGGGTAAGGTTCATAACCAAAGGTTGAGTTGTTAGATTGAACTTGACATTGAAAACCTTGGTGAGGACCACCACAGTACTCACAAGAGTATGAATCCGGCTCATGGTACAGAGGTTGGTTAGGGAAATCGGTTGTTTTGTTGTCAGGATTGTGGTGAAACTCGGTTCCTGATTTTCCATTGCTACAACCGGGACAATTCCCACCATATTCGGGTCCTCTGCACCATATACACAAGAGCTGATAAATCGAAGAATTATCCGGATAAGAGTTAGCGATTTCCACCATTTCCGTGATAGGCTCGGAAGTCACTTCGGTCTCAGAAACATATTCCATTTCCCTCACCGGAGAAGGAGTAGGAATCGAGGGTTCTCCAATTATGTTATTATAAAGAGCACTCTTTTGTTCTAGCCGTGCATAAAGACGGGCGAGATCTGGATTTGGATTAATAAAATTATTGCATACATCACAAAATCCATTCCGACAATGATTTCCGCACCAATCGCAAATACATTTCAAACATCGAAATTGATTTTCTTCCATACGGCTTTGGCAATGAAGGCAACGACGATAAGAACATATCTCGGGTTGTGGCGGATGGTCAGAAAAACTTTTAGAGTCATCGAGAGATTGTTTGTTGGCTAAGTCGCACCAATAGCAAGATTTTTTAGAACCAGGTTGTCCACATCGATCACATACACATTCTGGATTAAGACAACAATACTGATCTTCTTCCATACGGCCTTTGCAATGAAAACAATGACGATAATTGATCGTATCCATGAGAATTAAACATATAGAGGGTAAAAGAAAAGAATTATCGGGTTAAGAGAATATTTTTGCGTTTTTAGAAAACATATTTTGAAAAAGAAAATATTTTTGGATTTTTATATTTAAGAAAACACAATATTTTTGTAACCGTCACGTCAACCGGTGCTCGGTAGCTCTCAAAAGTACGCGCAGCGGAGCGGGAACGAAGAGTGGATCGTTCTTCAGTCTGCAATTTAATGTCAAGACTTTCCTTATACCCCGTGTATAGGTTGTACCTTCAAGGTGAGCCGACGTAACAATTGACGTTTCAGTTTCTTTTGTTGGTTTTTTAATTTTTATGGTTTTGTAAACACTCTAGGAAGAATGTTTTGGTGTTTTTAGATGTTTTTGGGTTTTTGAAAAATTTATATATACAAAAACGACGGTAACTTCACTCGGGGAAGGATCTTCAAATGCACGCGATTCGAGACGGAATACGAAAACTCGTTACAAGCCCTCCCCGGCAGCGGCGCCAAAAATTGATTCACTCGGGAAATCAATAATAGAGATGTGTAGTATGTTGGGTAACTCAAACGTATTAGGTTTGAGCACCGAGATCGTTCCGAACGAGGGTTGAATGGAATTTCCAACTCACGTCGCGATTATCGGGATTTGAATGAGAAAAGGGGATAATTTGATGTTTTTTAAACTACGGGATAAGGAAAGTAAATGGGACTAAAATCTATGGGGAAAACCTAAGAATTATGGCAAACTACGCAAATCTATACTAAAATGCAAATACGGGATTAAAACGAAACGCGAATAAAATGCAACTACGTCTATTCTAAATCCTAAAAATACCCTAAAATTACTTTTATACTAAAAATGATATTTGAAAACTATTTATGAATTAAAACTAATTTTTAAGATTTTTCTTGAATTTATTTGAATTAAAAACTAAATTATAACTTTTAAAACTAATTAAAAATACTAAAAATTATGAAAGTTAAAGGGAAAATTATGAAACTATTTTTATAAAATCTAAAATAACCTAAGAGAATTATCAAAACTAATTTTGTATTTTTCTGATTATTTTTCTATTTTATACAAATTTAAAACTATTTAAAACTAATTAAATGGCTAAAAATTACAAAATAAGCTAGGAAAAATCTAGAAAAGTTATTTTTTTACTTTTTGTATTTATCTTAATCTATGAAAATTGAAAAATTATTTTTTTGGAACTTTTTCTGATTTAATTGCAATAAAAGCTATTTAACAATACCTAAAAACTGTTTTAAATTGTGAAAAATACTAACCAGTGATGAAAATTTATGAAAAATTCAGTAAAAATCTAAAATATTATTCTAATTCTATGAAAAATATAAAATACTAGGCTTATGTGTGAGAAATGAGAGCTGATGTGTAAACTGCTTTGAAATAAGCTATTGAAAATAAGCTAGAGAGTGCAATAAGCTACCAAACAGTTACTGAAGCTAAATTATGCTAAAGCTAATTAATATTAACTAAATCCAGCTACTCCTAACCTCTAATCAGTGATCTACCAAGTTTTAAGCTAACTGATTCTAACTTAAAACAGCTCTTAACCCCTATGTTTGAGCTTAAGCACAAGCTTATATAATAAGCTAAGGAGAAATCCAAAAGTGAGGAGCTTAATACCACCAACTAAAGAACCACAAGACCAAGTTTCAACCAAAAGCAAGCTAAAATGAACAAGTTATGGTTGCTGCAAAACACCTGTGCACAACTCAGTTAATGCTGAGTATGCACAGGGGAGATAAGCTTCTAAAGAAGAGCTTTTTTTAGAGCTTATAAAGGTTTCTAAACATTTTACAAAAATAAGATATCAAAAGCTGACCAACTGAACTTGAAAAGCCCTAAGTTTAAATGATTTTGACTCAGAACTGAACACATGAGAGTTCTACACAGATTGGTGAAAAACTGGATTGAACCAATTCTGACTTTTGAGGACAGAAATGAAATTTGACTAATATGAAATTTGAATCCAATTTGCTAACTGAGAATGATGATATAAGCTAAAGTACAACTGAAATAAGATATTTTAACTACTTATCAACTAATATGCAAGATCTACACATCTGATCCTAACTGTGTTGAAAGTGAGAGCAGTTATAGAGTGAATTTGACTTTGAGTGATCTAAAATGCAAAGTAAAGACTGATCTAAGTGCACTTTACCTAATTAAGACTAAATCAAATGATATTAACCCTATAACTAACCTCAAGCACAGATTATAAAGCAAATCCAAACAACCTATATTCCACTGATGTGCAAGTTTCTTACATCAATTTGTAAATCCAAGACTAATCAATCCTCAAACCAGATTTAACTAACCTAATAATGACTAAATCAACCAAAACTAACATTACTCTTAACACTAGATTCAATACTGATCTCATTATGCTGAAACTAATAAAAATGAACAGATAATAACTCAATTCAATTAAGAAATAAAATACAACTTAAAACTACTAATTAAAGCAACATTGAACTAATGAAAACACAACTAAGAAAAGATTTAGAACCAGCAATCAACTGAATCAGAAATTTGGACTTACATTTGTCCTTGTCACAATGACATGTAAACTGAAATCACTGATCCACTATCCTAAGGCTGATCTTAACCCCAAATCAAACTCAGAATCAACCCACATCCATTAATACATCATCAAATCAGATCAATCTAACTATGAACCTGCAGTTTGACTTTTGTTGACTGTGATGAGATTTGAGTATTACTTCTGAGTAATAAACTAAAACAGATTTGAAATAAGCTAAAGTACCAATTGAAATGTTTATAAGCTGAAATGAACAATGTAACAATGATTTAAACTTTTATGAGAATATAAGCTAAAATAAAAACTTGTATTAATAGAGTTTGAGTACAAAGGAAATTGAAATAACTGGAATTTAAACTAAAACATTGAAAACAAGTAAAAATTACTCGGAAATACACTCTACTCTAATCCTACTCTACATACTCCATCTGTGAAAATGTGGGAGGTATATATAGCTGAGCTGAACTTGATAGAAGGATCCAGAAGGTATCCTTGTGCTTTCTCTTGATGCCTTTTCCACCCTTTGATCATCTCTACATGTCATCCAATCATTCTTGACCTTTGGATCATCACGGCCACGTCTCTTGGACCAATCAGAGTTGAGAGTTTGAGGGAATGACACACGGATTGCCAAGCTGGCATCCGTGTGTCAGAATATGTCAGCAGAAAGTACAAAAGTACCCTTAATTAAAGTGATTTGGTTAATTGATGCAAAGGGGTATTCTAGGGTTTATACCTGGGAATGGTTTGGGGAAAATAATTGGCGCGTAATGTTTGAGTTTTTTTAATATAATTCGTTTAATGCTTGACCGGGTATAATGGAGGGTTGACCGGGGTCCAAATGGTATACGGGTTATGATATCAAACCGGGTTTGGGATGTGTTTTGGACCGGGTTTGGGTATAAGTGAGATTTGGGCCGTGGTGTAATAAGGATTGGACTAGTTTAGGATCCAAATATAATTATAAGGACTAAAGATGTAGAATCTGATTTTCCAAGGACCAAACTTGTAATTTCTGAAATTTATCCAAGGGCCTTTGTTGTCATTCTCAAATAAACTAAGGACCATGTTTGCCAAATCTGAATCTTCAGGGACTAAAGTTGTCATTTTGAGAAGTGATTGTCCAAACTTGCAAATTCCTTTCCTGGCCTCAGCTTTTGCACTCTTCTTTCTCTCGTGCTCGGTTTTCTTCGGTTTTGGCTTTCTTTTGTCTGTTTCATAATATACGTACCTGCACATACAAAAACTCAAGAAACACGCGAATATTAAGCATTAACGGCTCTTTCTTGGTCATTTTGGGTCTGATTTGATAAAGAAATTATATGTGTTTTAGCACATATCAGCCATCTCATCCACCACCATTGCCAACATTTTCCTCAATTGAGAAAATATCACAACAAAACTTTGGTGTTGAAACAACACTAGAACCCATATCCTTTTCTCCATCACCCTCAAATAATCCATTTTGGATTATGAGGAATCAACAAAATCAATAACCGGATCACATGGAAGTAGATACCTCTCTACCACCATCCTCAACACATATTCCACCACCTTCATCCTTGGTTGAACCACCTCCAAATGAGCCTCCACTAATCCATCCACCTTTTGTGGAACCTCCAACTTCTTCATCCAATCTTCCACCTCAAATCACTCCATTCCTACCACCACCATCCCCTAGCCATGACAAAGATTGCTATAATTTTCAACATGTTAAAGGTTTAGTACATGAAGTACGGGACGAGCTACGTTTCATGTTTTATCACCTCCTCAAACGTTTCGATGAGCTCAACAAATCTAAACATCTTGAAGCATAGGAATTCAAGTGGTGTTCTCATCTTAGGCATAACTTATATTTGATAGGACTCATACTTCGTTTTTGAATCATTTTCTTAGTTTTAGAGTTATGTACTTCATTTCTATCATTTTAATAAATGGTATTATATGTTGTATGCTATTTGGTTATGTAAATATGTTTGATGCTACAATCATAACTCTTGTTGATGTTAACATCACATTTTACACCCACATTGCTGTCATGAGAATGTAGGAATACGGATCCCTCATTTTTGCCTAGATGGATCCCTCCAAAGGAGGAACCGTGGGATCCGTGAACAAAAGCATTTTTTTACTAATTTGAGTCTCATTTGCAGGAAATTATGCATCATATATTTGCTTTCTAACCTTGGTTTTTTAGATTTTCAAATACACATGAAGACTTTGACACCCTCAACAAGGGGGAGCTTTTCGTCAAAGCAAAGCAATTGCAAAAACGCTTGCAATATTTCATTTAGGATTTCATTACTACTTGACATCCTCCTCAAAAGGGAGCACTCGTCAAGGGGGAGCATTTCGTCAAAAGACAAAACCATTTGCAAACATAATTGCAACACACTCGCTTAGTCTTCCTAATCACTTGACGCTCTCAACAAAGGGAAGCATCCGTCAAGGGGAGCTAAGACGAGAATCCTTCTCCTCTCTTACTCTCTATTTTTTATGTTATTACTTTTCACATATTTTTCTCAAAACAATGTGTCAGTTTCTTTTTGACGCTCTTTTTGTTTCGACAAAAAAGGGGAGAAGAGAGTAAAAACTCCCATTCAAACTTTTACAAATTTTAGGTTTTTCCTTAAAATAATCTTATGTTTTGTCATAAAAAAGGGGGAGATTGTTAATACAAATAAGCCATAAAAAATGTTTATTTATATTTTACGATCTTCTAATATTTTGTCGATAATAAACGTAAAATCATTTTAACGAAACAAATAAAATACGTAAATGGTTTGAGCCAATAGTTTACTAACACACTTACATTTTCATATAAAACACTAAACAAGTATTATTGTTTACATTTTATAGAAATGCATATGTATAACGACTAGTGTTTACATAATATGGAAATGTACATATATACTTGGTATATATATATATTGTAATGGGTAAAAATCTAACTCCTTGACCCATTGACTAGGTACAATGAATTTGTTGGGTAAAACCCAAAGTCCATGATCAATACCCATGGAGCTTGATCCATAACCCATGACCCATTGCATGACATCATGCATGAAGTCATGTTGGTTATTATCCATGATCCATGACCCAAGACCCATGACCCAATGTCCAGATACATTGTATCTTGTTGGGTATCCATAAAACATTAGCCATAACCCATGGTTCATAACCCATAACCCATAACCCAGTTTGCAACCCAAAATCCGGACTTAAGCTGACCCAGCTGGCGGATCCCTTGGATTGCACTAGCCGGATCCCTCTGGGGAGGGATCCGTGGGAACCGTGGAACAATATAGAATTTTGCCTATAACTAGTGAGCCATTTCTCTCTTGTTACTCACCCCTTTTACACATACTCTCTCTTAGTATTGTAACATCTCTAACCTCAGATCCAAAGGATCTTTCTATGTAGTTTTGTGTTTGTGTGATTCTTTAGGTTCCTCTTAAAGACGAGATCACCACCTCTTGAAGTCGTGCAAGCTCAAGTCCATGAGTTGCCAAGCTTCGTCATCATCAAGACTAATGAAGTTATCTTGTTGATAGTTCTTTTCTCCCGCCTAAGAAGTGTTGTGTTGAAGGAATTAGTGAAAGGTGCCAAAAGGTTAAGTAGAAGGCATTAGTGAAAGGTTCCAAAGGGTCAAGTCGAAGGCATTAGTGAACGGTGCCAAAGGGTCGTGTCGAAGGCATTAGTGAAAGGTGCCAAGGGAGTACATTCGATATGGTGCATCGATGTACAAGATAGATAGTTTGGGTTAAAGGATATTGATATCCTTATGATGTTGTAATAAGGAGCGTGTTTCCTTTGGGGTAGTCGTATAGTGGTGTAGTGTTGGGTAGTAGTTCCTCCTTTGTAATGGAACTCGATATCTAGCCTTGTACCGGATAAAGTGTAGGCGACGTTGCGATAGGTTTGGTTCTACCTCTGGGAAGAACCCGGTGTCTAGCCTTGTATTGGATAAAGAGTAGGCGACGTTGTGAAGGCTTCTCCGCCACATTAAGGAGCTTGTGTTTTGTAGTGCTTACGAACTCTCGAGTGGGGAACTCGGGGAGTAGAGTAGAGCAAGGAAGGTGTCCTTGTAGCTGAACCACTATAAATACTCGTGTCGTGGTTCTTGTTCCTTACTCTTTATCTTTGCATTACTTGTTTATATGTTTATCTATCATCATCCGATACATACATTAAATAGATTGACATAAGTTGATCTAAATAGTTTAAAACCAAGTTTTAATCGGTAAAACTATTCAATCCCCCTTCTAGTTTTCCACAAAGCCCATTCATTTATAATTCGCTACTTAGATAAAGAAGCGTCCCAATTTATGTAAGTAAGAAATTATAAACTTATGGTTCAGCGATTTATAATTTCTTTATTTAACTGAAACGGCATCCCAGTCCATTTAAATAAGGATATTCCAAATCATCCTACTTAAGAATTTCTGACACAATACTCATACTTAATCGATGAGTTACAAGGCGATGTACTATAAGACGTCAAAAGTGTTCCAAGAGTATGGAATGAATGTTCACACTCATCCTCGAAGACGAGGAGTAAAATAATCAGAGAAGGCGACATAGCATTCAAAAGAGTTGGCGAGTTCATAGTTATGAAGTAGTTTTCTCACAATGTTTGAGAAATAGATAAAAGTATTGTGTATCTCTTAATGTCTAAGATGTATTTCGGAAAATTGGGTATCTCAAGATGTTTCAGATATATCTAAGTCAATTGTGTATCTCATGATGTTTGAGAAATAAGGAAGACCATTGTATACTTATGATAACATCAAATTATCCAGAATATTAAGTGTCAATTTCCCCTGATAATGCTTTTAAACTATATCATTTATATGGATTTACGCTTGTTTTCCATTATATTTCACTTTCAGGTAAATTACGAGCATTGGAGCTAAAGAGACGCGGAATTGGAGAATTTTTTGAAGATTTATCATAGTATGCTCACTTTGAAGAAGTTACGGCTCCTCTGTCACATTACGCCGTAACTAAAGCGTGGCTCAGAAAACCAACTTATCAGAAGATTACGGCGTAACTCTCCCAAAGATTACGACGTAACCATATTAGGTCAAACGAGGTTCCGCGCCGCTAATAGTTACGCCGTAATTCATGCATCAACTACGGAGTAACCAATATTTATTGAAGATACGGCGTAACTCCTTCCTGAGGTTACGCCGTAACCAGCATTTCTAGTGCAATTTACGAAGAGTTATATGTTACGACGTAACTCTTTTAATAGTTACGCCATAACCAAGATCTGGCCTATAAATACCCCATGATTTCTAGCATTTCAAAGCATTCCATTTTACACACAACAATCAGAGAACGTGAGAAGAAGCCAAAGGCAGATCTAGAGGAGCATACAAAGCTATCTCCAAGGGAGAAATCACTCCCTACGATAAGCATTAGCTTTGTATCTTATCTTTAATTTCGATTAATGTATTTCGTAACATTAAACATTGAATTGATTTGTATGGTTAATATGAGCGGCTAAGCACCTCTTGGTGCTGGCCTAGTTATGATTCCTTAATTGTTTTGTTTGCGTTTACATTGCTTCCGTATAATTATTTCTAAGTGTATGCATGCATAGTTTATTGGTAGCTACCCTTGTTTCCGTAGTTTTGAATGGTGGTAGAGGCTAGTTGCTTAGGAGATATGACCAATTAACCCTAAGTGAGTAGACTGAGACGGGAAGGGTAAGATATGACCAACTGACGACCCTTTCTACTTGTGCGATTTGACCAACTAATCACCTACCGTTTGGATGAACTTAAGAATTAGGGGGTGCGTGTTTAAGATGCTAGTGCCCGGGCACTAACTATTATAAGTCTAGCAGGTAGCGAAACTTAATGACTTGGCTTAGGGGACCAGGAACAACTGGACTTATGAGGGGACACCTGACTTCTCCAGTGGTGGCTCTTTGCTGATAGGTTAGGACGAACTGACCAAATACTTTCCTCTCGACTTTAACCCCACCTGAAGTAATTGGAAGTAATTAGACGTAAACATTAATAGTTAGGATGAATAACTAGGTTATCACCACTCTCCTCTATTGATCACATCCTTTTTCTCTATTTGCTTTAGTAGTTAATTAATTAATTCAATATCAAAACCATATTAAAATCTGTGACACCTAGACTTAGTATAAATCCACACACATAGCTCTTGGGACGACCTCGGTTTTACCTAATACTACACTACACACGATTGGGTACACTGCCCGTTAGTGCATTAGGGTAGACCATAGGTATAACGAGTAATTATGAATATTAAAATCTGGTTAGTATAACCTGCATCAAGTTTTTGGCGCCACTGCCGGGGAGTTATTTTAGGATTTTTTAATTAAGTCTATTTTTAATTTTCTTTCTTCTCCTAAATGTCTGGATACAAGACTAGAAGCTCAAGGCCATTTTTGGCCACCCCGTTCGATGATCCGGAGAAACAATTTCAGACAAAAAATGTTTACTCTTCGGTTCCTATTCATAACATCTTTTCGTTTTACGAATCTGACCAATCTGATGCAGAACCGGAATTCATTGATGAGTATAATATCGAAGAATTAACCTTGGAGCTGTATTTGGAGCGACCAAATGAGAACTGCCAATGAACTTTCACACAGGATTCTAGTATGGAAAAATACTCTATTCCAGACCAATTTATTCGAGAGTTACATGAGCTTAAGTTTTCCGGAGATGAAAATGAGGATGTTCAGAATCATGTGGAAGAAATACTCTACTTATCATCTCTTTTCAGCGTCCAGAGCATCCCGAGCTATTCGGTTACCACAAGAATTTTTCCTATGAATCTTACAGGAACTAAGAAAAGATGGTACAATAAACTCCCTAACGAATGCAAAGGAGCATGGGATAAATTAAGAAGAGAATTCGTTCAACAATTTTGCCCTCCTTCAAAAAGGGCTAAACTTCTTAGTAAGATCCATCAATTCATTCAAGAAGGAGAAAAGACGCTTTATCAGGCATGGGAAAGATTTAATGAGCTACTTTATCCATGTCCCACTCATGACTTGAACAAACATCAAATCGTCTATGTCTTCTACAGGGAATTAATGCACTAACACGTGAATTACTCGATTCTCCTAGACCTATTCCTAGCATGACCCCGACCAAGCCTTGGAGTGTATTCAACGGATTTTTGAACATTGCTATAAATGGTATATGGAGACAGGGTACAGACCAAGGGACAATTTTGATCATAAGGTAATGAAAACATTGACGAAGCAAGAATATAATTATGGTGAAATTTTCGAAAAGCGAAGGCTGGAAAGGGCAAAAGAAGCTAAAGCCTGTAGGGTAGAGAAGGTTAAGAGTGTATTTGGGACCAAAACCGGAAACATCCTTGAAAAAAGGATTCTTGACCACATCAAGGAATCAAGGGAACGAGATGAGAGAATTGAAAAAATAATGAAGACATTCGTAGAAAACTCAGTTTCTTCTCTCAAGACTCATGAAGATCGGATTAAGGGATTGGAGAAGAGTGTGAGCTCATGTTCGCAAGCCATCACAGATTACCTAGCTGCTTGGGAATAGGAAGTTGTCAACACGGTTGAAACAATATTTGAAGAGCCCGCTACCTTTTCAGAGAAGGTTAAACGTCCCTCTTATTAATTCCATTAAAACTGATCATAATAATATTTTGCAGGAATTAAGCGACGATTCCGATGTGACGGTTCAACTTAACGAGAGATGTTCAGCAATTTTAAGAAATGAACTGCCGCAAAAAGAAAAAGATCTTGCTTGATCGGGAGCCTCAATATGTGTAACACCCTAGTAGATCTTGGAGCGAGCATAAGCATAATGCCTCATTCAATGTTCCTACGTATGGGTATTTGAGACCTAAATCCAGCCAAAATGAAGATTGAAATGGCCGATCGAAAGATGCAGTCACCCTTGGGCATCGTTGAGAATGTGTTGGTGAAAATAAAGAAAATTTTCTTCCCAGTTGATTTCGTGATACTGGATATTCCTGAAGACAACATAATACCTATTATTTTAGGAAGACCAATGCTTGCTACTGCCCATGCAAAGGTGGATGTCTTCGCCCAAAAATTAACTCTTGAGGCTAACGGGGAAATTGAGACATTTAGACCTAATGAAATTCTATCTACTCAAAAAGTTTGTGCAATTGATCCCATTGGTGATTTTGGTGATGCATTAGAGGATTTTCTTTGTGACTCCCCGAAAACTCCTACAAATCTTGGCGAGATAGCTTCAGGAAAGGATTTCGATGTGTTCGTAAATTTTGAAGAAGAAGACCAAGGAGTTAGTGCCGATGATTTCTATAGCGACATCGAAATGGTTCCTTGGAACAACTCTGAAAAGTCTCTTTCACAATC